>OX596023.1:24187898-24740398 GCA_951394055.1 Villa cingulata
TTATATGCTGCTGTACACAGAATATACCAATGTATATAATGAATGATATACATATATACTTATATGATATGAGTATAAGAGTACACAATATAATGACATTGAAGTCATTATAAAATTTAATATTGAATTCTTTATTATTTTACTTTTATTTCAATTTTGCTTGTTGTTACTTTTGCCATATGGACTTAAGAATAAGTTAATCATAAAAGTGAAATAAAAATTAAAATTACTGTATATACATACATATTCATATATTATACATATTCACATGTAAGTAATCCATGTTTGTGTTTCATTTAGAAATTTATACATAATATAACATTTATTTTTTTATATTGCACTAAATTACACAAATGAATACATACATAAATATTTTTATGGATAAATATACATAGAAGAATAGAGATATCTGTAACAAGATTTACTATATATGCAGATATGGGTATAATAAAAAGAGGTCAGGTTCCTCTTATAATAAACAAATAAAATTGCTTTAAGCATAATGTTATATCTTTTAAATCAATTTCGAATGATTAGTTAGTTAACTTGCATGGTTACCGTGTAAAAGTGTATGTATGTAAATATCACTTGTAAATATATATACATACATAGTTAATTTAACTACGAAGATATATACATATACGTAAATAATTAAGCTAACCCGCATGTATAAAGTTGAATTTGAATTTCATTGAAAAAACCAAGAATCAATATTTTTTTAAAAGCTAAATATCTGTATTGTACTTATAGACATCTAACTTTATACATGTAATAAGTAAGTACTATTATACTTTAAATGTACATTACGTACTACACGTACACAGTCCTCCGGTAGCTAATAAACAAGTATAACAGGCTAAACAACTGCAGAAGTTTGCTTCAATGTTTAAGTTTAACTTTATAGTTTAAATAATAACAGCCAGGTGCTGTCTATAAAGTAAGAAAAAAGTAGACGACAAGTAAACCAATGGAAAAAAAAAATATGTTTCATATAGCAAGCATATGTATAACATAACACAAAAGGATTCTGTATACTGTGTTAAAATATCTGTAATTTATTACCGTATTACATATACTAACTTATGGACAGAATATGTGATATGAAACAAAAACCAAGCCCAACTGAATTGTAAATATATTATTATGTGCATAAATTAGAGTTTATAATATGTAATATATTATATGTAGGTACTACATAATGTAGAAAGATACAAATCAAAGGAGTAGCAAAATGAAAAAAAAAAAATTTCAACCAATGCATAAACTGGGCATATGTATGCATTTTTTATGTAAAACATTTATGTACGTACATTTGTACATATTTTTACTATAAATTATTTATTATACACACATTTATACATAATATTTGAAAATTGCATTGGTAGCATTTTGCAAATCTTGATGCACTATTCACATTTCAACTTTAAAAGCAAATAGATATGCACAAACTATATGTTTGCATACCAAATGTGCATCTATATGCGAGTATGTTACGTACGGATATAAGTTCTCGTTTCGAAAAAAAAAAATCTTTTATTTCAGCTTGTTGTATATGGCGACCTAGTGCTATGTTTCTCATTTATCTTTTTTTTAAATGATATGATTTTTGATTCGCATCTTTTTCACATTAGAAATTCGCATACCTGTATAACTTATACTGAATAGGTACCAATTAGAATTATTTAATTCAAACAAAGAAAAAAAACCAGAAAAAAAATCGAATATATGTATGTAGATATATAAACAAAAGAGATTTGAATCAATTAGTTGTACTATTATTGATATAGGAGTATTATACTCGTATACCATACATACTATATAAATAAATAAATTGATACGACTAATATGTGTATGTATATGAAGTAAATATTTAATTTTGTTTACTTTATGAAGTTATAACTACACAATATACAAACAATGCACATTTACATATACAAATATGTATCTATGTATTATATATTATATACGTTACATTGGTGGTTATGTTTTAGCAGCAGCTATGTTTTTTTTTTGAATGTCATTTACATACATGTATATAATGATGCAACATAACATCAAAGACCAATATAACTTAGTTATATTGGTCTTTGTTAACATACTCCACATTCCATATTCTATTTATGTATGGTATGTATACATATTTGTATTATACATGTGTATTCATACTTACTAAATATATGAATATGTAATATCTGTCTATATAATTATACGTATGTATATATGTAGTACATTACATTCTGCATAAAATTTAAATTATACAGTGAATGTTCAAGAACACATATAATATGAGTATGTACTATTTTTACACATAAATGTATGTATGTAGATGTACATACATAAATATTATATCAAATATATATACATAAATGTAGCGAACTGGTAAATCGCTTTATTCACCTATCTTCCTGTACCTATGAATATTGTGAATTTATACTTTTCTTCTTATGATGTAGGTACCAATAAAATATATTTTTAAGCAACTTTACATATTCTGGTATAAATTTTACTTTAAAAACAGCATACTTCCGCATTGATTTACAACCTCGGTTTATTTATTATTATTTTTCTTTTGTTTTTATTTTCTTCTAATTTTTTTTTTTTTTTTTTTTTTTTGTTAGTTTTTGATAAAGCTTTTTATGCATGTAATAAAAATATGTACTTTAAATTAAATTTACTAGATATAACACGAAATGGATGAATGTAATATAAAACGTACGTATTTCATAGTTTGTTAGTAGGTATATACTCGTATATTATAATGTACATTATATATTATATATAGGTGCATTGGCATTCATTATACCAGTATATGTATTGGCTATTAGTATAAGGTCGATTGGTTTAGTTACTAAATAAAACTAAATTATAATGTGCATTTAATATGAATTAAAAGAGATATGTACATAAAATAATTAACTATAGTAGCTATACGGAACACAAAACAAATATGATAAAAACTTATATGTATAGAAACACATAATTGTATATTGTATATTGCTATTACTGCACTTATTTTTATTTTTTTACTGCATTAAATTATTCACTTACTTATATGTATGATGGATATTTATGTTTTGAATTGTTTTGATTTTTGTCAATTAACATATATGTAATTAGTTTGTATTTTATTCGGAGGAACTATTCAGAAAATATTATAATTTATTGTAAATATCAGCAACGTAAAAGAGATGTGCTTCCCCATGGAACCGATTCTAAAACTAATGCTCTTTTCATCAGTACACACTACACATTACCTGTAATGAATTATTTAAGTTTCGTCAAATTGGTTAAATTAATATAGACGATAATGTGATAGATCGCAGAATTGTGAAATTTTACCTAAAATAATATATGCGCTTATAGATTTACAACTCACATGAACTAATTATTCTGCTCTGCATTACATTTTTGTAAAAGTAATGCAAGGTGTAATTGAAATAGAAATTTGAAAATATAACTATTTATTCATTTTTGCCATGGAATTAAAAGAAGGAATTCTCACGTTTTAAAATACTTTTGAAATTAGAATTTTTACTTTCATGAGCTTACTATCGTGCGATACATATACAGGTTGTTCGGCCTCTGATGGTCAACCCGTGAGCAGTAGATAGGTCTCATATTAATAAAGTAAAAAAAATTAAAAATTAAAAAGAAAAAACAAATACTCGAATGTATAAAATGAATAAATAATAAAATAAATTACAGTTAAGTTATTCTTTATTACTATTATGATAAATTCATTTGAAGCATACTTAATAAATTTTTCATGATAGGCCTAATGCCCAGTAAAATATTAAAAATTGGAGATAGAAAAATGGAATATTTAAAAAAATAATAATAATTATAAGTATTGTTGTACATATATTTATATCATGAACATGTTCGAATGACTTTTTTGTTCAACTTGAATCAATCGAATATACATATGTACATATAATACATACATATATGAACAGCTGTTATGTGATAATCACATAAATTACCTGTGTACTCATTAACATATACTCTACGGTACCACTAATAATTAATGCTGCTAGTGCCACTACTATATCACTTGCTTACAAAACACAATTTAAATTGATTTTTATTTTTGATTTTCTTACCTACAATTTTACTTACCATTAAATATTTTTCTTTATGTGTTTTGCTTTAAATCTTTTGTTTTCTTTAAAAAATTTTAAAAAATTAAAAAATATATATTTACTTTTTTTGATAATTAAAAATAAATAAAATTGCCGTTAAATTAACGTCCTTGGCTTATTCAATCTAAAGTCTTTTTTCATACATACAAGAATCGGTATGAATAATTGTTATTGTCTATAATATAATACAGAATATTAAAAATATTTTTTTCCATTGAATATTACATACATACGAGTATATCCAGTTTGGTATCTGGACTAGATTATAATATATTGTACTATTATTTATTATATTATTATCTATTATTATATTCGATGCAAAAAGGTTTTTATGCATGTACATGAAAATTTGTTTGAATATTCTAAATCTCACACAAAATATTATAGGCTCATATGTATGAAATGGACATGAAAACAATGAAAAAAAAAATAAAGCCAAAAACATGTTCATTGGAAGGACAAAGCATCATAAACTTTTAACTCAGAAAAATATTTATTTAATAATCTATGTTCTATGATTTATTATTTGTGTTAATATTATGCAAAATGGATGAATACCACATCTAACTTACCACATAATGATAATAAATAACATCAAAAATGAATAATTGGAAATGTTGGAAACGAAAACTTCTATAGTAGAACTCGTTTACAAAATATTAGCAAATTATATTTTTACACATAAATTCAATGTCTAGTCTATACCAGCAATATATGGATGACAATGGCAATATTATTTTTGGCATATCATATTGCTGTGATGTGGGCCGATTATGGAAGTAATATTCATTTGCAAGATATGACAAAAATTATCATCGAGAAAAAATTTCCAGAAATGCAATATCCATATTACCATTGTAATACATATTGATAGTATGCTATAGTGGAATAAAACCGTAAAAATTTAAACATGTCAAAACGAATGAAGTAAAATCAAATGTGAACTTCGTTAATAATTAAATAAAATATGAAAGTTTAGCAGATATTCAACAGAATTTTTCATTAACTTTTTTGACGGTGATATTATTTTTTTAGATGAGGTTTAAATGCATTTCAAAAAGTGAAATTATTGAGAAAAAAGAATGTAACATAAATATCAATTCCAGATTTTGTTTTCAATAGGATAAAAAAAGGGGGGGGGGGGCGTTATTGGAAATCGGATTGAAATAAGGACATTGAGGATACTGTTGCAAAACTCATAAGGCATAGGCACAGGCGAAAAAGTTTCAACCCTTAAAAAAAGGGGTAAAGGAGGGATTTTTCGAAAAAATGAATCTCGTAAACGCTGATAACAACACTTCAAGGAATGGATTGGTATATGCTGGAACCCTTTATTACGAATCACCCTGTACATAAAACTAATAATTATAGTCTAATAATAACATAATATAATAAAAAAATATAGGTTAGATAATATTTGAAACCATTCTTAGTAATAACAGAAATTGTTGTCAGTAAAATGTAGAAATCAGCATCAACAATGCACAAGGTCTGTATCAGTAGTGTAATATGGATGGGAACAAGTGTTCAGTTCATAAAAGTCAAATTAAAAATAAAAGAAATAAAAAGTGTAATTTGTTTAACTCTAAAGTATAATTTAAATTTCAATTTTTTTAAAAAAATTTATAAATTTTTTTGTAAACTTTTATATTTAATTTATTATAATTTCTATTATTAAACATAGAAACACCATAAAGAGGACCTGATTTGTTAGATCAAAGGCGACATGGTTTCACAAAATTAAAGACGGCGTGATAAAATCGAATATCGAACGTAGAAAATGAGACAACGCAATGTAGAAAATGCAAAAATAGAAAATGGAAATATTTGCAATGAAGAAGAAGAAGAGGAAGAAGAAAAATAATGTAAATATTGAATCAAATTGTTAAAAAGATAGTGTTGTAGAAAACCATTTGCACTTTTCTTTTTCACTACACAATCAAACCGACATACTGACATACACATGTATAAAATATATGAATAATTTTATTTAGAAATAAAAAAAAAAATCATTTTTATTCTCAAAAGCAACAACGCGAAAGAAATGACAAGATATAATTTCTATGTCATGTTATAAAAATGATCATGGACGGTCCCCTACAGAATATTTACAAATTTTGTATTTTTATGCAAAGATTACCAAATTTCTATATATACAAATTGGATTAGAAAATAAATTTTATGCATACATACATATGTGTGTTATGTAAGTATATATAGTAACGGATGTACTGCGTGTACATATGTAGATAGACCTATGTGTGTACATACATCTACAAATTATGCACATGTCACATTTTAAAATGATTTAATTTTTTATTAGAATCTAATTCTAAACCTTACTTTCCTTTTTTTGTTTGTAAGCAAATTTATTAATAAAAACATAACTTGTTCAATTTCAGCGTTAAATTTCCAAATTGGTTTCTTGCTGGTAATCTCTAAAGCATCCCACATCAAAATTCTTATTAATTATATAATATATGAATATAGTGCTAGTAATGTACATATACATATGTGTACGTGTATATAACTGCGAAAATTTGTATTAATAAAATATTAAAACGTAACAAAAGAAACGAATGATAAAAAAAAAATCATAAGTTCATGGTTTATAATCATTTATTGTCTTGAATGACGTGAGAAATATTTCAATTTCCATTTTGAAGGATAATTTCTTCAATCTAATAAACCGTGTATACATAAATCTATTTAATGTGCATACTTTAAAGTGTATACATTATTAGATATTTTAAAAGTTTTATAAAACGCGAAAACAAGATTTCACATGCGTATAGCTGTATATGTATACGTTACATGCAATAAAAAGTCTATTAATGAACAATGGATCTGGTCTTATGCTTATTATAATCGTAAATTCAGATCTTTTTATTATCTAACGAACAAAATGGGAACAAAAAAAAAAATAAATACGTCATTGTTTCATTTTATTTTTGGTTTTCTTGTTTTCTATCAAATATATTTTTTTATTATTGTTTTTCGTGTTGCTTCTTATATACATACTTACATATTTCGAATTGAACATTAATAATTTTCATATTATGCAAATTTTATATTTTAAAGAAACGGACATTGAATGACACACGTGTAACAAAATATTTACGTAAACATTTCTATATAAAATAAAAAGTAAATGTTATCTAAGAATTTTATTTTTTTATTTTTATTTTTTTTTTTTTTGTCCAAACAGAAATGATATTAATTATGTAGATACGTATACATAATATATGTATATGCCGTTTAATCTTTATCTAATATGTATGTATAATTAATCATTTTATGCGGGTTTCTATTTTTAGTTTACTTGCAATTTTCGGTTATGAGATAAATAAACATAAAATATACGATTAATAATAAAAAAAAAAAAAAAAATTTTTCATTGATTTTCATAATATAAAATATTAGTTAACTGTGTAATAATCGCACAAGATTGTGAAAAATATGTATAGGTACATAAAGAAAATTTAAAATAAAAATGAAAAATGTACAATAAGCCTAATAAAATACTCTGTTGATTTCATTTTAAATTAACAATTTTTCAATAATATTCATGACAGAAAATAATACTTATGTCTCAGTTTACTATATGAGTAAGTGTCTGCATTCTTATAATTTCAGTGGAAACTGGAAAGGTATAACAAAATAACAGTACGGACGTTTATAATACCAACCAATAATACTTTCTAGTCTTTTTGAAAAGTTTCAAATAATTTCAATTAATAACCAACGAATTTTGTCAATACTTGTAACTTTTAATTGCTTTATACAAAAATGAATTTATCAAATATCAGTTTATATCAGTTATCAGTTTTATAAAAATTTACAGTAAAGCTGTAGTACATTTATAGCTCTATGCTATCACTTATATGTATTATAACTGTTATCAACAAAAATTGTATGTATGTACCTATATCTTTTGAAAAAATCTGTTACAGATCAGTTCATAAAAACGTCTGAACAAACGCATTTCAAATTGTTTGTAACAAGTTGTAAATATTGTCGCTGAATTTCAGACTTTTGATACCAATTGCCGCATTCACCTGTACTTGTAACGGTATTAAAGTATTAATGATATAAGAGATACAATTTCTTTTCCTTTTAAAATGATTCAGATTTTGTTCCAATTTAAAAAAAAAATTAAAATTCGGGGTTTCATATGGCTATTAGTCAGAATTAGTTAAACTATTGGTGGTGTATTTCCGTAGCTTACTTTTTATTGTCTTTGGAAGAACACACTAGCAACTTACATCTGACGTGTAAGACTTGTTTGTTGCGCATAACACAATTTCTTACATTTTATACGAATAAAATACAAAATTCAACGAAGCAAGATCAACTACACCTAACCGCGAGCACCCTAAATGTTTTTATTCAAACGTTTTAAACAAGAGCATAACTTATATAAATTTTTGAAATAGACTCTACCAACAGATTATATGTACATATATATATGTAATAAAATTCTAAAAGGTAACAAAATCTATTTAAAGTATGTACGTAATTATCAAGAAATGAACTTTGTATGGACTACAAATTTTTGGACAACAATTCTTATCTATTTTATATATCAATTGGCTATGGCTAGTCGTAGTCTATAACTGATCAATACGATCTAATGTGCGTGCGTATATAACACTTGCGCTACTTTTAATTGGAAATTATTTTTTTTTTTAAATAATTTCTTTTACATATACATATGTTTTGTATTTAAAAAAAAAAATATAAAAAAATAATTATAAAATCAAATGAAATAAATTATTTATAAGTTACGTAATCTTATACACTGCATACTGCACGCACATATAGGTATGCATTCTTAATAATATTACTTAACATTTTTTCATTTTTATTTAATTAAATAAATTTTTCCATAAATAAATATATGTACGTTAAAGTGAACAAAAAATGAATAATTAAATTATTAAGAAATCATACGTACATATACACAGAAAAAAATTGATAAATTATGTAGAAACATCATACAGAGTGTACAGTTGACATGACAGAAAATTTATTTGTATTTTGCCTTTTTTATACGTATATTTTTTTTGCAATATAATACATATTTATATTCAAGCATATATACATGTGCATATGTATATGTCTGTTCGAATGCATATGTATAACAATTTTCCTTTTTGATTTTTCTTGTTAATTGGAAAAATGAAAATGAACCTACCTGGAAGGTATACATCGTACACCTATAAGATACATAATATACTCACTGATAGATTGTGTATGTACGAAATACATTCTGTCAAATAAATACCGGGAAGTTGTAATTTAAGAAGACTTTACCAAGTATCACTGTACTTGATCATCATATTAAATATGAGCGCAATCTGACAACCTCTTTTCTTTCATGAATATTATTTTTTCTTGGTTTCAGCTAAATTATGAAGTGACATGTGCCATTCTGAAGCTCGTGGACTAATTTGCATGGATAACTCGTAAATTTATCCATTCATTTCTCGTCAAACTGTTTATGAATGCAAGGTTCATGCAAGCATGTCTTCAGAAACTTTTTTTCGGTATTTTATTAGATAAAAATTATTTTGTTAAATCTTTTGGCACTAGCCGTATAGCAACGCAAAAATATCGATCAAAATCGTACGAGTAAAGTCGTGAAAGATATTAAATTTCTAAGCATAATTTTCCTCATTTTATCGATGGTTTCATCGGTTGCAAAGGTTGAATGTCTTTGATAATCCTTCGGCCCTACATGGATATAACATAAGCAATTCTTAAAATTTTTGGGGATATTCGGCACACGAAATTAATTCATAACGCAAAATCTAACACAAACTCTTTATTTAACAACTTGAAATGATTATAAAAATTGTGGTACACCATGGAAATACGTTAATTCAAACACCTGTTGTAAATAAAATTCTGGCCAGGAGAGCGTTCCAAAGCCTTCCTATAATCAACTCTAGTAACTTTTTGTGGTACAAAAATACCGTGGTTAAAAAGATCATAAGCACCAATACAACTTTCAAACGTTTAGAAACTGCAATGGTAGATATGATTTATTCTTAACTGCAGTGATTAAAAAATTAATCACACTCAACAGTATGGTTATTGATATATAATCAACTGACTATTTTCGAAGGCAATGATCAAATTATTATTTATTACATATAAAATGTTGGTATAGCTGTAACTTTTTAACTACGATGGTAACTATATGTGTTCAAAAACTAGCTTTAGTCAATATAACAAAATAACTTTAATAATTAATAGTCAACTAGCATAAGCACGGCATAATTTTACCATAATGAACTAAAAATTCCTATCACAGCCTTCTTAAATTATAAATTCCCGATACTTTTTTGACAGAGCAGTATTACATATGTACATTTATTAGCAAAAGATACATTAGCACATGCATCCGTTAATTGCACAGTCGTACGCAATATACAAGAAAAGTTTTCTTCCTATTTTATTTTTGTATCATTTACATATACGCATGCAATACGTTCATCAATTCATATATATGCATGCATTATATGCAATATACATATATATGTATAAGTATTATGTAGATTGTATATTGTGTTTGATAGACCGTGTAAAGAAATAATTATTATGCGAGTACGTGCGCTTATCGACAACGTCTTGATATATTATTATGATCACAATTATCATTATTATGATTATTTGTGTGCGCATTCTTGATGTATTTATTATTTAGATTCTATTTTATGTGTACGAGTATATAGTGCATATGAATTCATTGACATTTTTTCATTGATGTGTGTCTTTTTGTTCTCTTTTAGCTATATGTTATCTTTGTGTGATCTTTGTGTTCACTTTTCAATTGTTATTTTTCCTAAACATATGTATGAGTACCTATATTTACACACATAATATTCATGCATAAAATATAAAATGTAGTTATACATGTAGGCATGTGGATATATGAATACAACATACCATGATACATTAATGTACGTAATGTATTATGGTATTATATAGCAAGTTAAGCAGATTGATCAGTTCGCCATCTCACATGATTACAGTGCATCACTATGATGATGATGATGATGACGGTAAATCTTAAAAGAATTCTGTTATTAGTGGTATTGTATAAGCGCCAAGGTATTGATGCTACGTATATCTTTTTTTATATTATGTAATTAGTAGACTTGTAGATACTCGAATATAAATGATGATGACGATAATGATTATGATGATATGTGATCATCTTCCATACCCCATATTCTTTCAGAATAAATAAAACTAATTATTATTGGCTTAAAATGTAGCATCATATAGCTAGATATACATAGATAATAAATTCAAGGAAAAAATAAAACAGAAGAAATAAATAATTATTTCTGTCATATCTGTGTTCACGAAAAAAGAATAATATAGATACAATAAAAGTTAAAAAATTTCATTATTGAAAGTTTTTTCTCTTTGATTTTTCTTCTAAACTCATACATATAGTACATAATAGAACCGGATACGAGCATTCCGAGTAGTATTTCCACTTAATTATGCATCATGAAAAATCCATATAATGTGCAGTTTGTATTTTATAGCGTAATACATTTATCTATTTTGTTTTTTAATGTAGTATTACATTGTATAAGGCACCGTATATTTTCAGAGATAGCACGAGTTTTCAGAAATGTTTCCTTATTTGAGAAAATGTGTAGTTTATACGTATAAATAAATAAATTTATTATTTTTATGGTATTGCCATGTATTTTTTTTTCAAAATAATAACGCATTTTTCTTCAAAATAATAATGTATTTAATATACACAATGAAAAATGTACGTATAAGTATATACACATATACACATATTCATACCTCTATTTGTATTCGTTGAATTGTCATTGATTTTAAAAAGATTTTCACAAAGAAAAAATAAATAAATAATAATACATACGCATATGTAAATGCTATTGGAAATAAAATAAATTAAGACATTTTGACATGTCCATAAAATCAATAAATTGACAAAATGATTGATATTTTCATTTAAATAAATTTCTGATTTGATTATTATTTTAAAATTTTTCAAAAATTTAAATTGAAAAGAGGAAATAGTTGTTCAAGAAATTACATATTTATAAGCATCTATACAAATGTTTGAATTCAGTATTGAACACACATGTACATTTCTATGCTTTCAGCAGCTTTCTAAGCTGGATATACAAACTCATCTATTTGGGAATCATCTGCACGGTATTCTGTAGAAGATTTTGTTTCTGTACTAACTTAATATTCTGCTATTCTAATACACTTAATGTAACGTTTAAGCCATAATTGTAATATTTTTTATACAAAAATTGATGAGATTTTTAATTCAAGATCTGCTATTTAACGGACACAATGTTCGATTTAATTTAAATTTTATGAAAACAAAAATGTATAATGTTTAAATCAACAGTCGTTTGTTCGTGTAACCATGTGCGACTAAAATATTCGATTAAAATAAATACAACAATTTCTAGGGAAATAAAGATTTGTAGAATTTTGAAAAATTTTCAATTAATTACAGTTAAGTTTCTCAATTGTAAAATTTTAAAAATAAAAAATTTTTGTCCTGTGAATGTTTAAAATCCGTAATCCGTTAAATTAATTGCTTTCAAAGTGTATGAAGAAATCTTTGATTTAAAATACTATATCTTTTTCATATATAAGAAAGAAGAAAAAATGAAAATTAGAACTAGTTCATATCACAAATCATAAAATCATAAGTTATTTAACAAGATAATAAGCGGAAAATAATTAGTTGATAAAGTCAAAGAAATCGAATAAAAACTAAATTGAAAGTTTAAATAAAATATGTATTTGATATGAGTACTGCGGCTTTATTGAAAATTTTCAAGTTTTTATATAAATGCATGTAAGCGTAAGGTATAGTACCCGCATGTACATATATGTATATCATGACGATTCAGATTTATTTATTTTATAAATGCGTTAAAAAAATAAATCACAGTTGAATTACATGAATTCTTTTCGGTCTCTAATAATGTTTCATGTTTTAAATTTTAAATTGTTAAATTCATTTTTCGTATTTCGAAATTAGAAAATTAATTTTTTTATGTTTATAGTTTTTATGTAAACTAAACGATTTTGATTGTAATTGCCCACCTATGATTTTTTTTTTTTATTTTGTCAAAAAAAGCTCACTTATGCCCGGTTGACATATACGATGGTACCATCGCGATAGTACACCATCTGCTAGTAAAACCATCAGATGGTACGTTGACATTATTGCTTTTTACCATCAGATGGTTCAGATTTTAAAAATGGCGCTATCTAAAACTTTATTGCTGTCACTGTTAATGTTTTCATATGTAATCAGTGTGCTGAGTGTTTTTTTTTTGTTACAATAAGTATTTTTTGATATTTTTCACATAATGTCACATGAAGCAATAAATTTGGGAATAAGCATATTATGCGATGTTCTTCAAAATGAAATAATGAATTATTTAAAAAAGAAAAAATTTGAAAAAAAAAGAATATGGGTGAGAAAATGGGTGAAAAGAAGATCATCATTGGGATTTAGTAACACTTTTATTGAAGAAGTTCGAATTGAAGACCCAAAAACATTTAAAAACTTTTTAAGAATGAGTCCAGATAAATTTGATGAATTATTATCTCTAGTTGAAAGTAGCATCATAAAACAGGTTCGTACATGACATAATATATGTATCTATTACACATTATTTTTGACTTAATGTTTATTACACAGAATACATTCTTCAGGGACTCCATATCTCCAAAAACTAAATTGGAAATCGTACTAAGATATTTAGCCACGGGAGACTCATTTGGTTCACTAGAAGCTGGATATCGTGTTCCAAAATCAACAATTTCAAAATTCCTAATACCGGTTTTAAAAAGTATTTGCGACTCTTTAAAAACTTATATAGAAGTAAATATGACTTACAAAAGTTATAAACATTTCGTTATCATATGTATATTATTTAATAATCTATTTTAGGTACCACATTCTGAAGATAATTGGAGAAAAATTGCCGATGGTTTTTTAAGCAGATGGAACTTTCCAAACTGTTGTGGCGCTATTGACGGGAAACATATAAGGGTTCAGTGTCCTCCATTTAGTCACAGCGATTTTTATAACTATAAAGGTTTCTTCAGCATAATACTGTTTGCAATGGTAAATAGTAATTATGAATTTGTATATGTGGACATTGGGAGGAATGGCAGAATTAATGATAGTACCATCTTTCGTGAATCAACACTAAAAGCGTCCATAGAAAATGGAAATTTAAATTTTCCAAAGTGGGGTATTATAGTCGGAGATGATGCTTTTCCCTTAAGCACGTACTTATTAAAGCCATACTCGCATCACGGAGCGTTATCTAATGACGAAAGAATTTTTAATTATCGACTGTCACGGGCCAGGAGGGTTGTTGAAAATGCATTTGGTATTTTGTCTTCAAGATTTAGGATTTTATTACGACCAATAAATCTTAATCCAGACAAAGTGGACTACATAGTACGTGCTTGCTGTTTACTACACAATTGGTTACGTCAAACAAATACCCAAGCATACTTTCCTCCTGGTTGCGTTGATCGAGAGGACATTGAAAATGGTGAAATTATCCCTGGTGAGTGGCGAAAAGAAATTGAAAATTTGGAACTGTTCTCACTGTCAAGTACTACTTCGAGAAATTCCACGAAAGATGCCATTACGATAAGAAATAATTACAAACACTACTTTACGACAACTGGAGCAGTTGATTGGCAACAAAATTTCATTAAATAAAAATTTGTTGTATATTAAATAAGTGAATAATTATTACAATTACAATAAATTTTATTGAATTACAATAAAACAAAAAGTATTCTAGTTAACAATTTTGTACTTATTTTTATTTTTATTGTGAATTGTGTACATACTTGATTTTTATTTACTTTACTTGATTTATGATGTCAACCACAAATCAATGTAAAATTTTCTTAAAAAATACTAAACTACTACTGTTTTTTCTTTTTTTTCTTGTTCTAAATTAAATTAAATTAAAATTAACAATAAAAAGTGAAAATGAAAACTAAAACAGGAAAAAAACAAGTAAAAAGAGAAAATCAAAAAAAAAATATGTTTCAAGTTTCCTCGTCGAAAGTCATGCTTAAGGCCTGAAATAAATTAAAATATTAAATTATAAAAAATAGCAAAATTTAAAAAATATGAAAAAATAGAACAAAAGAAAAGTAGAAAATACCTCGTGTAAAATACTGCTTGTCGAATCCGTTGTTGAAGTGTATGTGGAAACAGATGTACTGCATCTTTGATCTTTGAATGCTTTATTTGTAATAAGTTCTATTTTTTTTTTTGTAATTAGATTTTGAATTTCCGCTTGGATTTCGGCGGCGCAAACTTTATCCCCCATCGTCCGCAATTGTGATGCAATACTTTGACCGAAATAATAGTACTCGTCTTGAGTTGTTTCATTTTTTAATTGTTTTAGCTTGTCAATAGCTGAACTAATATATTCTGGTATATCATTTTTCTTTATCTTTTTTTTTTTACAAGGTTGTGGTAGAGTTTCATTCTAAAATACAATTGGAAATATGATTTTGAATAAATTTAATTAATAACAAATTTGGAAAAAAAATTGAATTTTACCTTTTCTTCCAGTTGAGGTATTTTCTCACGGCTATCATCGGCATTGCTGTCGAAAGTTTGAAAAAGATTTTGCGAAGATTCATTTTGTAAATTATCTTTCTCACGTTCGTCTTTCTGTAACTACAAAAACATCAATATCTTCGAATAAAAGTAATAAATTGTATTATTATATATTTTAAGAACTTACTAAATTGTCGTACGATGGCCTTCCCTCACTTTTTGATAGAAATCCTGCCATCGTATCAAACCAAATCAATTTCGATTTATATACATCATCTGCTCCTGCTCCAGATTTATTACATTTTTTAGTTTTCAATTTTTCAGCGTTAAAAGTATCTCTTATTGATTTAATTTTTTTTTTAACTTCCTCTATGTTTTCTAAATTGAATTCATTTTTTATTTTTTCGTAGCATTCATTTCTTTTATTTCTATTTTTATAATCTTTGTTTTTATAATTCCACAAACACTCATATTCTCCATAAAGTTCCACAAATTTTAAAGTTTCAACTTCATTTAATTTTCTTTTATTTTTAATTAAATTTTGAACTGTTTTTTCCATTTTACTATCTTTTTTTTTCCTAAAAAAATACTCAAAAATAAAAAGAAAATCATAACCACGCTTTATCTTATACTTCACCACTTTGAACATTTGCGGCCATTTTGAATTTCTTACCAGCAGATGGTAAAATCAGAAAATTCAGATTTTGCCATCTGCTGGTAAACCATCTGATGGTTGTGGTTGACACTTACGCTAGTAATAGCAGATGGTGTACTATCGCGATGGTACCATCGTATATGTCAACCGGGCATTAACTATTTTTTAATTAATGACAATTTATTTAATCGATTTGGATTATTATTTCTTTCTATTTTGGCTTTTATTTCGGAGGAGTGCTTTTTTTTGAGCCAACACAAGCAATACTTATAACATATATGTACAGGATGTTCTGTTTTAACTGTTTCAAAAAATTATACATATTATACAATTGTTTGGATAATTTTTGAATATCTTTGATCTCCAATTACGTAATAACGGGTAGCGGTATCGAAACCGTTTTATTTTGTTTTTCTCCCAATTTAAAAATATAAAATTGTTTTCCTTAATTCAATTTTTTAAGGATACAAATATATTTTCAAAATTAAAAAAAAATTACCATAAATTTTGAATTTCGGATATAAATGTTTGTTTAGAATCGAATTTTTAATTATATGAAGGTACATAGTTCTACAATTACACCATTGACCATAACATAAGAGATAATTTAGCTGTCTATCATAGTAAAATCACAGAATTATGATATAGTTACTAGTGATTTTGTGTTAGAAAATAGAGACAAAATAAATTACTGTTAGCATCATTTTTTTATATAGTATATTGAAAAAGAACGCCCTGTATGTATGATTAAATAAAATTAAATATTGTTTAGATAGAAAAAAAAAATTTGAAAAATTAAAAAATATATTTTTCCTAGCACGAAAATTTTTCATTTCTGAAATTGAATTTTGAATAAAAATCTAATAAAACAAAACAAATTTGAGTTTTTGTAATCAAAATTAATAGATAGATACTTAAAACCCATGGAATTATTGAGAATTTGACAGAAGAAAAGTAAGTGAGTATAATATGGTATAATCGTATAACTCAACTATATAATCACAAGGCATGTACATTTATGTATATCGTAGAGATACTTGATGTATAAAACTTGAGAGTAATAATAATAAGTATTTTTAGTAGTACATAAGCTACTAGATGTTAGTGTATTAAGTAGTATAGAAGTACATCAGCAAATAGATAAAAATAAATGAAATTGATAAAAAAATAAATGAAAACTAAAAACTACTGAAATGTTCACATAACCAAGTCAGTAAGTCCCAATATAACGAACTTGTTGAACTAGTTTGAACATTTGAACAAAATGATATAATTTCGGTTTTTTAAAAATTTTATTTTTTTTTCCATTTGTTTTCATTGGTGCTTTAGTTGATTGTTGATTTTTTTAAAATATTCAGTTATCACCCACCATACAAAATGTATTATGAATACATGCATAGCTACATAAGTTATATAAGTATTATGTATTATGGTATGATGTAGATTTATATACAATACCTACTTTTATGTGAATGTACAAAATACAAATATGTAGAGGTGTGTACATCGAACGTGGTCTAAAGTTGTTATATTATAATCGATATCTATTAAAATGTTGCAAATTTTTCATTTGATTTGTTGTTTTCTTGTTTTATTTTATCGTTGCTTTTTTCGCATACTGTATATTTACTTCAATTTCTACTTTTTTTTTCTTATTTTTCTGGATTTTATTTGAATTTATTTGCATTTGGTCTGCCATAAATTTTATTGTCAACAGAATTTCTTGTTTTTTTCCCAAGTTCCGTCTGTATTATTTTCTTGTGAAAAATTACATATTCTTCATTTTAGGTATCTATATGTATGTACTCGTATAAATAAACTATTTTTCAATTCTTGGTCCCAAACATGGTAAAATAAACTCTTAAAAAGGTAAAACAAATAAATAAGATGAATTTCAAAAATAATTTTTTTATTTCTATTACTATTATTACTATTATTATATTATTTTGACACTAGATCTTCTGCATGTGGAACACGCAGAATAGCTGTGAAAACTTCACTGTGAAACAAGGTTAACTGAAGTAAGCAAGTGAGTGAGTCTATGTGGCCAGAAAAAAGTACAACTCTCGTACCTCTAGGCTTTGAGTGCGATGGGCTAATAGCCGATTCGCCCGAGAACAAATTATGGAACCAATTAACAAATATATAACAGAAATCTTGGCAATAGCGCGGGAAGACGGGAAGTTCTAATCATATTAATATCAGAACATGGAACGTCAAAAAACTTTTAAGATAGATTTAGCGGTTTACAAGAAGTAAGACAAACATTAATATAAACGTGGTATCGATACCATGGTATTGGCTATACTATCTGTGTGTCACCCTATACATAGTTTTATACCTGGAAAACAAGCTGGTATAAACGTGGTATCGAAACCAGCATGATTTGTCTAGTATAAAGCTAGTATTCAAAAAATTTACTAAACGTAGCGCCATTTTTGATTGCTGTGGCAAAAAGAGAAATTAGTTTTTACAATATTCGGGTTTGAATTTTGTTTAATAACCACATTCTTCTGTGAAAATCTCATCTCATTTTTGCTTTTAAAGCCAAAAATATTAACTTTTTAGTTTTTTCTTTTTAATTCTATTATTTTTTCTACACTTTGTTGAATTAGAATTTCAATATCCGCATTCATTTTTTTTATTATAATAATAATTTTATTCACTTAAAGTCAAATTAAAATGCAAATATAAATTTTCTATACAACAGCACAACAAAATTCACAAAAATGTCAAATGATACTAGGTTTATACTAGATTACATATGCGTCACCATGCTAGCTTTGTTAGCGATATTACATGTCTGTCAGTAGCATAAGATGAAATTATGGAAAAAAGAGAGTACGACTGTAAAAAAAGACACAACTTTCTAATCATTGTTTTCGAGTGCATGAGTAAATCCATATCTAATTTGTGTACCAATAAAAAGGTAAGCGCCGATCCAACAAATATCTTATCAATTTTCTCAACTAAATCCTATACCATGTTTTCTCGTCCAGAATCTTCAAATTTAATGTTCATGTTGAATACCTCGTGGACTTAAATCTATTGGACTAAAAGGATCAATAAACTAAAATCAGCTAACCAATCTGTTAAAAGCAACAATGGAAGAATCCTCCAACAAGCACAAGCAAAGAAAAATATGATCTAAATTTCTCCGATTACTGCCACATGCTGATGGAGCTTGGATCAGAGAAATATCTAGAACATTGTTCTCAACCGTTAAATCTAACTGCATGACCATATCTTCTAATGAAAAAAAAAAAAAACACTATGACGTTCAAATTATCAATCCCGTCTAAATATAACTAGAATTTTTTAAAAAAACGGTGATGTTTTCATCACTGGAAACCATTGGACATGCGTCGCTGGATAAATATGAATAAGAATATTTTCAACTATGGGTCTGTCTGATAGTAATAAAAATAAAAAAAATAATAATCATGTGTACAATATGAAAGTAAATATAGCTTTTCCAATCAACTTTTATATACAAATGTCTATAAAGACAATCAAAACATTTCTCGATTTTATTTTATTTGTTATGTTTATCGTGATTATGATCTTTTTTTTATTAATTTATATTCCTAAAACCTTTTCCACATATGTTCAATTTTTGTATAATAAAATGCAACTTTCACAAAAGATAAATATTTTAAATGCTCGTTTTCCCGTTTCTACTTTTCTCCTATAAAACATTTTGTTTGAAGATTAATTTGAATTTTCTTTTTGTTTCAATTTCAAAAAGGGTACCCTTTAGCCGATAGTAAACGACATATGAATTGGGTCATCCCATAAGTAATACGGATTTTTCCATAAAATCATGTTTAGATATAACTATTTGACAGGCTTTTTATGCCAATAACTATAAATAGCGAAGGATTATCTAGTATGTTCTTATTCTTATTCTTACTTTTCAAGTGTCTAGTGTGAATTAGAGGAATACATTTTACAGTGTCAAAATGGAAGTGACGAAAGAGCATATTCGGGACATTATGCTCTACGAATTTAAAAAAGGCAACAACGTAAAAAGAGCGACTAAAAACATTCGTGATGTGTATGGTCAGTCCACCATACGGGAAAGTTAAGACAAAGACGGTTCTAGAAATTTCGGTTAGTGAATTTTACCCTCATAAAGAAACCACCGGTCTTGGACACCAGTTGAATTTGATAAAAACCTACTTCGATCAAAAGTTGAGCAAAATCCGAACGTTACTGTTGACACTCAAGTCCACCCACTACATCATCCACCGTCACTTGAAAAATATTGGAAAGGTGTCTAAGTACGGGCAGGAATCTTAACGTGCATTAGTTTTTTATCAAGACTAAAATATGAACCATTTTTAAACAAAATTGTGACAGGAGATGAAAAATGGATTCTTTACTCGATATATTATCATCTATTTCGAAGTCTGTGGAATCATCTAGAGAGAAAAGTGTTATCTTCAACACACGAGGTCGGAGGCGACCTTAATAGCTTTTTTCAGTCAAAGCCAAAAAGTCTTTATGCAAGTGGAACACGAAAATTGGAGAAAAGGTGGAAAAATGTTACAGAAAATGAAGGAAAATACATTATCGATTAAAAATTTTATTTATTTATTTTTTTTTTTGACTTTTAAACTCCTTGTAAAAAATCCGCATTACTTATGGGATAACCCAATATATAAGTACATGCAGTGGACATCAAAAGACTTTTTATATCACCAAATGTTATTTTTTGTAAAATGCTCTCTCTTCCAAATGAATTCTTAACAATTATGGACATGTTTTACATTAATGTAGTAAAAATGTTTATTATTCTTCAAATAAAAGACATAATTGATTTCACCATGTTATAACGTTGTAAAAAAAGTTGGTATCAAAAATCATCTAAGATTTATTTTTATTATATAGATATAATTTTTATGAACAGTGAAAGATAGAGTCATAATTAAAATTTCATAAGAAATTTCATTGAAAAAGTAGTCTTTACAAGAAAGAAATTTTTTTGTGGCATTAACCAGAAGAACAGTATCAAACATTTTTGACTCGCAATTTTCGGACGTGTTTCAATTATTTTTCCATAGCTTGAAAATGAATAGAGGTAAGGAAATGAAATTCCAAAATAAAGAACATTTTTATTTGTAGAAAAAATGAAAAGATGTATACATTTGATTTTATTTTAGAGGAATCCAAAGTTTTAATTTGGATGTGTAAAATGACTTTTAATGTCCACTGTACATACATACTTACATACTCATACATATAATACATTATATGGTGAAATGTGATAAAATCATATTGAAACTGAAAGTGCATCAAGACTCAGATGTACCTATCTCATTAAATTTATGGATGGTAAGTATTTGTATATGTAAGGTAGGCGGTTTATGATGATTATATAGTATAAAGTACAGAGCACAATTGAACAAATAAATTAATCCAAGAAGGCAAATTTTATTTGAAATTATTGCATTCCAAGTACATACCGCCCACAACAATAATATCATATAGAATTATGGGTATTTATTTTTGAGTATTTTTTTTATTTTGATTTTCTTATTTTACATACATACATATCACGATTCACGAGTGAATAGTTGTTGTATAAATATCTGATATGAAATATTTAGTACATATGTGAAACAGATTTTCAAAGATTTCGTTTGCATTTTATTGATGAACAAAAATAAAAAAAAAATAAATAAAACAATAAAGAAGATTAAAGAGAAAATGAAGCAACAGACATTTAAAATTTTTCATCGGCAGAAAAATAAAAAAAAAAAAAACAACAAAAGAAGAGCATATCATGAATATTAAAAAAGATAGTCAATTTGTAACTTTGAAGAAGCTTACATTATATGTATTATTTTGTTTCATTCACATAGCTTATGATAATTTTTTTATATAAAAAGAAGAACAATGAAATAAATTCGATTTTATCAGCTCTATGTACAAAATATTGTCTTGTGTTGAGATACATAAGTGGATAGATACAATTATTGTGGATGTATGTAAATGAATATATGAATTTTCATTATGAATTTTCATAATAATAATTTGTAACAGTTTTGAGTTGAATAAGGGTATTCACGATTTGGTCGTGTATCATTGTAAACTGTGTAAGCTCGTACAGTCCTACACCTAGTATAAACATCTTCAATGGAATTTTGATGTATATTGCTTGTAAAAGTTTACAATGCTGAAACCCATTGTATGCGGTGTGTATATTACTATTGTATATGCCATTCTGACGTTAAATGCTGATGCAATTTGATTAAATTTATTTTTATTATATTTTAGCTGACATGTTATTAATTTGCTTGTTTTCAATACAAAGTTTGCTATCACGATATATAGTGTAAGATTTGGGTGTATATTCACAATTTTTACAGTCTTACAACAATTCGTGAATACCTCTAATATGTTAGCAGAGAAAAATTTTAATTTTTGTTTTTTGTTGATCACAATTTGCCTACACAATGTTTACTTGCTCTTTTAGAATTTATATGAAACATATTTTTCTCGGTGACAAAGAATCTAGCAAATAGCGTTTTGAAGTATAGGTAATGCATACGCGTACCTGTATTGAAGGATTCTAATTATTTAAAGATGGAACATGTAAATGAAATAAATTAACGAAGATTCAATGACAATTAGGTTAATAATAATAAATTTGGAATAAAATATATCATATAATTTTAAGTTTGTGTAAGGGAATTGTCAACGTTTGAAATTAAATAAACTTTAATGATTATCTTCCTTTAATAAGAATTGCGTATATCAATATCCAATTTGTACCTGTCAATTTGCATAATGTTATGACATTATAATCAGTACTTCACTAAGCAATTATATACATTAGATTATGTTCAAAGGCATTTTTCAAATTATAAAAGTAACAAAATTCAAAGAGCATGTCAAATATGGTTCACGAAATTTCTTTCGAGAGATGAACCAAATTAGGAAAGCAATCAGATGTGAATGTCGAAATGGTACGCTTTATATGACCTAAACAAATCCTACATTAACTTCTGTATATGTTTGGAATTCATCAGAAAACTGTTTTGGATCATATTAAAAAGCTTGGTTTTGTGTGGATTTTCTTCGAGTCATAAGTTGGCAAAGGAAATTATATTTAAGATTAAATTTTAAATAAAAGTTTAAAAAATAACTCTGTTTTACTTAAACAAACAACAGAGCATTCACTTCTAGTACCTAATAATTTTTCGAGGTTTTGGTATTTTGTATTATCCAGAAAACAAAATTGTTTAGCTAAATGTGAAAGAGAAAACATTGACAGGAAAATATGTATCAATATTTTGAAATGCATGCATCCAATGAAAACGTTCTACGGAAATTAAAATAAAATGTTATAGGTGTAGATTAACTTTGGCATTCATAATGGGCCTTACTAATAGCATTTCTATAATCTCAAGTTTAAGTTAGTTACAGCAACGTCGATTTAAAGCCGACTTTAATTTTGGTACCAATAGCCTTCTGCTAAGTTTTATTTAAAAAAAGCTTTATTTAAAAAGTTTTTTATTGGATTCTTATATGATTTCCACAGCTGATTGTATAGTTGTGGTTTGACTTTCCAATTTTGATTTCAAAGTAGTATTAATTTGATGGTTTTGTGTTTTTTGATGAGTGAAAAAATTATTGAAATGGGGTTTTTTTGATGGATATGATTTATAAAATCAAACTTTTTCTTCCCTTACATGTATGTACAAGTCAATAAAATCTTTGTCTAAATAAATATCAAAAATATTTCTTCGTTGCTTATATTCTTTTACTTTACGGCATTATATTCATTTAAAATATTCATATCTTGAAATATGAAGTCGTCGAAACTATCCATTTTAACCTTTTTTTTTAAATAACACAAAACACAATACCAGAATTTTTTTCAAACAAATTTGGTTATGTTTCATTAATAATAACTTAGTCTTGACTTCTCTATGATTAAATTTTAATATCGTGATTAAGCTAAACTCGACATTAAATTTGCTATTAGTACCTAATTTTCCTTAGCAAAGAACTAAGTCGTTACTAACGACTTAGTTAAAGGCTATTAGTAAGGCCCAATATGTATTTATTATATTAGTTTAGTAATTGTTTGATTTTTACACACATTCAGTTTTTTTTAGTTCAAAAACATTTTTATTCTTCGAAATGTCTGCTATTGATAATATGAAGAAGTTCAAATAATTTTTTGAATAAAAAATTAGAAAAAACTTTTCAAACGAAATGTACGAATATTTTGCTGTAGGCGATTAAATATTTTGACCCGAAAATGAATTTTTTTATATTTTCTTTTTTTGTTTTTTTGATTAATTTTCATTTGTTAACTTAACCTAGATTCATTAGGAAATTGATTAAACATGTACGTAGATATACGTATTATATCAATACTTATGTAGTTTGTATTACACTTATTTATTCCACAAACTGCTGTGCATTATAAGTAGAACACACTTATATCAGATTTACCTTCAAAATGATTTCAAATAATGAATTCAATTGATAAAAATTAAATGTACAGAGTACAGCGGATATGTGTTTAGATCAGACAAATAATTTTTTGGTATGTAAGATTAAATGAATAGATAATCATAAAAAATAATACGTAAGTATGTATGCATGATCATAAATAATGAGTGTACTATTCCATGACTAGTATAATGATACATGATAAATTAAATAATTAATAAAATAATCACAAAAAATATCAAAATCTAAAAATTGATGAAAAACATACGAAACTGAGCAAAAAACAAATAGATTACATTGAAATGATCATCAGAAATTCAATTCTTTCCTTTCCGATTCTCTTTCCTTCTTATAGAGTACTTGGTCCAAAATTATAGAAACAAAAAGCAAAAAATATATCAAAAAATCAAAATTACTAACCATGATCCACATACGCATACATGCATCATACGGGTATAATTTTACCAGTATATAACATTTTTTTAACTTTTGAAAATACAAAAAAACATAACATTCATAATACATAAATAATACTGATACATTTGCTCGTAGTTATAGATTGTAGTGTTATCTGTAAAAATGTTTTATCGTTTTTGCTTCTGCTTAAAATATCTATAAATATACATACATACTTAAATCTACGTAAAATGTGGTACAAACTGTTCAATAAAAATTATTCTTTTCAAATAATTCAGGTCATAAATATTAGAGCAATTTCATTATTCCAAAATGATTTTTTTTCTAAAAGTTCTTCCTATGTTTTTTCTTCTAGTTATACTCATACACATACGAGTAGCTATTTAAATCATGTATTATTTTGATTTTTTTTTTTAATGTAATCTTCATGTAAATAAAAACAATACGAGTTTTTTATATTTTTATTTATGTGCCTCTTAGGGTCACAATAATAAATTTATGTTTCAACACTTAACTAAAGAATTAGTTAAGTAAGATATTTAATATTAACTTAATTTAAATCTTATTTCGAAAGTGTTTTACAGTCAACACTCTTAAACTTTTCTTATTTTTTCAACATTTTATTAACAGTTCTAATACGACAAAATACGGTAATTTTGTCAATGCATCTTTGTGTTTCTGCCGTTTTGGTAGTTTTTCTTTTTTACGGTGATTATTGGAGAAATTAAATCCAAAATGACATTTTTATTTCAAACTTTGAATGAAACTTAAATTATCCGTTAATAATAGCTTAAGCCTTCGACACAATAAACGTCATTATGACGAAAACCGTCATTATATCGTAAAAATGCATCATAATGATGAAAACAAAATGATGAAAATCAAAATTTATCAAAATGACGAAAGAGTGCCACCTATATTCTGATAGAGAAATTACATTTAAAATAAATTCAGCGCTGTGTCTGAATATCTAAAAACAGTAAACGACAATTTTAAATGTCTCTGGTGTTACTGGAAAATTTTCTTTGAAATGTTCATATCCATTTCTAAAGCGGTCTTCCCAAAAAGTACTGCTTCTATGCTGAAGAGAATTATGAAATTAAAATTAGAATTTTGTAAATTATAGAATTTTGTAAATTATAGAATTTTTTAATTACCAAAGTACAAATTCTCCTATTAACAGATTGTTTCTGTAATAATAATAAAGCACATACTAAAAAACTTATTCAGCGTACGTACCAAAATAATTTATTATTTATTTATTATTATTATTTATTTATTTGAGACCTTTTGACAATGTACATATTTTCTTAATTTCTAAGTTTAAAACTATGTTATTTATAATGTTAGCCGACTAAGATTAAATATGTTTTGCTAAATCAATTCATTTTTTGTTTTACCAAAATAATTTCATTATGTTCAAACTACTTTTTTAAAAATTGTCTTTTTATAATATTTCTTTTATGTAGTAATATTAAATATGAAAATAATAACTTCTTTACAACACGGTTACTATTTTGATTCATTTTAAACAATTTTTTTAATATTTCACTATTTTGTTCACAATTTATTAAAAAATAAAATCAAGCGATTAACGATTACGAACAGCCAAATATAATGACGAAAGATAGTGTGCCATATTGTCATTTGCATTTTCGTAATAATGACGGTTTGCGTCATATTGACGAACTATTGTGTCGAAGGCTTTAATTGTCCTTAAATATTTACTTTGTCAGTACTGTAAAACTGAAATTCTTATACTAAAATTCTAATTAAAGTTTATGCCATTTAAGTGTTGACTGTTAGACTGGCCTGAGAGTTTATCCAGTTAATGCAAATAATATTGAACTAAAATAAATGAATGTAATGTAATTTTATGATGCCTACAAGGAAAATACTCTTAAAGTTCGTGTAAAAGTAAAGTACAAAACAAAGAAAAAAAAAACAAATTTGTTTTTGCAAGTTCGTTTATCGATAAACTATTACTGCTACTAGTTTTTGTTGTTATCCAAATTTCAATTATTGTAATTATAATTATAGTGTAATGTACATGGCCTTCAGAATCACATTACATACATATGATTATTTATATATTTTTTTAAATATACATATTCGTATATACATACAATGTATATATGTATATTAACCCTGCTATTCTACTTTAGAGATCTCTTAATTCTCTTATTATTTTGAATTTTTGGTGAAATCCATTTTTTAATAGAATTGGTATTCTAGATAGCAGATTTACCACACAAAAGTGCATAAGATATTTTAACTTACCAAAGTCAGCTGTTTCATTTGAAATGTTGTAAAAATGGCGACGGCTATCTGTGTGTATTGATATAATTATATGCGTATAATACTGAATTGTATAATAATTATTTTTTATATGTTATTATTTTTATAATATTATTATTTTAATTATTATTGATATTGAAATATTAAATAATCATATAATAAATTATAAATAATCATATAATGTAATATATAAAATATAAAAAATTTATATATGTATATGTATGTACATATATGTATTTTTTTTAATTTATTATTTTTTATTTTTTATTTTTTTTTTGTATTATTATTAAATATTGCAATGGCATTCATATTTTATATAAATAAACACTCAAATATTATTATACAACAATATTTTTATTATACATCATACGATAAGAGATGTAAGAGGACCTCATCGATGTCCTCTAAAGTTAAGAAGATTTTTTTCCGTTAAAAATATTTTTTGACGTATTTTATCCACTAATTCCCAATACCAAAACCTATAAACGTCAATAGCTAAATTCACCATAACAATTAAGAGATCAGCTGATTGACATCTCTTATCTACTTTAACTACAACTCCTAAAATTATGCAATCTGCAGTTAAGAGGTTAAGAGTCTCTTAGCCTCTAAAGTAGAATAGCGCCGTAAGTTTGTATATTCAAGCCCCTATGTATATTGAAAAGAAGTAATATAAAAATAAAATGATTAAAATAATATTTGGAAATGTTTGCATTGTGAAGGGAAAAACGATTTTTTATTTTATTACCATATATTTTATTTTTATCGATTTTGGTAAATGAAATGCATATCGAAAAATGTTTGGTGATTTTTTATTAATCTGAAAGATATTTTAACGAGTTTGTTGAATTTTAAAAATGTTCGCAGTAATACAAGCCTTAAAACAAAATTTATTATCTTGAAATAGAGAAATCTGTTAAAATAAAATGAATAGAATGATTTTTTTTCTAGCACGTTATCAATTTCACATTATGTAAGTAGTTTTTTGTTGTCGGGTTGATCGTCAAGCTAAAAAATTAATAAATATAAAAAATAATTTATTTAATCACAATCAAATTTGTTTAACGTAGGTTTTGAATCCATCACAATATTTCAACAACTTTCCTTTCTACACTTTGAAATTACATTACAACACATGAAATAAGATTATATTACACTTTAGAGAGTAAAATTACATTCTCGTATTAGGGCCGGTACTCACATCGAAAGCTAAATTTTTCTCCATATAAAATCTATGTAAAAAAAAATGTCGCTAAATTGTTAGCTAAATTTTTAGTTTCAAATTTCGCTTACTGGTACTCACTTCCAAACTAAATTTTTACGGTGGAGAGTTGTGGAACTCATTTTTCACAATCATTTTATATGGTCGAGCATATAAAAGGTGACATAATGACAGTGAAATAATGACAGCTCAAATATTTTGACTAATAAATATTTATTTATTTATTTTTAATTAATTTAATTTCATAGCCGCCGTCGATTTTTTTCAACAAATTTCAAAACTCTACATACTCTACACACATTTCCTTCCACAATTTTTAGCTTGTAGAATTATATATGCAATTGCAAGCGAAAAATTTCACGGGAACTGAGTACCAGGTCTTATAGTAAATTTACACATTATTTTAAGTAACCGTATATTGTGACACATCTTGTATAATTCAGTAGTATTTGAAATTTTTTGTTATTTTCATAGTTAAAAACAAATTAAAATCTCCGTCAGCTGAAAAAAAAATAGCGAAATTGACAGCAAATATTCGACACGGTATTTTGAAGACTTAAATTTGAAGAACAATTTGAAGAGCTAAATTTATAGCGTAACAAAGACCGATAAAGATTTTTCAGTTGCCAAAATTTATCGCCTTCGTACAACCAATCAAGTTGTCTACAGCCACACGCTCTCCATTCAGAATTACTGATCCGCGGGATGGAATAATGAACATACATTGTATGTGCATTATATACCTATGTATATTATATAAAAAAAAATAATTACAACAAATTCAAATTGTGGATTACGTTACGCTGTGAACTGTCAGTTGTGATTTGTTGTTTTGAGACTAAGTATTTTTATTTTTTGAGCTGGTATTTTCTGAGAAACATTTTCTAGGAACAAAATAATTAGTGGATTAAAAAAAGGAATGTTTTACTTTATAATTCACAATAACTGATAAAATTACAACATTTATTTTCTAATGGTGGTATTTACCTGATGTCAAGATTTTATTTTTTTATAATGTAAATGTACTCATAGAGTGTTTTGACTTTGTGTATGTGGTTGCATCCATTGTTTCATCTACTACGTTGCCACTTTATAATAAGATAATCTTTTCAAATATATGTAACTTCAATTTGTTTTAGGCATGTAAAAAGTTCGACGAAATATTTACGAAATTTTTTTCATTGACATTTCCTTATTAAAAATAATGCTGTATAAATAATAAAAAATTATTTATAAACAAAAATAATATTTAAATAATTTTGAAAATGTAGGCTTTTTTTTGTGTTTCACTGTACGGTATTAACTGTTTTATTGTTGTGAAATGATAATACATAATGTGTACAATACAAAAAAATGTTATAATACCTGATAACAATTAGACAAAGAGACGATGATGTCTTTTTATAATAATATATATTATATACCTATAAGATTTATGAAAAATATGATTTGAAGTGGCAGTTGTTCTTCAAATCTGGTCGTCGAAATAGGAAATAAAATCGTACGCAAGCAAACAAATTACATATGTGTTTTATTTAAATAATTAACTGTTCTATTAAGTAGACCATTATTATAAAATTAAATATTCCTACAAAAAATTTGTAATTTGTTCCTAATAATAATACATATGTATTTTCTAATGACTATTTTCGTCATCGAGAAAAATTTCAATCTTTCAAATTCAATATTCTAAATCCACTCCACATCAATTTCCATTTTATTCTGCAATTTTGTAATTTTTCATTGAAAAAAAAAAATATTAATTTTGTGTGAACAAGTATGGAACTTCAAGTAAATAATTGGAAACCGTTACAGAACACACGAACATACGTTATCTGTTTTTATGTTGTCAATTTTTTCATAAAATTAAGAAATAAATTTATTATCGTTAGAAATTTTTCTAATAAATATTACTTCTCCTTTTACAACTAATTTTAATACAACGAAATGTGGCGTATATGATCTGTGGTTCCATTGATTGTGTAGCCAATAAGAAAATTTTGTTATTCTTTTTAATGTTTTTTAAACAACAATATATCATAGAAATACTGGTATTAACTCAACAATAATTAGAAGCTATCAACAAAAATGCATAGTAGCATAGTCAAACATACATATAACTATACCAAAGATTTCTCGTAAATGTACACAAATATCAGCTCATTCTCTTCTGAGTAATAAATGAAGCATATTTGAGCATAAAAATTATGTATCGATGATATAAAAGAATGCATGTACGAGTAATTGCTTATGTAATAATATAAAATTGTTTTTTTATGCTATGTATAATCTTTTTGAAAAATTATTTTTGTGTGTTACTGCTATAATTTTTTCATTACTTTCATTATATGGAAGGAATAATAAATAGAAAAAAAAATCTAGAAAAACCAATTAACCACCTGCTTAGTTGTGGAATAGTTAATTTGGATCAGATTATCTCACCCTAGGAATCTAAAAAAACTCAAAACACATACAAATGTATTATGTATATATGTATGTATACACACAAAATTCAATAAATAGTTACGTATACATATATATATACTATATCATCTGTTTTTATTTTTATAATTTTACACAACCAAAGAAGTGTATACACATACATATGGACACGGATAATATTAATTATTTACGCTTATTTATAGTGATCAATGAGGTCATAGTGATTTTTGATTTATAATTTTTAATTCACGATTATGCCATGTATTCACATTAATGAAATTTGAACTGGGATTTCTGTTCGATATCAAACCCTGTGCTGTACTGTAGTATTGTACATAAAAAAAAATTTAGAAAAATATTTAACAGTAAATTTAATTTTAATGTTTCGTATATTATCATTTCCATATACTTACCTATAATTATTCGCGAAATTATAGATGAATTTTTAGTCCTCAGTATGTTAGACGATTTTTTTTATGTATTATGTATCTTTCATTGAAATAATAAAAATATGATAACAATGAAAAATATGTTATACATATTACTTTTATTTTTATGTGACTTTTATAAGCTCGAGTTCTCATAATATTCAGTTGATAAGTTTGCATACGTAAATGTCAAATGTTCATTTTTTTCAGCTTATCTTTTGCAAGATCTATGATCTCTTGCGACTATCATTTTGATTTGAAATCAAATTGATTTGATGTGGCAATTAGTCTATGTTTCGTGCTTGTGACGTCCTATAAAATACAATTTTCACCTTTATCACAAGATAATATACTATGAAATTTTGAACCATTAGTGTTAAACTTTGAAAATAATATATTTTTTTGGTATTATTTTTAGCGTTTTATTTATTTTTGTTAACTTTTATTAAATAATAAGTTAAACAATAAAAACATGCAGAATTGCAGAGTATTATAAAATGACAAACACGACAAAATATTAAAGATCAATACTTATCTCTTAACTCAAACAGTTCTGTACAAATGAAAAACACAAACCCTGATACATATAAAATTTGTATGCAAATAGAAGATATACATTTCATTTCATATTATAATACATAAAATGTATTTACATCCCATTAAAATTTTTATTAGTATAAAAACAATTTTTAGATCAATGACCTGATTATTTTTGAAACTGAAAGAGATAACAAGAAAATATTATTTGTAATAAGTAATATGTAATATACAAATATACACTCAGAGATATTCGAAAATATTCATTATAAAATTTTTTATTCTCAGGATGTAGTTTGTAATAATAACATATGTTCGATAGCATCTACCAAACTAAATTATGTATAAAGGTAAAATGACATAAATATCTATTAGGTTAGGTACCTCTCTCCTCTCCATATTTTAACATAAAAATTTCCATATCTCCATATTTTAACATTTGCGTTGATTTGATAGTCTTTGGTCATGTTAAGAGTTAAGTCAATATTTGATTCGTCCAGTTGCAAAAATGTGTTTATTCCATTTTTCAAAAAAAATTTTTTCAATGTCAATTTCTAGTTTTTTCTAGTTTCAAGTTTTTGTTGTTTTTTTAAAGTACGTAAATTAAGTTTTTACCATTTTTGCTTTTAAACCCTTTAAAATTGAATTAGTACAGGTACACCTACAAACAGCAGATAAGTCTCATCGAGACAAACAAAAACTCGTACTACAGGAGGAGGACAATTACTGTAGAAAACTAAAATGAAACGGGTAACTTGGGCTTCTTGCTCTGTAATTAGAAATTAACTCAGATGGCGCTGTGATTCTACAACCTGTATTTATCTGAATAAAGTAGCAAAAAATCACTAAATGTTGACATAAAAACACAATAACTATATTGAAGCGAAAGACGTAGAAAAGCATGTAAGGTGTCATTAAAGAGAGGGGAAAGTTTGCTACAGATTATTTTAGACTGATTCTTTCTAGCTAGTAGGCCGTAGTTGTTATAGGGTGTTTCGTAGAGTAAGTGCGAAAAATCTTCATCTCCCTCTAGCGGCTAAAAAGTTAAGACTACCCCTCACTGCCTTACGATTTTTTATTTGTCTGGATGAGACCTATCCTCTGTTTAAGAGTGTACCACCCGAGGTGGAACATCCTGTATATATTTCCATAAAAAACAAAACACAATTTCTATAATTATGAACGGAAAACGTTTTTTCAATTTTCTCCAAATAGTATAAAATGGAATAGACACAGTTTTGAAAGTAGACGACTCATTTGACTTTTCAAAACATTAGACATTTATTTTTTTGCTATTTTTACTGATATGAACAAATTTCTACTAGATATTCGCAGCTTATAATAATTATAAAGTTGAATAACAAACATTTTTATCCTTTATGTACTTGGATGTAAAAAATCGAAGAAAGAATTTCTTTTTTTTAACGAACGTGATTGTGTTGACCAAAGAAATTCATACATGCTAACTTCTGAATGTCACCGATTGTGCGTGTATCAATAGCATACGTGGATGAAAAAAAAACCAAACATGTATAAATTAGCAAATTTAAGCGATTTTTAAAAAATTTATTGGAATTATTTGTGAGCACATACACCACACGTGCATACTCATTACTCATATATGACATATTCATACATTACAAAAAAATGTAATACCAACACCAAGCAGAAATAATAAAGAAACTGTTAAAAAAAGTAAAAATTAAATTAATAATAAAAAACAAAATAAAATAAAATATGTAAAATAATGAATGATAAAAGATTTTTAACATCCGGTAGATATGCAATTATCTTCTTAAAACTGTCAATTGTGTGACTGTATACAGTTATCATGTCATTTGTAAAATATAACAATGTACATAAATACATTTACTCGCAATACAGGTATGTAAATATGTTTTCTTTTTTATTTGCATTACATATTAAATAAAAATTAATTTTTAAATCGACACAAAATGAAATTCATACATATGTATGTACCTGTATTATAAATACAAATAATATTTTTATCAATTATGTACACAAAATACACGTATTCATATTACATTTACATAATTATAGATAAATATCTGAAGGAAAAGTTTTAATATGATCTTGTTAATTTTTGACGAAAAAATATATGTATTTAAGTATATTCCCATAGAATGGATGTATAAAGAAAAGTTTAACTAAAATATGCGATAAAACTTTAAAATTTTATTGATTCGAAATACGGAAATTGTAAAGTAAAATCAATTTCAATAATAGTTTTCTTTTTCACATTATTTGTACTTTAATTTTAATTTACGGTTTTATAAATTGAAAAAAAAAAGAGGAAAAGAAAAAAAAGAAAACAACAAAAAAAATTAGAACGAAATTCCTCATTTAGTTTTGGTAATTTTTTTCTCAAATGAAAATGTGTAGGTGTATACAAAATGAAATGAGCGCAAAAAAATTTAAATCATTTTTTTTAAGATTAGTAACTATGTATACATAAAAATGTATGTGTATGAGTGTATGTACGTATATTTTTATCTATTTTTTTCAACTAAGAAGAAAAATGAAAAATATAACACATCCGCATGTATAGATAGTGTAATCATAAACGATAGTTAAAAAGTTCAGATAGTGATGATGATGATGACGATGATAATTGTAAATCAATTTTATTTAAAAAAATTTCTAGTTTTTGAATAGCATTAAAACTAGAACAAACTGCTATACTCCCACTTTATTTCATACAGGCAAAGGTATGCTGCATGCATTCTTCTTTGATATGAGTAACAACATATTTAATGAAAAAGTGTAAATAAAAAGAGAAAAAGCATCGAATAATACATCGCACGTTTATGAATAAATGATGTGATGGTGGTAAAAAAAAGGTGAAAAAGTTATATTAACTGTTTGTAACAATGGCGAAATGGATAGCAACTTTAAATTTAATTTTCTTTTTTCATTTTTGCTATTTAAATTCATGTTGGTACGGATTGTTTTATTTTACCGCTAAAAATGCAAAATACTGCTTTATTTTTCTCTAATTTTTAATGAAATCGTTCATCTTGGTATTATTTTAAACGAACCATTTATATGACTATGTATTATTGGTTTTGAATTTAGTTTTGGTTATACGTATGTATATGTGTCTATAAAAATATTACTAAAAATAGATTCTCTTTGAATTTTACCTGATGAAATATAAATATGTATGTACACATGTACACATAGTTAGGTATCAATATTATATGTTTTATTTCAATTAATGACAGAAAAAAAATTGGTAACAATGTTATCGATCCGTGTATGAGCGAGTAGCTTTATATACTATAGAGAATAGACACATTAAATATTATGTTTAGATAATATAGTGTAAGATGACTTTTTTTTTTTAAAATATACGACGATGGTGGCAGAGATGACGACGATGGTGATCATACAAACTGACTAAGATTAAGATTGAACTATTTAAAATTGACATTCGATGATAAGCTTTAAAATGACTTTAAATTATAAAAACTTGAATATACATGTATGTACGAGTATACATATGTGTACATGCATACATAGTTGACTTGATCAATGTCGTTTACGAAATGATGCAATATCGGTATAGTTATTCCAAATGAATGAAAAATAAATAAAAGCAACAAACTAAAAAAAAAATTTCTCAAGAAACTAGTTTTTTTATTAGCCGAAGAGAAAAATGCATTTTTGTGTGTGCAATCATTCATGCATGCATTTGTAAAGTCTATCTGATAACGTATATCACCATGTATATTATGTTACAGATTTTGAATTTTACTAAGTCTCAACTTTTCTAATTTTTTTCTTTTTTTAAAAATTTGGGCATCTCTAAAGTAACAGCATTATTATGAATTTTAATATCTTTTATATGAATATGTGAGCGTATTATATGTTTGCATTTATGTTTATATACCGTGTCTGTATATCGTCTGTTGTGGTTGTATATGCATCATGAATTATAAATTCATTTAGAGCTACACAAAAAAAATAAAATTGAGAACAGTTGAATTTCACTGTTAATAAAATAAAATTTATTTAAAATTTAATCAAAAATTTGTAAACAAATACTGTATTATATGTATATATTTTACTAATCATATCCGAGTAAATGATTGAAAATTTTTTGGGCAGGTAGAAATAAATTTACAAAAAGTATGTATTATATACGAGTAATATACTTATCTATTAGAAAAAGTTAATTTGCAACAATTATAGATAAAAATTGTATTCCGTTTTATTTTTCGTATATTTGAAATTTTTATTTCATTTACAATAATTGCAATTGCATTACAGATCAAGCACAATGAATGGGTGTATAGTAATATTTTTTCAAAAAATTTTCGATTATTAAGATTTTTTTGAAATCATAATAATGATTTTCAAATTATTTGGATTATATTCAAAATTTGAAAAATTATTTAATTTGTCAATAAATAATATAAAATAAAATTTCAATTAAAATTTGAATATAAAATTTGAACTATAAATTTATGCAATCAATTCAAAGTCTGATGAATATTTCGTAGCATTATTAAAATAATAAAAAAGAAAAAGATCCAAATTAAGTTGAATACAATACATACGTTTTGTGACAACTGACAAGTACTAGTATACATGTACTTATAATTGTGAGTGAATAAAAATGTAACAAATGAATAAAATTTTAATAATTTAACAAAATACTTTATGAAATTGTACGATGAAATGAATGATATATGATATATAGTAGTTTGTTTGATTTGAATTTAGGCTATCAGTGTACAATAAAACTTTAAATTGAAAAAAAGGTGAATTATACATTTTAATCAGAGGAGTTTATGCAATTGATGAAATTTATTGTTCTTAGATTGGTAACAACCAAATGCATATGTCAATGTACAATAAATACAATTATTTAGCATTATGTGCATTACTTTCATCCAAAAAAGTGCAGTCTCCATCCTTCGATTTTCGAAATAAGTGAAAAATTTCATCACAATAATGCACTGTCTAACACTCCATTGATTGTGCTTAACTATTTCGACGAAAATTCTACTCATATCGTTCTACGGTGATTATTTCTTTAATAAATTGCATTGCTTTTACCTTTAGTTTTGATGAATGCTAAATATAATAATGAATTTTAAATGCAAATTTTTACGATTATCATGATATTCTCGACTAATCAAAACTGTGGAAACAAAACAGTCCATTCGATCGAATCATGGATATTTAACAGTATGTCATAACTAATTTTAACATAATTTTGTGAATATTCTTGAATTATTTGAAAACTTGAATTAGTTAATACATATAAAATAAATCTATACAATTATATAGACTTCATAATTTTATATTTTTATTCATTTTTAAAACACATTGAAACTTGTAATTCACAATACAAAAGTTTTTATAGAAATTTAAATACACTTTTTAGTTTTTCTTCTTTTTCTTAAAATTTGATTTATCAGTTTTATTAAAATATTGTGTATTATATGTTACATATACATATGTATATATGTATGTACAACAGTACATTTATTATTTTAATATATTTTTAGAAAAGAAAAATTTAAAAAAAATGCTCGAAAAACTCGAATATATGAGCATGTCTTGTACATACATATGTAATAACAATTTAAATACTTTAGCGAGAAAATTTTTTATACACTCTATAAATATCATTGCGTGTACGTCTAAAGCACAGCATTAAATCGAGAAATAGGAATAATAAGAAATTAAAAAAAAATTTTTTTTTTTTCAAATTTTTTTAATCATAAACGCTTATCAAATCATGTAATCTCATCATATATAGCTTATTAAATATGTAAGTAAAATTTAAAATGCATGTATGAACCGTAAAAGCATGTGATTAATTATATACTCCATCTAATAATCTATATGTAATACTACGTACTGTACATAAATTATTACGTTCTTTTACAATGTTCGCATAGAAAATATTTTGTATATTGTGTTGGTTTTTTTTATATTTCTTATTTTTATTGTTTTTCTTATTTAATATTATTGTTCATTCAACCACATTCAGCCTAATATTATGTATATGCTTTTAATTGTAATAATTTCATTTAATTACATTGCAAAATAAGATCGGATACTTTTATTATCTAATTTTTCTTTAATTTATACTGATTATATGGAGTTTGCAAATAATTAAAAAAACACCTATCTATGTATCTCCCAAGTATTATTTTTTTGTTAGATGTTTTAATTATACAATTATAATAGTATATAATATGATGATCGTTAATTTCATGTACAATTATGTACAGCTTTACACTGTATAATCGTATAAATGCATGTTATAATGCATTTGAGTTATGTGAAAAACAATACATGTAATACATGCTTATACACATTATGTACATACGTATAAATCCGATAATTCTTAAGAACTGTTTGATTTATATGAATGAAACACAACGTGAATTTAAATGTTAAAATATATTATGTTAATATAACGCCAACATGAAATATGTAACATTTTTGTAATAAAATATTTTGTTACAACATTGTAAGCATTTTTATGAAAAGAAATGTTCAAAAGCTCTGAATTATAGATACACATTAGAACACTAAAAAACGTTGTCTTGAATATTGCATCACAATTCGTAACGTTTAGTTGATTTTAAATTATTATCAATGCTATCATGGATCAAGAAAATAATGAACAGTAGTTAAATTTCAATATTATGAATTTGGTTTATTTAGTTAATTTATTTTTGGTTTTTGTACAAAGTGTATTGCCTATACTTATTACGTTTCACACCAGATGTTGTATGTTGATGTAACATTTCCTTCATTATTTTTTTAAAAAAATCGCTAATATTAACTTTATGTGCATCCAAGTAAAATTGGTAAAATGTAGACAGTTTTGATAATGTGTAACATCACAATTATTATAGTTCTGTCTCGGCTATGAGATTCAATTCAATCACTTAAAGTTAAAGTTAATATAAAATATTTGAAGAAATATTGAATTTATGTTGTTTATTAAAAACGTTAATTGACATTATTTTTTGGTTAATCAGTTATTTGAGGATACATAATCTAGAGTTGAAATTAACAGATACACTATTAACTAAACACCCAGAATAGCCGCGTCAATTCGCAATATTGTAGAGTACATCGGCTTTTGTTCATTTTTAAAAGATAATTACTTATATTTTTTACTAGCTATATGTATTTTGATTTAATGGCTGGTACTCACATCGAAAGCTAAATTTTTCTCCATATAAAACCTATGTAAAAAAATGTCGCTAAATTGTTAGCTAAATTTTTAGTTTCAAATTTCGCTTACTGGTACTCACTTCCAAACTAAATTATTTCGGTGGAACCTAATAGTGGAGAGTTGTGGAACTCATTTTTCACAATCATTTTATATGGTCGAGTATATAAAAGGCAAGCGAAATATTGACAAGTCATATATTTTGACTAATAAATATTTATTTATTTATTTTTAATTAATTTAATTTCATAGCCTCCGCGATTTTTTTTCAAAAAATTTCAAAACTCTATATAGGTACTCTACACACGTTTCCTTCCACAATTTTTAGCTTGTAGAAATATATATGCAATTGCAAGCGAAAAATTTCACAGGAACTGAGTACCAGTCTTAAGAATTAAAAATTTTTTCTTCTTCTTTTTTCGCCAATATCTTCATACGGGAATTGATACAGATGTGTTTTATGACTCAAAAGATGTGCCTTAAAATTCTCTATATTCTTTGTATACTATCGATTTGCCTTCTACAAATGCACACACACACAAATATATAAAAAAAACACAAAGTGTTCTTTATTATTCTTCTGGTAGGACCTTTTCAAAAAAAATGTTACCAAAATATAGAGCATTTTTAGACGCATCTTTTGAGTTATAAAACATACCGGAGTAGTTTAGAAATGTTGAATAAATGTTAAATTATAAATCATGAGTAATTTAGAAATGTTAAATATCGGTTCCTTCAAGTCTAAAATAAAAATCCCACAATATTGAGGAAAATTTAATTTTTTATTATCTATTAATCTGTTGATTTTAAGATCAAATCAGAATCAAGAAAATCTACTTATATTGCTGACTGTATGAATTCGTTCAAAAATTATAAAATGCGACACAGCCCTAAAATTCTAAATATTTCTGGTCTTTCGGAATCTGCTCTTTTAAACTCATTTATGGAATTAAATACCTTTTTTTCGCCTTATAATTTCTAGTTATTGCTGCCAAAGACTAAATATTAAATATATTCTTACATGACAAAAATCTTAAAATTATTTTTTAATTTTTTCTCTCTTTGAGTAAAAAATTGTAGCGCTGTAACTACATGCATGCATACATAAAATAAGAAAAAAAAACTAGAGTAAATAAAAATTTTTTATTCATGCTTCACAGGAGATCGACAATGCATATATAATTAAGTAATGTAAAATGTATGCAAAAATCAAACAAAAGAAAACGAAGCAACGAAAAAGAGAAAAAAAAAATAATAATTATTATAATAATAAAAATTCATCCAAAAATTAAGAAAATCAAATAAAAATGAATTCCATTCAAAGATTTTAGATAATGATAAAAGATTTATTCAATTATAAAAAAATATAATTATGTTTATAAAGTGATGATTATCATGAAAATTATATGCATACCCAAGTGACTAAAAAAAAAATATCATTTCAAGAGTTTAAAAATGAATATGTAAATACAAAATATAAATAGAAAATAACAAAAAGTAATGAATGAATGTAATTAAAAAAAAATATAGTTAATTAAAGAAAAATAAAATAGGAAGGTAAAAATGCAATAAAATTATAAATGATAATAATATAGGTATAGGAGGTAATAACCACGGTAAGTTATATGGCTACGGGTATGAAAAAAAATGCATGATAATTAAAATAAATAAATAAACTTTATTTATTTTTTTTTTTTTGTTCTTGTTCAAAGTTTCATACAAACCATGAATTATATTACGCCATATAACACAACATTACTAATGTAATCAAGTATACTAAATGAATTTAATTTTAAAAACCAATTATGTATATGGATTGCAAGCAATGAAACTGTGTAATACTGGTAAACGGAAATAATTTATTTTGCGAATTTTTTTTTACTTCCTTCTTCATCTGATATTTGTTGATTTTTCATCATTTTATTTTCACAAAAATATTATAACGTATAATGAAAAAATATTGCATGTAAATAATGATGCGAAAAAGTTTCTAGACAAATGTAAGTTTTTTTTAAAAAAAAATAATAATGAATATAATAACGTCTTTTCATATTTCAATATTTGTTTAAAATCTGAAGAAATAAAAAAAAAATTATTTTTACTTCAAATGAAAAAATTAAGTTGTATTAACATCTAATAATACTGCTGAAAAATGTCCGAACAAATTGTTTAGTAACCTTAACCCTACCATCTGTAATTATAAAAAATGTAGTTAAATGTTACTATTCTCATACATGTATTGTTGGTAATAATTCTCTAATAAGTAATTAGTATGGGAGTAATCTCTTAGATTTAAAAACCATTTTGGTAAGACATAAACTCCACAATCTTTCTAACGAAAGTTCATTTTTATGTAAAAATAAACTTCATTCTGTTTCTAACGAATCTTTGAGTTCAGGAAAATTTTTTGGATTTATATTTTTGCAAATTTAATTTTCCAAATAAGCCGATAAATTTTCAATAGGGTTAATATCAGGACTTTTGAGTGGCGTTTCAATTACATGTGGATAATTGTACAATAACCAGGAACGAATATCCCAATCCTTATGTCTTGATAAAAGCATAAAACTAGAATTCTCTAACTATATTCAGTTTTGCATTGTTTTTTAAAAAATAACATATTCAGTTAAGTGGTCTTATTCATTAAGTTTTAATGAATTTCAGATTGTCAATGTCAGCATATCACATTGAACCATATACCATATAGTGTTTTTACTATATATCTCAATAATATCAACATACATGTATTGATTAAAGTTTTTAAAAAGCTTACCTTTGTCCAGAAACTTTTACGCACCACTATAATAATATACATGTATGACTATGTAGGTATATCATCTTTTTTTTATATTTTATACAAAAAATTCATTAAAGTCGTTGACATACTTACATATATCGTATTACTTTGAAAAAAATGTATATACTATAATAGTGAAAATTATAAATTTCAAATTGAGCTAAAACTTTACAAAAATGAAATTTAAAAATTTAACAAAAGATATATCTACCAAAATTGCACACATGGTGAATTCGTGTTTTAACTAACGAGAAAAAATATTTTTTTGAAAAAGTTTGCATGTCATGTATACCAAAAAAATTCAAGACATTACTAACATTAAATTCGAAAAATATAAAAAAAAACATCAAATCATCAATAAATCAGAATAATCATGATTCATGTATAGAAAATTAAAATATAGAAATTTGGCCAATCTTTTATCCAACTCTTTGGAACGTTTATACATTTTGTTTTCTTTTCTGATCTTTTGTTTTTGGTATTTTTTGCTATAAGTTCAAAATCAGATTGATATGGAGTTTTCAAAATTAAATTTTATGTTTTTTTTATGGTATTGCGAATTTTGTAGATCAATGTATGTACATACGAAGATTATAAGTAATGCTTTTTTTTTCTCTTTACATACTATATGTATATCTTCTTTCTCGTCGTATATCTATTGCATGAGTGTTATTCGATAATTGAATTGAACTGTATAAAAAATTTTTTTTCAGAATGGAAATATAATCTTCTATTTTTGTGTTATTTGTTAGTTTTGCAAATTAAATGACTTCAATCATTTTATTTTTCTCAATTTGAAAGTCAATTAAAAAGACGCATATTTAAAATGTTTTTCATCACTCAATTTTATGTGCGAAGAATTACACAAAATATTCTAATTATAAAAAAAAAAAAAACTTAAATAAATGTGAGGCAGTTTCTTGAACTTAGACGACAAGCATGCACACTCTAAGGTATAATTTATTTATAGTTAATTGGTTAATTTTATACTCGTATGTTTGTTTCTTTGTGGGTTTTTTTTTTTAAATGCATTCAAATATAATTATTGAAACGTGAATCGCATATAGTTTTCAGAGATTTAGTTAGTTTTTTATTGGCTTTCTTTTCATTTGTACGTCACATTTGAGCAGTTTTCCAGTTGAGCTAATATAACCTTGTTAAAAAAATAACTTTAATAAAATTATAGACACAAATTTAGGTACACACACCACTAAGTTATTATTTAAAGCAATGCATTTAAAATATGATTTAAACTAGGTGTTGAAAAACTAATCAAATTTGTAAGATTGAAATTAAAGCAAATAAAATGATTAAAAACAAAGAAGGAACTTCACAAAGACCTTCATATCATTACGGATATGCACAATATACGTATGTATAAATTATTTTCGCGTGTCATACATATAGAAGTAACCACATTCACATATACATATGTACATATGTGTACTGTAATAAATATCCACAGGAAATTATTAATCACACTACCAAAGTTAATTTAATTTTATATTTTAATTCTTGAAAAAAATTATTAAAATATAAACTCAAAACTTCCCTTTTTTATTTAAAATTTTCCATTTATTAGCTTATAATATTAAACAAACAAAAATCTGATGCTGTGTATAAAACATCATAGTACTCTTTAAAGGAGGTTGAACAGCTCGATGGTTATGTTGTTGGACCTGAGGTTCCGACTTTGAATCCTAGCCAGCGCGCCGTCCAAGTCGGTCATTATTTCCAATCAGCAATGTACACTAGTAACTGATTACTGATGATAAATCTATGTGCACTTAATATATATATATACATATATAGTATAAAAAAACTATCTTTAAAAATGGTACAGAAGACAATACAAATGAACTTTACATGTTTGTATATGGGTAATACACATATTACGCTCAGATATTGATCAGTTTAATTACATTATCTACAAAAGTAGTGAATATAATTTGTGTAAAAATTTAATCACATTTATTACAACTTGAAACAAACAAGAAACAATGAAAACAAAAAAAATAACCAAGCTTGTAAGGAGCCATCGTAATTCCGCAAAAGAAAAATTTGAATGAGACAAACTAAGTTTTTTTTAATATTTGCATAATTTCAAATTTAAAAATTGTGATTCACAGAGGAGTAAAAATAAATGAACAAGCAGACCTACTAGTGAAAGCGTCTTAAAAACAACACATAGATTATAATTTTCAAATTATCAAAGATGATATTAATAAACAAATTAACCAAAAGATTAAAATCAATTTTCAAGAAATATGATACATGGAAAATAGCACAAGCAAAGTAAAAGAAGTTATAAAAACAAAATAACACCATGGAAGAATTTACATAATTTCGATAGAAAAAACACAGTAAAAATCACTAGAATACGAATAAGACACGCTAAATTAAACAGTACATTTAAATTAAAGTACTAAATTAAACATTAAATTTAATTATACATATTCTCAAACGTCCTGCCTATCGATCGCTGGGAAATACATTTCATATCGAATACTTCAACATTGGAAAAGACAGTATTGAAAATAGTAAAAACATTATCAAATTCTTAAAATAAGCCAAATATATCAAAAATTTAACACTAAAAGCACATCAAAGATCACATTATACAAAAAAAAAAAAAAAAAAAAAATTATAATAATAATAATAAAATAACGTTACAAAATGACAGAATAGCTACTATTATGGGATACCACAAATAAACCTTTTAATTTTAACTCAATTTTCAATTATTTTTCATTTAATTATTGAACTAGATTTTAATGACTTTCTTTGGAACATTAATATTTTTAATTTTTGTTACAAAAATCATTGGAAATTTTATGAAATTCTTAAAATGTTGATTAGCATCAAAAATCTCAAACTTTTTTTTCAAATTCATAATCAAAATTCCTGATGGTTTCAAATTGTTGAAATGGCGTAACTACAAAACGAACGAAATAAATAATTTTTTTGTAAAGTAAAACAAAAGATTTAAGCGAGAAACTTTTTGTCATCCACACAAATTTAAAGTACGAGAGTAGTACAAAATATGTTGCTGTTCAATTTATTTATGTTTTCTGTTTCAACAATAATTTTGTACAATTAAGAGGAAAAGCCATTTTAAAAAAATTTAACGCTTAATACAAATTATCTACTATCTATGAAAGTGAAATTTTAATGCAATTTTTTTAAATATTCACATACTCGTATGAGAATCAAAGTTAACAATTTTTTATCTGATACTAATCAATATTTAATTTTGCACCACAAAAATAAATCCTAATAAATTTCACAATTACGTACTACATAATTCAAATGAAAAAATGCAACATATGTATAATAATATTTGATATTTTTGTGAGTTATACTTTAGCTGTTCATAATATTTTTATTTTCATTTATTCGTATTTCGAATTGCAATAAATCAGTCCGAAAACAAATTGAAAATCATGTATTATAAATAATACAATTGACATCTTTTATTTTCCAATGGCATAATATATAACATAAATTATAAAAATATATCTATGTACTACAACCTATATGCATTTTAAGTAATACATATTTATATTATTTATTGTACTGTATATTATCTGTGGTATAAAATTTATTTACATGTATATGTAAAGCAAAGATTTATTTGAATTTTAGAATAATCTTTTGCAATATGTATGTCGTATACTTTCTAGTTTTGTCATTTCATTGTCAATTGTATACATGTTATATTATTTTAAATATCAAATTATGTCTTAATATTATTGTTATGCATTTTCATTGATTAATTATCGATTCAAAACTTTGAATTTTCAAATATTTATAAATGTATGTATATATGTGCATACGTACCATTTTTGAAATACACAAATAAATATTATCTCCTTTTATTTGATATATCCTTGTGTTCTAATTAGTTATCGATTACCAATTAATTATACAAAAATAATAAGTTCATTGTCGATTTCATTTAAATTTATCAACGTATATATTCAAACACATGTATGTATGCATGCATGTATGTATGTATTACTTTTACATAATATAGAATTTAAAAAAAATTAATAAATAAATAATATATAAAGAATATTGCGTGAGCAATTTAAGACGAAAAAATTAACATATTAAATTCATATGTTAGCATAAACTATAATTAAACTGATTTGAATGTATTTTATGGGCATTTTGTAAAACTCGTATAAAGTATGATATACTAGTATGCTATTCACGTTCAACATTAATATCAATAACACTATGTCTATGGGTCTAAATTTATTCGAAAAACAAAAATAATTGTTCACATAAAAAAAGAAGAAGAAAAAAGTATCCACAACACAAAATAATATTTTACAAAAATCTATACATGAGTACTTAAATACATATAAGAATAATTGGTTATGAAAAACAATTAAAAATCTAAAATTATAAGAATAAATTTTTCATTGCAGGTATTATTTTCTGTCATGTTTTTTATTTTATTTTTGTTTTGATCTAATTTTCATGATCAGATAAGTTCCCTATCATTAAATATTAAATCTTGTAGAAATTCTATATAATTGACTACATACAAGCAGGTACATGAGGTACATTATGTATAGTTATGTACATATGTATGTATGCATTAAAGATTTTAATATGAAATTTTTTTTAAACAAATCAACAAATACAATGATCATATTATTGGCTGTAGTTGTCAACCATTTTTGACAGCTATTTATTATTTAATCTGTGTATAATTTTTAAATTATAATCTGTGTAAAAAAAATAATATGAAAATTCATAAACGTTGCAGATATAATAAAATACTAGAAATAATATAATAAAGAAAAACAGAAAATAAAAGCCAATTGAATTTTTGGAATACTGTTAAAAGTTAATAAGTGGTCAACCTGTTGGACAGATGATAAATACAGGTTGGTATAGTGTATTGGGGGTTATTTTTATAGTTAACAGAAAAACAATCCAATTATTATTTAATGTGATTAAAATTTTTATAAATCGTGTACACGGTACTCCTAAATCTCTTCTTACGTGAATGGGAATTTGTGAAAACATCCTTTTTATGCGATTTTTATTCGCTTTTACGAGACCAACCGAAGTTTAAGTTTTAGTCAAAATAAAAAAATAAGCTTCACTCAAAACGATGTTACTTGATTCACTTTTTTCTATTGTACATGACATAACGATATAACATTTTTAGCGATAGCGTTTTGTATCAGAGTTTTGTTTAATCTAAATACATTATCAAAGCTAGTAAATACTTAGTAGCTTCAATTTGATGTTTGACTTGACAACAAAGTAGAACTGAAACTGGCTAATAATTTAGAAAACTATTTTACCCGACATGATCTTGATGAAGAACATGTTGGAAAGTTTTCACACGGACTCAGAGGTTTAATGGCTTCATACAGGAAAATATATCGCGACTTAACGAAGGATCATCACAGCAATTAATAACTGAGCTCATGCTGCAAAATGCTATAAAAACAGTCTCACGAAAACGAAAGCTTCCGCATTCATTGTTTCAAACTGATAGATAGTGAATAAAACATTTTTTTATGGAATCTTTAACCAACAACCGAAATGAATGTTTTTTTATTATTATTAAAATTCATCATGTACTTCTCTCATAAGTATATACGCACATAACACATTTATGTACGTATATTTCTGTACACGAGTATGTACACATACTTTTCAAACATTTAAAAAGCTTTTAAAAGTTGTAGGCGATTGTCTTTTACACTTTTTACAATTCATCGCTCTTATCTTTTGTTTGTTATTTAAAACTCACCTCCCTATTATTTATTATTGTTATTTATCAATCACCATTCACCATTGTCATCGCAAAACAGTAGCGCAATGTGCAGCAGAAATGTTCAGAAATGGAGGGAATGATTTGGACCACGATTTGGTCCATCACTAAACCATAAATTTAGATGTTGTTTTTCATATTTTTTCGAATGAAGATAACACACATTCACAATAAATTTGCATACATTCACTACACTATTATTAAAGTATAAGTATAATAAACATATGTACATATACTTTCGTTTATTCAGACACAATTAATTTAACAATATCGTTATTTTGTTATTCACCTTAGTAATTGGCAACGTTAACGTAATTTTTATTATTTTTATGAAATTTTAAGTAATAAAAGTAAATCGAAAAAATAAAACCGAAAATGAAAAACGTACGTACACTTACATAAATTAATAAATTGTAAATTTCATAACAACGCAGTTAAATGCTGATAATCCGATATAAATTTAACAATTGCATAGTAAAAACGAAGAACTTGCCAAAGTAAAAATAATTAAATAAAGCAGTCAATTTGTTCTTGCATAAAAGTGACAAGATGGTAATAGAAATAAAAAAGAGTTAAATATGTATTTTATTCTCAATTTCTTTTCTGATTTTACTGATATACTTTACATATTTTTAATATCAAGATATATATTATACGTACATTTATTCATGATGTGCGTGAAAAGTACTATTTATGAATGAAAAATCATATTCAATAAGTACCACATATTGTAAAAGATAGAAATACATCACGTATACGTGTATGTTATTGTACTTTTATCGGCTACTGTGTTTATACAGTACCTACAGTTCAAGTTCATATAATGTATGTAGTTAGTAATGCACATCATATTATCTTACAATTATGTATACATTTATCATATAAAATGATTGACATTAAATATGTATTAAATTTGTATATTTTTATGAAATGAATGTAAACAAGTAAAGAGGCAGGTGTACAAAGCGAGCTCGTGAGTTCAAATAATATTTAAAAAAAAGAAATTAAATAAATAACGTAATCGCAGAAGAAATGAAGAATGAACGAACTCATAAACGCAAACAATTGAATTTTATTTTAAATACGTGTTCCTCTCAAATCTGTCTAGATGAATGAAGGTGGAAAAGAAAAAACTGACAAATCAGGCTTTACATAAATTATATCATGTGAAGATTTTGACTGTCGCTTTTTGTGTATATAACACTATATGTATATTATCTGTTTTGATATATTGATAATTCTTTTATTTTCAAATAAATATTTCATGATTTGTAATTAAAATGTGAAATAATCAAAAATTTGACATTTTATTCTGACTTTTATACATATGCGAATGATCGAAAATCTGATTTCTATAATACTGTCATTCATTATTTTTTAAATCTTTTAATAGATTTGATTATGTTCCTAAGTAATTTGAAAATCCGTAACTTCAGATTTTAACTCAAAACAGTCTACAATACTCGTGTAATATAATATGAGAAATTTAATTGAACTGAACTGGTAATGAAAATTTATTCTGTATGATTTGACAATTATTTAAATTGTTTTTAATGCATATGTATATGTTTTACAAGTACCTATACTATATATATTTAATTTTAAAAAAATCATGTCACTTTGTGATTTTGTTGAATTCTATATTATGAACTGCTTAAACTACATGCATACAATGAAATATATTTCAAAATTAACGGACTTTGAAAACATAATAATAAATGAAATTTTCAATTTTTATTTATTCAAATTTTAAAAGATTCAACGAAAAAATTTGTACACGAATATAATTATAGTATTTATTTATAAAAAAAAATATAACTAATTTATAAGAAAATACTTTAAACATTTTTAATCCTGGTTATTTTTAAATTTTACTTAAAAAATTAATTTATTCTCAAAGCTCAATTAAAAAGTAATTTAATATGTTTCGATTATAATTGTTATTTAAATTTTGTAAAAACTGTAATTATTTATTAATAAATTACTTAATTAAAAAAAATCAGGACATGTAGAATGTTTTGGTTAAAAATTCAATTCACACACATTGTTAGCACTAAAATAAAATTTAATTAATTAAGTTACAACTTAAAAGTACCACTACTATACATAGTACATTTTTATGAAATTTTTGAAATTATATACTTAGCATAGCTGTATCCCGTTCCCAACAATAAAAATTCAAAAAAAAAAATAAAAGGTGAAATAAAAATTCTTTATAGCGTAACCACAATTCGGCTTCCAAATCGACAACGAAAAACGACAACGATTTTTTCAGTTATAAAAATTTATCGACAAGGAACTACGCCTAGCGAAATTCATTTGTGCACACAATTCAGCGTCAGCGTAGATAATAAATAATGTTTCTTAATTTATTGCAAATATTATAAAACTCATTTTAATATTTTGTTCCTAATTATTTTTTTATTTATTTTTTTTAGAACACATCAACTAAATACCATTCAAAAATAAGATTAAAAAAATATATAAATTGACATTTGACGGCGTTTAGCGTTAAAATTAAAAATTGTTTTAATCATAGCGTCCGGCGTAAAAATCGACAACAATTTTCTGCTGAATTTTAGGCAACTTGATTATGTAGTACATACGTTAATAGGCGGTAAATTTTGACAACTGAAAAATCGTTGTCGTTTGGAAACCGAATTGTGGTTACGCTATTATATTTTAACTGAACATCATGAAATGTCTTGAGCTTATATCGAAATTTTGTGTAAATTATAAACTTCTGTTATTAAAATAAAAAAAAATTCTCAAATTAAGTATGTTCATTATGTTACATATAAATTTAATATAAATCAAATTGCATACTCTTTATTAAAATTCTAAAAATGGATAAAATGTGTATATTTTTTTTATTTTATTTTCACGAATTGATAAAACTTATAGGATTCTAATTTTTTGTCTATTTGGAACTATTGTCTTTGAAATTATAAGATTTTTCTATGTTTTTGGTTAATTTTAGTTAAAAATTTGACAAAATAAAAATTGTCATTTCGGTCTATAAAATTCATGTAATATGAAATTCTTCCAAATACGAAGAATTTTTCGGAAATATTGATATAACATTTTTTGAAGAGATTTCTGTTATTATTAGCAAATCCAATTTTACTGTAAAATCACAGTCAAAACGTTCATATGGTTGTTCATGTATGTACAATACATAAGACAAATTTGATTAAAGCTGGAAAAATATATAATTTCGTTGATTTATTTTATTTTTTAAGATTCTTAATATTCAAACATAATTTCAACTTCCTTATTTTCATTAAGATAAAACTTAATAAAACTCTGTATATTTGTGAATATATAACAAGCTGAAACAGCTCTGAAACAAAAATCACTAAAAATGTCAAAGAAATATTATTCACTCTAGAAATGCAGACAAATTACAATTATTCGTATAGACATGTAATATGTTCGTAAAACCTTATACATATTTTAATATTTGTTCATATATAATTATATGGTGTGTAACGATATAAATAACGGTATATTAATGTTGAATAATTAATTTGTAATTTATTTTATAGGAATGTTGTTTTAATTTCTTCTCAATTTTATACGTAATATACATTTATAAAATACGAGTATTCTATGCAAAAGAATTTATTTGTCGTTATCTAATAATAACAATTGTAATATAATCAATTATATCAATCAATTATATTTGTATTTGTGAATATCTATTAAAAATAGTAATATAATTCCATAATTATGTAAAAACAATAACAACATACATTTTTACGTACTTCAATTAGTTTTTACTCCATTGTAAAAATTCAAATGCTGTAGATGTCGTACAAACACATTTAATTCTACAGCAACTGCTATTGGTGTTGGTAATATTTAATTCGTTATTGAGTATGTATAACAAATTTTTATTGAATAATTCGTGTATCATGTAAATTTCATATTTGTATATATGTATGTATATATAATGTCTACATATAATAAGGATTTAAATATTTTTAAGATAAAACAAATAAAATTTTGTAATGAATATACTGATAAGAAATTATCTTGAAACTATTTCTGATGTTTTCTTTTAATTTTTCGTCAAATGTAATAACAGATTGTATTGATCTGTTTTCAGATGTAATAACATTTGAAAAGTCTCCTAAAATAGACTACACAATAATAATCACAATATTTATGAACTACCACATACTCATAAATTTAAAGCTACGTAAGTATATACAGGCAAACAGGAATTCTTGTTTTTTAATTAATTAGTGACCATGACCATATCTGTATCAATATATGTACATAATTTGATATATACTTATTATCATATTCATATATGTATGCAAATACCCGTGTTATTTTTTTTTTTTTTAATTTGACTCTCTTAACTCGTGTGTTATAAATACATACATACATTTATGTAGGAATATTGTAAATTTTTTGTTATTTCTATATACACTTTATTCAAATTAACTGTTTTACTGATTTTGTCTTTGGTCATTAATTAAATATGTCACCTTCGGTGGCCATTATATATACTCGAAAAACCAATCTTAAGATTATTTTCCCTATTTTGCCTGTACAGTATAATATTAAAACAAATCCCAATTGTTGCTAACATAAAATGAAATTCGAAAACTAAATTATCAATAATAATTTATAATATTTATATAAATATGATTACTGGAAACATTTCTTATACAAATATCGCAAACACGCGTGTATTTATTATGTACACCGTGTCAGAGAAATAGTGGTAAAACTTGATATTATTAGCTATTAATTCGAGGTAGGTATTTTTTCTAACAACTTTTACTTATATAATTATTGATTTTCGACAGAATTCTGTCCTGTTATGAGATCGATATTCATTATTAAATTAGTTATCCAATAACTTATTATGAATATTATATATATATATAACATATGTATGTAGTTCTTCGATCAGCAAATTTGAAGTCGATTACAGGCAGTTTATTTAGAAGATTATACGAAAATAATTTTGAATTAAAAGAAATTAAAATATAAAACTTATAATGCGAATTTTTTATACAGACATCGAACGGATTTTATTCTACTTGAATCGGAGTATAATAACATACCGTATGACATAGATAGCAGCATGTAATATGAGTAATCAGAAAGCATATAATATCCACTTGGAAATATTTTGAAATGTCAAATTAAAATGTAGATTATATGGCTCAAATAATAAATTGCAAATAATTAACCTTTGTGTTGCAAATTACATACATAGATCTAACAAAATTATCCAATCTAATGAGAAAAGGAAAAATCTAACAAAATCAACAGCAAAAATAACTATGTAATTAGAAACTCAAAATAATGATCTTCTTAAGTAAAACATTTTAAACTATGTTAGGTATACTTGCAGTGAACATTTAAAATCAGTTTGAATGAATGTGTTTTTTTTTCATACTTAAATTTTATTACCATTGTAATTAGTACATTTTTTATTATATCTTTAAAAAAGTAATAGTTTAAAGAAAATTATATTTTATGAGGTTAGTATATTAAAGATTCAGTCAGAGTAATTGACACTTTTGATAGCCATTATATGTACATATGTATTTATCCACAATTTATGCAAAATATGAAAAATTCTTCATGGCTTTTGAAATATGCGTCTACATACATACATATTGTAATTATTATGAAACAAAAAAAAACTATTTTTTTTTTCTAATTTAAATTTCTCTTTAACAATAGAAGAAAAATTTATGAAACGAAATTAACACTAACACAATAATTAATACTCTTTGTTCGGAATTTTAATTTTTATAATTTTCTTGAGATCATTTTCAGAAGTATGCATATTATACACTATATCTGTATAATTTAAAAAATTTCGTTTGAAACTTATTTACAAAAATGAAGCAAAACTGTTCAAAGTTTCGCGCTTAAATCTTTTGTTTTTGTTATAACACTGCAGACTGTATTTATCATTATTTTGAACAATTACCAAATTTTTTCATAATTTGTATCTTATTACAGAAGAAACTATATTCAGAGAATATTTCACGTATAAAATAAGATCGTAATTACTTACATATAAATATGTATTTTTACAGTGAATGTGCATTTCGTTAACACGAACATAAAAGCACACTAATCGAATCAAAGTTTTTATAAATTAGAAATATATCTAATTTTTTATTTTCTTATTTATCTGAATTAAGTTAACGTTTAATAAATATTTAACTTCATATTTACAGAATTCACAATAAATTTTGTTGGTATATAAAAATATAAAATCAATCCATACAATTTAAACAAGATAAACTCACCTTAAAATAATTTAAAATTGCATCTCCATTTTCACACAATTTATCCAAACAAAAGCATACAAACAATTCCAGTTAAAAAATAATATTTTAATTAATGTACAAATTGATATTGAAATTATTTAAAATAATTCTTCTTTTAATAATTAAAATTTTTTTACGAATTTATAATCCGAGCGTAATAATAAGTTTTAAAATTTATGAACACACATGAAATACATTAAATTGGAAAATCACAATTAAATTTTAATCACCAAAATAATGTAAAACTACCGAAAACAATCGAAATTAATTCTTTTTTTTTCATGCACTAGATGTATATTATATTTTATTTATTCAACGGCAAATTATTGATACTCATTAAACATATAGACATTACAATTAAATCGAAATGCAAGTAATAATATGATCGTATTTGCAAGATTACAGTTTTGTACGTATAAGGAGAATGTTTTTCACTTTTTAAATTACATTTAATTCACATTAATTTATTATGTAAATTATTTTTATTCTATGGCAGTATTAAATATCGCAATATTTTATTCACAAATTGAACAGAACTTAAATTAAGGATTCTTGGCAAAAAACAATAACCGAATACTGAACAATTTTGTTTCGATTTCCTACATACAAAAAAGATTATTTTTTTATTCACAATTATTTAGTAATGCGTACTACAATCATATTTTGTAAATGTAAACACATAAAAATTTTCAAACAAATGATTTAATTTTAAACTGAAAATTTTTACTCCTGGAGATTGATACAATTTTCAGCTGTTTAAAGTCGATATTTCAATCTAAAGAATAAATAAAATCATGCTAAAAATTGAATTATGAAATTATTAGTGTTAGCAATAATAACACAAGTTAAAATTTTTATTGAAATACTCGAATCCTTCTTAATTAAATAATTTAATATTTTCACAATACCCAATCAATTCCACAACACATTTTATTAATAATATATTGAAAATAAGAAATTTTTTAAAAAATGTTTAATTTTATTCTTGTAAATGCCTTAAATTATACGATGGGAATTCAATTAAAATAAAAAACATTAAAAAAATTAGGAATATAATAAAAATCACTTTTGTTATTAAAAAAAAAAATTATATGTAGGTAGTATATAACAAAATTCAATAATAATTGCAAAATTCTGAAAAAGACTGATATTTCGATATCGTTTTATTTAGTGTCCTTATGAAAATAAGAAGATATCAAAGATATATGAAGACGCTAAGAAAGCCGTACATAGACTGACGAAGAAAATACAGCTATGGTACCTCTAGACCGACTGACCGAGTAATACAGTACTGGTTGTTATAGCATAATATTGATAATATAGTGTTGTATCTTTTGTGGTAACAGGTATATCTTTACCTGTAAAAGAAGAAAAAAGTCTTTTGTACTATACAAGTAAATACTTTAGATACAGATAGAGTATGAAAGATATATTTCTTATGGTTGGTGTTAAAATTCTTTTGCTGGTGCTTTTCTTTTTTCGCAAAAGTTAACATTTCTACATTAATTTTACCACATTTATACAGAATACAAACATAGAACTTGCATCTAACACTATAAAGTATTTTTAATTACATATCTTACTAAAATAAGCAACCTACTACACTACAAAAAGCAAGATTGAAATTCAATTGTATAAACTTTAACACAAATACACATTCATTCACAAGTACAGTGTATTGATATTATAAATAAAATGAATAAAAATCTTACGTTTGTATTACATTCATAAATACGTGTTTCATATATACATACATTTGCATAACGATTTTCGTCATGTGTGCTTGGTTATTTATATTAATGATTACCTTTTGTTTGTGAATGTGTAGCAGTCTAACAGAATATACAAACGAAACCGTTTTAATGATTGAAATAATCAAAACGGGCATGTATTTTAATTGGTCTTACTTGAAGCATCAAGTTCATCTCAACTCAAAGCCGGGCTAGGGTAGGGTAATTAATATGAATGCGATGCGATGGGATGCGATACTGGCAGGCTATTTGCTTTTTAGTAAGCTTTTCTCTTATAGTTTGAATAAGATACATTCGTGTAAATGTGTTTGTGCATAATTATATTTATATATGAACATGAACATGATATGGTCTGGCTCTAGCTCTGGTCTTACATGATCATACACTTTACACCGTACCATACCGTACGTTATATCAATTCAGCGGTTTGTTGAAATGCAAATTTTAAAACAAACTGTCTCTTAAGTGCTTTTATAATAGATAATAAAGAGAATGAGACTATATTTGCGAAATTTAAAATTCTTAAATTTTTTTTAAGAAAAAAAAAAAATGTTTCTGAGAAAAGAAAGAAAACAAAAAATATATCTTAAATTTTTTCACAATTTTCCATTGCTGAATTAATATGCATATTCTCTAATTTATTTCTCTTTAGAGAAATTAAAATTTATTTTCTTTCTAAGCCAGTTCGATCATCTCGATATCCAATTTATAAAACATACTTTGAAATTGAAATTTCTTGGAAAATTGGAAATATGTACGTGTATGTATTGGAAAATCGGTAGTTCTCAATTTTACATTTTTTATGTTATCTATCTAACTATAGGGAAAATATATTACAGGCCAAATGTAAAGTTATACAAAAATATACTTAAAAAATATGTATAGTTTATCAATAGCCTACAGAACAAAAAATTCAGTCGATCATCTTAGATAGCAATAGATTACTAAATTTTCTAATTTGCCATATTATTATTGTTTTAAATTTCATTAAAATGTATAATGCTAATTGGCCAAATTTATGTTATTTGTTTTTTAAATTAGTTATTATTGGTCTTGTCTTGCCTTTAATAGTCTGAAGTTTTTAGATTTGGTCTTTACTGAAATTTCAAGTAAATACCTATTTCTAAAAATCACATCAAATGAAATTAAAGGTTTTTCTAACTTTTAACATAAAAATTATTAAGTTAAATTAATTGTAATTAAATTAATTTCAATATACAGTTGTCTATAATTATTAAAGTCGAAGAAATGTGTTGAAAAATGTTTTAAATGTTCATAATTTTTTGAATATAGGTAATATTTTTTAGAGAATGTAGAAAATATTCAAGAGAATAAGCTAATATTTTACACATGCAGTTGATAAAATAAAATTGAAATTCCCCAATTGACATAAAAGTAAAAATTCAATTCTGTTAAGCAAAGCCGGTAAAGTAAAGTCATTTACTTCTTTTTTTTAGTAAAATTAAAGCAAAATTAAGTAAAGTCCAAGTGAATTCAAATATAATGAAATATTCTAAAAAATTATTATAAATGAAGTTTTATAGTTAAGATTTCTTTTACGAGTATATTAAAAATTGAATCTTGAAAATCGTATTTCAAATAAAAAAACATTTCTCAAATTTTACTCAAATATAATTTTTTCGTAAAATACATTTTAGAAAATTAAATTATTATTAATTGCTTTGACAGTTATTATAACATAAATTGAGTGCATATAAGTATTAGAGTCTACAAAGAAATATGGAGAAAATGATTTTTATTTTTGGAACAAAATAAAATACATAAAAATTATTTTTTGAATTTGGATTATTATTACTTATTAAATTATAAACAATATCCGTGAGTTAACACGTTTCAAGATTAGCTAACTTTTCAACAAATAATGTGAGAAGAAATACTGCAGAGCCTGCAGCTGGTTCATACATGGTGTACGAGTGAATTAGATGCATTAGAGATAGGGAAATTATGTTTCGCATATATGGGAACATAATATTATGTAGACAAAATGAAGTATCTTAACATTTAAAAAAAAATACTTGGAATTATACAAAATTTTCCTATTTTCAGAAAAGTCAGTCTGATCTTGTGTAGCCAGATTTTGGTTTTTTTATAATTATATCGCAATCGCTATTGAAGAAAATAAATGCAAAAATAATGAAAAGACGAAATTTTTAGTCAGATGTAAGGACAGAAGAAAATGTTGATCAGTTCAAGTATTTAGGAATAATTTTTTAAAAAAAGATTATGATACGATTCCAGCAATTTAGAATTGCGTACAAACAGCGAATAGATGTTATCGTGTGTAAAAGAAGTTGCTTTTCAAACACACCGAAATAAAGACATGTATATCCCTAATAAATCCAACAGCAGAAAATAGAAAGAAATTGACGTCATAGTCACCTTTAAAAGAAAGTACCTTAGAAGGATTTTTGGGTCAATAAAATGGAAGATGGATTACATAGGAAAAGAGTTACTATGATGAATTAGATGGATTTATTGATGGCAAAACAATTGTGAGATTTATTAAAGTTCAAAGAATAAGGCTACTAGAACATGTATTTAAAGCAGCTATTATAGGTGCAAAAAGAAAAAGTTAACGTCGCAGATAATTTGAGATATATGAAAGTTGGCGACTACAAAACGAAGGATAGAAAACAAAATCAATGATCTCAAATTAGTAAGGAAGCATAAAGTATGGTTCATAAAGTACTGTGAGACTATGAAAGAAGTAGAAGCGTAATCTCCTGATTTAATTAAACGTAAGCAATGAAAACTACATCCATATATCGGAAATAAATAATTAACATAAAAACCAAAGTCAAATTTTAGTTTTTTTTTGTCATGTCTTTTGCATACTCATATAATTTTTGTACAAAAATTGATTTTAAAGAACCGAACTATTTTTGAAATATTTTGTTTCAATAATTTTTGCAAATTCTTATTCACTTTCTTTAGTTCTCTAAAAACTATACATAAATAATTAAACATAATGTACATACGCACGTATTACCTACATTTATACTAAGTAAAGTAATATAAAATTATTGAAAACTATAACACATCAATTAAATGTAATTTAGGGTAATAGCTTAATTAGATCTTTATCTTATGATATGCATATACACATAAATATAGTATATTATAGTGGTGTGTATTAAAGTTTAACCATCAAAATTAAATGATTTCCTTTATCCATTAAAAAAATGAAAAAGTGAAATAATCAAAATTCACAGTACTCAGATATGAGAACATATACTTAATTGAACAGTGCGTGAAAAAAATATTTTCCACTTTTTTAAATTATATATTTTTGACATATTTTTTCATATTTATTTATTTATTTATTTTTTTTCTTTTTTTTGTGTATTTCTTTTATAAAAATTTTATGATCCTCCTCATTTCTACTCTACAGGCATACGATTGCAACAACCATCGTGTTGATGATGATCATCATCATTTGAATCTACATCAAAAGATAAACTTTTGATCTTCAAAAAATTGTAGTGTCCGGTTATTCGACCGCCTTTATTCAACAGTGAAAAAAATGTATTTAATTATCAGATTATTTACGTTTTATTTTACTTAAATTTTTTATTTTCCACTTGTTCATTTTATTTTTATTTAATTTTTTTTTTTTTTATTGCATGGTAAGGCCTTTGTACACAGTACATTGTACATACCATGAACTACTCTGCACTGCATCATAACGATACATACGAAATAATTATATTATGTATATATAAATGTATATGTTTACACATACCGTAACATTTTTTATGTTTGAATTTAATTTTTTTTATGTTTCCATTCCTTATCATATTTTTCATTTTAGATTTTATGGCGTGACGATGGTGGGTCGAAATCTGTAAGTTTTTTGGCAGAGTATAATTAGGAATATTATATTCTACTTATTATGGGCAGTATATGTATGTATTAATGTTCTAAGTATGTAGGTAAATATATTCATATAAAATTGAATACAGTGTTATCCAAAAATTAATTAACATGAAATTCTTTTTTCAAATTTTATAATATGTATAAAAATTAAAAAAAAAATGTATATACATATTTATTATTAATAAAATGATTTGAAGTAAAAATATAAATTTAGGTATGGAAAGTTAGCAAGATGTACAGTTTTTATCTTTTGTGCACTTTTTATTTTATAAAAATTTATTGATAGATTAAATAAAACATACTGTGGAATCAGATAAAATATGTTAATATTGATAACAGAATTGTGTAGAAAAGGAGTAGAAAGGCTAGCGAGAAAATCTCAAATTACTCTCATATGGGTCCGAGGCCATAGGAAGACAGAGGATAACGAGCAGACTGACTCATTAGCGAAACATGGCTCATCTGTACACCTATCACTGGTATAGAACCTATAAATATCCTGTATGTAGTGTAAAGCGAGAAATCTGGTTTCCCCACTTATCGGAGGTAAATAACAGATGGAAGAATCTATCTACCTGTTTCATGTCAAGAGCAACTTGGCTGGAATTTAACAAAAAAAAGTACCCTGATGGTCATCGCTAGAATCATGGCGATCCAAACAGATCACTGTCCTGCGGAGGAACAAGCACCCAGGCAGGGTGTGCCGTTAAACACATACGCAAAGACGATTCAGAGAAAGAAACTCTATTACTTACATTATATTTTCAGATATCCGACATTACCTAAAACCAGACTAAGGGTTTTCGGCAAGATTTCTCTCGAATATCTCACCGAGGTTTCTAGTCTTAGTGTAGTGTAGGTAGTTTGATTTACTACCTCAGCAAGACGAAATGGGTATAGTCTAGAACCTAAACAACCGCCTCACACGAGGAGGCTTTTGTCGTAACAAAACGACACGCAAAGTTCGTTGAGGCTATAAAACGTAGTGCCACTACAGCCAAATAACCAACCCTGCTAATATTATTTATATAACTGTTTTAAAGAAAATAGATTTATCAATTAAATAAAGCTTACATTACACAGTTCGTTGTTAATTTAATAATAAGAAATAATGTAACGTTTTTACAGCATTGCATTTTAGGCGATCTTTGTATTATTTTTTTTCGTGTATTTAAGTGCACACGGATACTCAGTCCGTTATAGCATACCGACGATCAGTAGTTCTATCAGATGTATCATCCAGTTTATCATCAGTAATCAGTTATAACTACTAGTATTCATTGCTGATTTGATAAAAATTTCCCATACCTTTTCCATTTTTTCCATAATTATGTATAAGATTTCTTTAAAAAGTTAAATTAAAAATATAAAAATATTTAGTACAAGTGAGATTTCAAACAAAAACTTAGAAAACTACTTATATAACGTAACAATTAGGAATCAGCTGACGATTGTTGATGAAATAGAAGACTCAAAAAACATGAGTTAGGACAGTACTTAAAAACAGTTTGTTGTTGTATTTCATTTCGTATGGAAACATTTTGTTGCAGGAATACAACAATACAATTTTAATATATACAAAGGTACAAGATACAACGATCAGTAAATTGCCAAATTAATAATTTGTAAATAGATACATTCCACTGTAATAAAATTATTCGTAATAACTTTTTTTCAAGAGTTTAAAAACAAATCACAAAACTTGTACACCTGCATGAATCTATGCATCAAAACTTACGCGTTTTGACAAATTTGATTGATTTTTGAATATAACAAAGCTACTGTAATTCATTTTCATAATTTTCATAATTCAAAAGTGGCTGTTCAACTTTTGTCGGTCACTTTATTTTTATTTTTTTTTTTTATTAGTCTGACGTAAATTAATTTTTCTTATGTATTCAGCATCCAAAATGTTTGATCCATCGTATGCATTTCTTCACACATCAGAATATCAAAAGTTACATATACACACATTCATGTGCTCGAATGTATGTATGCATATATATAGCTACATGCAGTTTATTTCTTAACTTCTTGATGATATCCAATGTCTATAGTTATTTGAACGTAATGAGATACATTTTATGGTTGCAAATTTTATGAATCTGAAATCAGAGGTAATTTTATTTTTCATTTTTATGAAAAACAAACACACACAAAATGAATCTTGAAAGAAAAACCTGCTAATCTGTAAACAAGTACCTATATTTAATATAATGCTCGCATGTATTAGGCTATAGTATTTTATCTTTTTAAAATGAAAAATATAGTTACAGGTCTGCTTGTATAATGTCTTCTTAATATAAAGTTTACTTTTTTCTGAAATATGAAAAAAAAAACAAAAAGAAATAAAAAATAGGTACTTCCACTTACTTCTTATTTAAATTTTTTTTCCATACTGTAAAATTCATGAAATATGTATGTTATATACATTACTTACATTGAACAAGATTTATGCATTTTATATTACCCTTTAATTTCATATTTTTTACGAGACACTTCGATGCTTTATTAGCTTCACTTAAAAAATTATTATGTACGGTCAAATGTCTAATGATATGCGGATCTGACTTATTATGTACATCAAAAATTGAAATAAAACGAACATGAAGAAACAAAAAAGAGTATGAAAAAATGAAAACTGAAAAAAAAAAGAAAAATAAATATGAAAAATATTAAAAAAGTACATGTCAAAAAGACCTTTTACTTTCACGATGTCTCAGTTTTTTTATTTTATTTTATATTTTTTTTAAATATTTTAATTTGAATTTAATGTTTTGTTTTGATTCACTTTTGTATGAATGAGGTCAACGTGAGCATAATATAGATTATTCATTCATACGCAGAAATTAAATCAAAACCTTTCATTAAAAACAACAACAAAATCTTCTAAGAATGATGCATGATTAATTGTAATTAATTTCTTAAACACTATAGGATTAGAAATCACTAATTATTTATTCGCAAGAGCTTACAATTAATTCTCAAATGAATATACTTAAACACATTATACTATTTTATTATATTATTTTTGAATATATTAAAATTTAACGAATCATTCATCTTCTGGACATCGTCAAAATACTCCTACATTTAAATCATGTACTACATGTGCGTAGGAATACATGTAATACTATAATATTACCATATTCTCTCTTTACCGTGTGATTTCAGGATTTCACTTTTTTTGTTTCATTTACATTTTTAAAGAAGTTAGTATCTCCTGCAATGATGATAATGACACCTCACCACCAACATCATCAGCCTGTTGGTAAAATGTAACAAATTGAAGACATGATTAAGTTTTTTTAACAACAATAAAAATACTAGACTACAATATAAATAATAGTGATAATAGTCTTCAAATACTCCAAACATCTAAAGCACATGTGCACGTCTGTCATTCTGACCATATTATGGGTTATGTATGTGAGCAGGCATTTTGAAAATTAAAATTTACCTTCAAAAGAAGTCTTCCCATATAAAAGAGGAAACAATATAACTGACTGTTACATCTATTCATATGTTTAGATAATACAAATGCATATGATCCTATAATACAATATGTTAATTGTTATGACTGTCATTTATTCTGTCTGCGGTTTAATTTTTATGATTATTTTTTAAAATGTTGAATTAAATAATGTTTATAACTATAGATTAACTTGATGAATTCTTGAATGCAATCAGGGCTTAGGATTCAGATAGTCTGTGATAGTGGTAAGTACTTATACATCATCATCATCATCATTTCTGTTTGATTTGCAGATATTTAAAAATTATCTGTAATTGAAATTACAATATTTTGAAATCATAAAATATTATACTAGCTAAATTCCTAATGAATGAACGACAGTGTAGATTAAGAGAAAGAAATTCTGAAATTTGAATTTTAGTAAACTCTACCTCCTAAAACTTTGTCATTTTTTCAACAATTGCATTCAAATTTAGAATAAAGAAAGTTCAAAGGATGGAATAAATTTTGAACAAAACATAATTTTAATATTCCTTTTTGTTTCAGAGTTATAATCCTTACAAAATGAGGACTTTTGCCAATATTTCACATATTGTACCCCACTTTATCACCATAATTTTTTGACCATTTTGCTTCAAATTTCAGATATAGCAAGATTGAAAGAAGGAATATATAATCAATAATTGTTTATTACGGTAATAAATAATTATTGGTTATATTGTACATTATCCTTTAATTATGATTTGGAATAATGACTTATCAATAATGTATACAATAAATTATTGCTTATGTCAATACGAATATGTCCAAAAGACTATATTTGAATATTTTTTATACAATAACGAAAATTCTGTAATAGTGTGTTGTGACAACAGGCGCATACAAATTGACAAAATATTTTTTAAAGAAAAAACCTCTAGTACGAGGTACAAATGTACATATGATACGTACGCGATGTTATATATAGGGTCATCATATCATCAAATAAGGACTATATAATATAAGGAATGGTGATGTGAACTATAGCTACCTAGATCATGCGATACAACTCCTTTAGACTTTTTTCTGTGTGGTTGTGTAAAATCATTTGTGTATTGAAGGAAGTGCTGATTTGTGTGGAAAAGTGTCCAAAAATTGATGTTTCAGAATTAAGATTTTGAAAAAGTTTAGTGTCAGCCATTTAAACGAAATTATTTTTAAATAAAAATACCATAAGCTAACGTTTAAAATAAAAAAGAATTCATTTTAATATCCAACACCGTTCAGTTTTTATTTCAATTTGAAAGTTTATACTCCTTATTTGGTGACCCTATATAGTATATATCATATTTATATTACGTAATACCACGTAATACACAAATCCCATACTCATTATAGATACAACTTTAATCTAAAAATTGATTACCATTTCATTTCAGTTCATAAAAATTGAAGGATAACTATTACCCATCACACCTACAGTATAAAAATATAGAGAAATAAAAAGATAAGAGAAATAAAAAAATAAAAAAAAAAACTATTATGATGTTTGGTATGAATCGTTGCTCTAAAACTAATGGTTGAAAAAATTTTTAAATATGTATATTATAATATTTTTCCCAATTTCAATTTTAAATTCCAAAAGATCTCCCTATTAGCACTATATATAAGTATTTTATAAAATTATATCTAAGAAGACAAAAATATGAATGTTCAAATTTCAAACACATGGACAAAAAGAGCAGCAACAATATCAGTATAAACATATAAATGTGTAAAATACTCGTATATACATTTTTCAAAGTTTATAAATATCGTTTGATTTCATTATTATTTTATTTTCTTTTCGTGTTATTTTCCAGCTTTTAATATAAGTAATATAAATTTACAGTTTTTAATACAATCTATAGAAATAGGAATCTTGTCACAGAGATGTCTCAGATTACACATTGCTGATATATTCAAATCGTTGTTTAATTGCAACGAGAAAATTTGCATTATTCTTTAAAATACTTATATATGCAAGTTATGTATGTATGTTTTATATGTATATGTAAGTATGTTCACGTATTGCGGTAGTGGTACTATATTGCAGATCAAATTTGAATTTAATAAATTGACTTAAATACATAAACATATATATATATAAATATATATATATATATATATATTGTGGATTGTGCATATCTACAAATATAAGTGTATGTATGGCACATTTAACAATACGAGTATGCACATGTATATTTAAATTTAACGAAAATCATTTATTCCCGTATAAAATATGATTAATGTTTTCGAGTATTATCGTTTGTTATTTGATTTTTATATAACGTTGAGTATGCCGCAGATATAATAACTTTTAGAAAATGTAAATACTTGAATAACTGCATACCAAATCAGATTGAACGATAAATAAATCATCAAGAAATAAATCAATCAAAATAGCCAAAGCAGTATTTAATTAATGCATATTTGAATAGATGTATATAAAAGTGTATAGTTAATAAGTCTAAAAATCTTATCAGACAAATAGAAACGAAAAAGAGGAAAGGTGCAAACAGATAAAGGGTTTTCCAATAAGGACGGTGGATGTTAGAATTGAACAAAACAACTTGTGTGTAATTTCTTTTATTTTATTTGAAAGTCCTATCAAAGACATAATGTGTGGAGTATGACATCGTTGAAATGATCACCGCGGCTTTCCTGAGTCCAATTTCCGTAATTCTGGTGTACAGATCAGGCTTAATTTGAGCGATGACATGAGTTAATATTGACTTTGAGGGCACCGGTTACAACAGTCGAACGGTTCGCATCACATTTATGTTATATAACCATGTTATCAAATAGCTTATACAGAATGTCTACTATAGTATCAGCTGTGTGAAATGTAGCGGCGTCCTTTTAAAACTATATGTCGTTCACAAAAAAATTTGTCATATCCAATCTGTAGCTCTCTCCGCAGGTGATGATGGCAATGCTATCGCCGTTTTCGAAAAAGTATACGGATGCTGGCCGATCCACACCAAACAGTTATTTTCTGCTGATGCAATGCCATGTGGTGAACCTAATGTGGATTGACAACATTACAAATCCGGCAATTTTGATGGTTGATGTACCCGCCTATCCAAAAAGGGATGTAATCGCTGAAGATGATTATTTTGATGAAATCAAAGTCTGCTTCTAACTTCTCCATAGCACAGTCAGAAAACACACGACGTTGTCCATGGTCGCTGTAAGTAACAAGTTTTTTTTTTTTAGAATCTTAAAAATAAAAAAAACATGAAAATTAACAATAGATTTACAATATGGCCGCCACGAACAATCAAAATCTAATCATCCCTATAGGAAAACCTTTGTAATATATTTTTTCATTCTGTTTTATTTTGATTTTATCTACTTTTTTATTTCATTTTTGTTTTTATTGCCATATATAAGTTGTAAATAAAATGCAAATAATATATGTTCAAATATGTACTGAGATTAATATATGGGTTTACATTTAATATATCGTCGTTTGGAGTTAGAAGAGCTCCTGTTGTGCGTGGTATTTTAACAGAGTTAGTTTAATGATAATTGCAGTAATAGAAAAATAACAACCTCAGCTACAAATCAAAAAGGATCGATTACAGATTTTTGTGAATGTATATTTTTATTTCAATTTTTATGTAAGAATATTATATACTAATGTGTTTTTTATTGGAAAAATTGAAACGCTATAGTACACATTTTTTTACACACAGAAAAGTATACAACACAAATATACAAAGCAAATTTGCATAAGTTTTAAATATGTACCTACATATGACGAATGACGAATCGTTATAAGGAAAACTAAATAATGTAATAATGATCATTTATGAAGGGTTCATTTATACAAACACCATTTACATTTATTGCACGCAAATTTTTAATTAATACAAGTTTTTCTATCTAGAGTTTAAAATATGACCAGAAGGAATGATTAATTAATTGATTCATTGGATAAAAAATCTGCAGCAAATTGACAACCAAAACTCACTAAATGCAATTAGTCAATTTTATGAAAAAAAAAAATTCCAATAGAAAATAAGAATGAAAAAATGATTGCCGGCCATTTACTATAGAGTTTTAATGGCGTTAGATCAAGTTACGAATGTAGAGTAAATTAAATTTTTTGCAATCGATACTTGAAATCTTTAATTTAAGTTGGAATGAATGAACATCTATCAGGAAAAATTTTACAAAGAAATCACGAACTTTCAAAAGAAATGTACTCATATAATACCACCTTTTCACTATTTTATTCGTCGACTAATTATATACTACGTTTATGCGGCAGAGTTAATTCGCTTTAATATGCATCGATTTAGTTTAAAGCGATTTAAAATGCTGCATAAACACATGTCAATTCGATTTATAAATTTCAATTCGATATAAGCTAAATCGCTTTTCATATGTGCATTAAACGGTTATGAATCGGTTTAAGGTGACGGATAAACACACAATTCGCATTAAAAAGCAGACTGGTAAACTGCATGAAATTTAACTTTTTGACGTACTACAAAGTGCAAGTAATTTGTTTATAAAGACGTTTTATTGCATTTATTTTATATTTAAATTAAAATAAATTATTGTATTAAGAGAAATAATGGAAGAAAAAAAGATTAAAAGAATAATTTGGAAAGAAAAAGAAGTGGTGGAATTAGTAAACATTATAAAGGAAAAAAGAATAGTTGAGTTATTAGACGGTAAAAAAAGAGGAATAAAGACATTTATGAAATTGTTGAAAAGGAATTAAAAGAAAGAAATATTAATAAAAGTCCAGTGCAAATTCGTACTAAATTTAAATCCTTAAAAACGGACTACTTAAAAGTTAAAAAAAATAATAATACTAGAGGAGCTAGCCGAATGAGCTGTATACATTTTGATGCACTGGATGAAATACTCAACAATAGACCCGTAGTAAACTTTGGAGGAGTAGACACAGCGGATTCATCCTCAAATTTTGAACCAGTTCTGAATGAATGTGAAGTTATCGATACGAGTGATTGTATCGAGGAAATGGATATGTTAGAGCAGAGCATCGATAACTTAGAAGATCAACCTGGACCTATTGGAGCTTCACAAAATTACTGTGATTCACAACCTGGACCTAGTGGAGCAAAATATGGCAAAAGTAACATTATAATAAATTAAATTTTTATAAATAATTATATGTACATTATACAGATATATTTTCAATATAATTTCAGAAAAGCAGTCATATCAGAAAGTTGTGAGCTCATTTACAAATGAATGGAGAGCCATTCAACAGAATGCGTTGGAAGCTATTGAAAAACAAGACAATATCTTCCGACAAGAAATGAAGAAACAGCGGGATTTTGAAGAAGAACTTCTTAGGAAAGATAGAGAAGAAACAGCAAAAATGTTAAAAGAAGTTGCATACATGTTCCTATCAAGATTACCGTCTCAATCTCATTATATGTTTACGCCTCAGTATACAACAATTCCTATTCCTTTCGCTAGTCCCACTGAAACTTCTACATCCGATTCCTCCAATGTTTCAAATATAAATCCTGCTACTCCTTTTGCAGCCTTTTCACCCAAGGAAGTAGAAAGAGAAAACTAATAATCTTGTAGTTTTAAAGGTAGTTTATTTTATGTAGAAGACAACAAAATATAAATAAAACAAAATTAAATAATTGAAATTCGTTGTTATTTTTATTATTATTATATTTGTCTATTACATCAGTTACAACTGGATTTTCTAAGTAGATAATTTGTGGCCATGTAGTTTTTCAGGTTATCTCGAATTATCTTAGGATTTATATTATCTAAACTTACGATGTTATTATTCGAAATATGTCTGGGTTGCGGGTATATCTTCTCTATTTCTTCGACATCAGACAACCAAACTGGTGAAAATCCACTTTTATTTTCTTCAACTAAGTTGTGAAGAATGCAACAAGCTAAAACAACTTGTGGGATAAACGTATATTGTAGGTCAATACGTTTCAACAAACATCTCCATCTGGCTTTTAATCGTCCAAAGGCATTTTCGACCACAATTCGAGCTGAACTCAAGTAACAGTTGAAGGATTCTTGTTCATCTGTTAAACTACCCACGTATGGCTTTAAAAGCCAAGGCAGTAAAGGATAAGCGGGATCACCTAGCAGCATTAGAGGTGTTTCAATACCATTTATTTGTTTGGTATATTTAGGTACTAATTTGTCATGATTTCGGTACAGTCCCGATTCTGCAAAAACTCGAGCATCATGTGCACTGCCAGGAAACTTCACAGATATGTCTCTAAATCTGGAAATTAAAAATGGTGAAAGATAATAATATTGATTATATAGATAAAACTGCTTTATACATGTAATTATGATCAACAACCGCTTGCAGTACAACTGATGGCCATCCTTTTCTATTAATGAAATCCCTATAACCGTCCTTTGGGGGTAAGAGGAATATGTGTTCCTTTAAAAAAAACAAAAATTCAAAATATTAGCAACAAATAATAAGTTTATTTTTGTTCGGTGACTTGCCATCAATACATCCAAAAACGAGCTCCATTTTTGAAATTTCTTTAAAGCTAATAGCTATTTGAAGTGCTTTGTCCAAGTTAGGAAATGTGATATAATCACTTTTAAGATTATTTATTGCTCTTATAACCTCATAAAAGCATTTATGTACCGTACTTTTATGTACACCAAAAACATTTCCTACTACTCTATACTAACAGCAGCTGGCCAGCTTGTATAGAGTAATAGCTACTTTTTTTTCAATTGGCACAGGTTTGGTTAAAAATGTGTTGGGAATTTCTATGAATTTCTTCAATTTATCACATAGTTCAAAAAAAGTATCCTTTCTCATTCTGAACATTTCTATAAATTGAGCGTCGTCAGAATGTTGTAATACAATGTTGCTCCAAAAGTGATCACTTCGCGGTTTTTTACACAAGGATCTAAATCTTGGTACATGTACTTTGAAAAACATTTCGGGTAAATTACTTTGTGAAGTTAATAAATACTTCAAAATCTTTCTTCTTCCAATATGCTTTTCAATTAAAAGACGGTGACTATCATGGATTCTGTTAATACATAAGATTTATAAAATAAATAAATATAATGTATTATGTACTTGAACACACATTTTTTATACTTTACAAATTAACTGTACTAACTTTAATCATAACATAATCTTAGTTGCATTGCATTGTAATTTAATTTACAAATTTAGTATACTTAATTTTTAATGTCATAAAAATATTCATTCGTTGTTGAATAGTTGAACAGTAACAAATACATAATTTAAAAATAAATTTTACAAATACAAATTTAAAACAAATTTGTTGTATTGGAAATAATTAACAATAAATTTAAATTGATTTTTTATAATAATATTTATAATCATTCATTTGTAATAGTTACAATAAATAAATAAATTAAAAATAATAAAAAAATATATAAATATATATTTATAAAAAAAGTGCAAAAACTCTTGCATTAACAGATTCTTTTTAATACATTCCTTCTTTTCCTATTTAAAATAAATAGTGCCACTTTCAAAAACATTTCAAATACTTCTTCGTTCATTTCACGATTTCACTTATTAACTAATAAAAAATTTGTTTTGAATGTCCACCAAAATTTCAAAAACAATAAATATCAAACACAACAACAACTGAAAAAAAATGAAAAAATGTGACAAAAAATCAGCTGTCATGAAACAGTTGATATCAGAAACCGAAAATTTTAAAGTTGGTAAACTTGTTTTTTCAATTCGATTTATGCTACAGCGAATTAAATCGTGTTGCATAAACACCTCCTTGAATCGATTTAATGTTAAACCGATATAGCGATAAAGCGAATTAATTGCGCCGCATAAACGTAGTAATAGACTCACACTTTTCTCACAATAACAGTTTTCTAACAATAATATATATTTCTTACAATTATCGGTTTTATCAATTACATTTTAAATTCAATTATAAGTACTATATATAATAATTGCATATAACAGGTCATTTTCTTATTTTTTGTTATCAGGTACATATATATATTTTAGTGCACAGTTAAATTCTCTAAAATTAATATAAACATGAGATTATACAGTATAAACAATAAAAATTGCCTACAAATCGGTCAATCTGACTAGTAAATCGTCCCGATTACGATAAAAATCGAACGCTCCACTGTACTGTAGATACTAAAATCATATGTATCCAAATTTACAAAGCGTTTATAAACATTTTTTAAAATTATAATCTATTCATTTATTTCTATTATTAGAACTAGATAAAAAGACATAAACTGATTAAAACAACACTCAAACTTTTTTTTAATTATCAATTCGACATAGTGATGAAGTTCTTTTGTTCATGTCTCCACCCACACTTACAACAAACCGACGCATATTTTGCGGTGCACACATTCCCTTATAAATCAACCGAGTTAATTGCAAACAGTCTATATCTGTGATAATGTACCTATGGACTACTGTGATAATGTACCTATACTACTACTGGTATGGACTACGGAATTTTAATAATAATTTTTTATTTATTCCTGGCTCACTAACAAAATTTCGAATCATGACGTGATCTGCGTTTTGATAGACCTGTGGAGCTTTATGCTTTTTGACAAAATATTTTTTATTATAATCCTGAGATTTTACAAGCTTGTTTCCTAATGTCTGCTATAGATTCACGAGTCAAAGCAGAATGTTTTTGTAAATTTCTAAAATCTTATCACAAAGTTCACTTTTCTGATTTCTAACGAACAGCAACATGGAAGGAAAATCCCGTACTACGGTTAATCGTGGTTCATCGTAGTAGTTTTGATAGCATTTACATTACTACTTTCACATGCCTGATAGAGATATGATTGGTGCTCAAATAATCAGAAAATACTTTCAAACACAAATATGCACCTCGGTCTGAAAATATCCTTTCCGGTCGTGAATAATATTCAAAATAGAGTTGTAGACTATATTAATAGCTTCTTTCGTTTGCGTTGTTTTTACCACGTACAGTTTTAAGAATTTAGTAAATCACCCACAATTAAAAATATATGTTTTTTATTTTTTAAAGGAGCTAAGGCACCTAGATGGTCAACGTGCAATGTTTTAAATGGTGAATTTTCTTTGAAATAGAATGAAGTTCACCTTCAACTTTTCCAGAATTTGGAGTAAAATAAATACATTTTAAACAAGTTTTAACATACTGTTTAATTTTGTCTTTCATTCTCGAAAACCAATAGCTTCGTTGAAGTAACTCGTATAATTTTTCTACCCCTAAATGGCATAAGGCTTTGTGATATGTCCTAATTACTTGCATCTCCATCTGCCCAGGTACATAAAAAGAATTTTTGTCCTTAACTTTTCGATACTAAAACCGTCAATCATTTCATACTCACTACTTTCAATTTTTTCTAAATTAGAAATGATTGTTACGATATTTTCATCTTGCTTTTGCATAGCAGCTAAAACAAATTCAAACGTTTCTTCAGTCACATGCAAGATATTTATTGCCCTAATCAGAGCATCAACATGGCACATTTTCCTGCTTTCTCGATGCTCAAGCTTGTAGTTATACTCTCATAGTTCTAATTTTCGGATCTAGTGTTTTTCTATTCAGTGTATAAGATAATGCCTGACAATCTGTGAGTATTTTGATGTTCGTACCCAGCAAGTACATCTTGAACCTTCTTAAAGCAAATATATTATGATAACGTCTCCAACTCGGAACTGTAATAATGACTATCAGCTTGATTGGAAGGTTTTGAAAAGAAAAACACTGGATTGAATTTATTATCATTTTTTCTGTGTAACAAAATTGAACCAAAACTTATGCTACTCGCATCACAGTGTAACTCAGTATAATTTTTTGAGCTATAAATCGCAAGAACAGGTGCGTCTATTATTTGAAGAACTCAGAATGGTACAAAATCACCCCAACCCCACGGTCACTTTGGCCCAAGCGAACGTACCACTGAAATTGTATAACATTTCCAGTAAACTATGTAAAAAAAGTCAACCGAACGATATTACAATCAAAATATTGCATCCTATTCGAATAAAAAAAAAACTTACAGGCACAAAGCCACGAAATAAAATTATTAGAGACAAACTCACCCCGTTTTACCGGCATGTAAAATATATAAAACTTTATATAACATGGAGAGCACATGCGACATTTCAAATAATTCTGGAATATTTTTGTTTTATTTTATCCTTTTTTATCTTTTTTTTTATTTTTCTATTTAGTTCGAATTTATAAATTTACATACATACATATTTATATGTTATCTATACCTACATAACTGCACGAATGAGTTAATATCACTAATCTAATAGTTAACTACTTACAAAAATGAATAAATATAATAAATCATGCGTAAATATTTTTACTCATACAAAAGATCGATCGTTACAGATTTGGAAGAGCTCGTTAAAATTACTTATCTTTACTTGACGATTTTATATAAATGTAGTACGTTAATACTAGATGCATCTGTATTATATAGCACAGAATAAGTTGCATCATACAGTAATATGTAATTATGTGTATTTTCTGAATTGAAACATTTATGTGTGTGTTTGTGTACATATTTATACAATCATACGAACTTAAATACATATGTATACATTTAACAGTTATAATGGTTAAAATGATTAAAAAACCAATTGATCCACTCCTAGACTACTATCTACTATGTAACTTGAAATGCAAGTAATGTGGTAGACAAAATGGAAAAAATCAATGACAATTCTTTGCCAAACAATCATTCATTTGCCATCTGTCAATCCAAATTTAGATTAAAATGATCATTACATTTTTATTCTAACTGCATTGAAGTAAGTTTGAATGAAGTTTCACGAATTTCATTCAGTGACGAATGAAAATGGTGAATTGAAAATGTTCAATGGTGAAAACAAATAGCAGTAAAATGAACGATAAATATTTTAAAGTAGACTGCAAAAAATAAAAATGAAAATAAAATTAAAAATATATGACAGTCTGAATGATCACTAAAACAATGTCATGTAATAGGGGGATTTTGAATGATAATTTATAAAATAAAGACTAGGAGAATGATAATTGAGTTTGTTCTGTCTGTCAACCGCATAATATAACATTTTTCTTTAAAGTTTTGAAAATTTGAAAAACTGTCAAAATTTTTAAGTTTACATAACAATAATTACATACAACAACTAGACTTGAAATTATGCACTTGACAAAAAGATATGAGGACTTTAATTAAGAAAGTCTTTACTGGTGAGAAACTTTTATCATCGAAGTGGTATGAGGATTTTTGATAAAAATCAATAAAAAAAAGTCCAATTAATTATAATAATCGCATTAGTTTATTTAACTTCTCTGATTTTATAAAACATGAAATAAATACTACCTTTAATCGATTTTTCATACTCGAATCGAATTATTAAGTTATAGAAACATATAGTCTGCGACTCATATACTTCTGCATACTTCCTTCAAAAGTTTACTCGATGACTGTGGCACTGTGAAGGCATGCATGCGATGCGGACTTTGAACATCACGGCGGGTGAAAAGGATGAGTTTCTCAGCGCTCAACAGAGTGCGGACTCTCAACTTTTTCGTTTGCTTGCAAGAGTGGGTCTAACCAACAATATATAAACTTAAAAAGTAAAAAAATAAAAAAATCAAATACTACTTAATTAAAAAAACATGCTTAAATAATACTGTATTATAATGTTATAATTTTAAACCTAATTTTATGAAATTTGTAAAAAAAATTTTATGATATTTGTAAAAACGAGTCGCCAAAAGGCCCTGGCGGGCCGTGGTGCGAGCTAGAGTGGTGGTGCCCCTATAATAAATATAAAAATAAAATAAAATATAGTCTACGACAAAAGTATAAACGCATGTACAATATTTTAACTACCGTTCGTTTTATCATGTGTTTATCAAGATCAATAAATCATGACAATTAATAAAGTACATCTTAACTTTTCAATTTTTTTAAATACCGCCAAAAGGCCCTGGATGGTCGTGGTGTGGGCGGGGGAGAGGCAGTGACCTGTCCCTAACCTTTCCTCTATGATAAATAATAATGATAGTAATAATTTTTTTAAATTGTTAAAATCTCTAAATCGTGGTATTTTAATCAGTCAAGAGGCAATATAAATTATAATTATAAATATAAATTATACGATTTTATACAAATATTACTGATAATGAATATTATCTTTTGACCAATAACAATTGATAAATTTTATACATTTTTGGTTTTGTAAAATTTTAGGAAAAACTATTCTAACCTTAGTTACTTACTTGTTTTAAATCATCTAAAATTATCTAATTTTTGAAATGTTCTTCAGTTGCTGAAAACACTTCTAGACAGAATTCTCTAAACACTTCAAAATTAAAACTCATGCGAAAAATTCATCAAAACTGAAATCCCATCAGCATTACAATCAAACCATTTTCAATGTATATTATATATGTACTATAGATGCACCCTATGGAGAATAAAATTTAAAAGAAAATGAAAGAAAAGCCAAAATCAAGTTAAAAAACAAAAGTAAAAAGTAAAAACAAACAGTTAAAAACGAAATATTTTATCAATAACATAGCATAGTTTTTTATATATTTGGGAGGAGACATGGAAAAATTTTAATGAGAAGAAAAATAGTTTTTACTCAAACTGGTTATAATATAGATCATTGAATATAATGTACGAGTATAAAATAAATGTTGTATAATATACAAAATGTTGCATGAAAGATCATAGCATTCTATAGGTTATTTGGCATATAAGGTATATTGTTTATCTTGAATGTGTGCAGATAGCGATATGGCGAAATGTACGTAAATACATTTTTTTATTTTCATATTCAACAAATTATTTTATATTTGTTTTATTTTTATTGCATGAATACTCGTATTCGTTTATAGTTGTTGTTTGAAAATACTTATATTATGTTTGTATTATGTTTAATTAATATAACATACAACATACAATTCATGTCTTTCTGCATATTATGAGTTCTGGAATCTGAAAAATTTTGCATGATAAATAAAACGCAGAATCGTATTTTATTAATTATTTTTACAGCAAAAAATAAAAAAAAAAAAACATGCTCATGTAATGTACGCTTCTAAATAATATTTTGTAATACTGTTATGTAAAAATTATATTTTTACAGCGTATTCAGGATGTGAAATTTTATGTATAGGATGATTGTCACATTTGATTTCCTTTGAAAGCATTAGAAAATGGAGTTTTGTTGAAAAGTTTTTGCTTTATTTAAGAAATGATTAATAAACTGACGATGAATTCGAGTATTATCATATAAAATAAGAAAGAATTTCGAACTAGACAACATTTTCATTTTTTGAAAGAATCGAACACTATCACCTACACTGTATGTGTCATCAATATAATTTTTATTAACACCTATTATTTCATTTTTAAATTTAAAATCTAATTTTACTCAAACAAAATTTTTGTCAGTGTTCAGAATTTGTTTTTCTTATGGTGAACTGTTAAGTTAAAGTTAAAGGTTATTAAGTCAATTTGTTTATATTAAGAGATGATTATCATTTATTTACACAAGAAAACAGAAACGTTACTAAACTGTTCAGAAAGTAAATGAAATAATGAAACATGTTGAATCTTTATATATTTTAGATATTTACTTTCTTTATTGAAAGTGAATATTTTCCAAAAATAAATGTTTTCTTCTTCTTTTAGGCTACTCGGGTTTTCATTTGAGTTTTATTTATTTATTTATTTTTTTTTTTTTTAATTATAATAATTATAAAATCAATAAATTTATTTATTTGCGCTTAATTTTGTTTAGTAATTTATTGAGTTTTGTTAGTTGTTTTACATCATAGTTAACATCATTTTTACATCATTCAACTTGGTATATGTCTGGTATTGGCGCAAATTCATCTTAAGGACGCAAACTACCCTTAAAAATTTTTGGTCCAAAATGGAGTGTTTTACGAAAATGAAATGGAGTGTTTTATTTCTCCAGATCAGGATCTTTGATCGGATTAGTTAATATACCACTTAAACGAGAACTTCCTGCTCTATTTTTCACAGCTTATTTCACTTTGATTAGCGGTTGAGATATAAGGACTTAAAGTCAACATTTCGTGTTTTTTTAAAGTCACTTTTTCAACTTCTTTTGATGACAATATAACTTCAAAACTTCAAGGATGACATATGATGTGTTTTATTATATCATTTGAAAGGTTCTTTTGCCTTCTTTCCAATGATATCATATTTATGTATAGAAACTTTATAAATGAAAAAAATAAATGCACAAATATACAAAAAAAAGCGAAAATATACACAATGAAACAAACACTTATTAATTAAATCTAAGAGTGTAGTGGAACAGAAACTATATGTATTCTATTTATTAGCAGTTAACAGTTAGTAATTAATCTATTCCAATATTTAAAATAAAGAAGTCAATCTAGAAAATACTAAATATTCATATGTGATTTAATTTATGTCTTCAGATTTAATGTTGATATAACATTTTTAATCTTCACTTACGTATGTAGATTCTTCCATGCATACGTATATGTATGTATTTCAATAAGTTTTAATTCACTGTATTATTATTATTATTATTATTATTATTATTTTTATATTGCATAATGTGTTTTCGTTTAATTTAACTTGCATTTGCAATATAGTATGGATTTGACTTTCATCATTTACCGCTGATGACTATCAATTTCTAAATCAAAATGTTTCTATTAAAGAATACTTTAATTATCGCAATTGATTCCCAAATATAGATACAAGTCGTCGTCTAGTCTGAATTCTCTCTCTGTCATTTTCACTTTTTTTTTTTAAGTTTATTCATGTATATTAAGTACCTACATTACATACGAGCATGTATGTAGATGTATGTATAAGTAATGAAGATACCGCTGATGATGAAAGATTACATACACTTTACATTCAGTATTATTTGATGATGATCAGATTTCAAGTTTCTAATATTGATTAATAAATAGCGAATTGTACAATGTACTATTAATTACGTGCATAAATATGATAAATATATATTATGTATATACATAATACTACTCACAATCATAAGCGATTACGCATCGTTTACAGGTACAGGTTTTTTAGGAAAGAGAAAAGAGTTAGAAAAAAAAATTCTCATCATTAATAATTATTATGCACAATACATACATAACGTAGTATGCGGTACTCAATTTGAAATGTTAATGTGTATCATCATGTATATGTTTTATATGTAGCGGCGTAATTTTTTTTTCTCATATTACATATTATATTACATTTATATTGTTTGTCATATTGTAAAAACAAGAGAAAAATTCATATCTGGCAAATAAATAAAAAATAAAAAGAATTATTTTTGCAAGTTTATTATTGTAAATACAAGTACAAAGAAGAACGCCAGTGAAGCAACAAGAAACGAATAAAAAAATTTCTTTTTTGATTTCATGCATTTATTGTGCGATTGATTATATGAACATTTTTTTGTATGTGGTTATACATTTATGTATTTTATGCGTAAAAGAGGTCTGAAAATTTTTTTTGTCATTTGCAGTATAAATTACATTTAAAATCGGTGTCTTTCTGTACATATTTTATTGAAGTATTTTTTTTTGTTTAGTTTAATAGAAAAAATTATAATTTTAATTTGATTTGTGGTTGTGATAGCTAAGGGATTTATTATATTTCAAATTTATATTAAAATAAAAATAAAACTTCCCAGCATATTTTTATTATTATTAAATTTTCCAATTTTCACAAAACAAATTATGAAAAAAAAACTTAAAAAATATTTCTCAATATTCATTACATTGTGATGTTTGTTTAATAGAGTAATTCTTTCGTAATTAATATGTGATTTACATATAATTACTGGTCCTGTATCCGCCACCGTTTTAGTTAACAAAAATTTTAATTCAATTAAATACTAGAATACTATTTGTCAGTTGTCCTTTGACTCTATATGCTAACGTGTTGGAAGAATAATTTTTCTTTCACTTCTTTTACCTCTTACTTTCATACCAACAATTCCTATACCCATTCTTTTAACGACTTCGCCTTATCCTTCGTCTTTTTCTTTTTTTTTTTTCAACTTTTTATTTCGTTGAAATACCACTATTTTAAGCACTTTCACTTTAAATTATAAATTTTTTATCTTTAATTATTGAAATCAAACACAAAGATGTAAACAAACAACTGGTATGAATTAAAAATTAATATTCAGTTAAAAGATTATGAATTTTGAAAAATCTGTTTGAAAGTCTAATTCCTTAAGTAAAAATCTAATAAATAACAGAATCCAAAAAAATGATGAAAATGATTTTAATGACCAGATTAGAAAAAAAAATGATAAATTAAAAATGATAAATTTCACATATTAAATTCTGTAATCATTGCGTATACATACACGTATTAATATTGAATTGCTGATGCACAGGAATTTTCATTTCTAATTATCTGAATATGATATCGATAAATTTACTATAAAAACTAATACATTAATATCTAACATCTGTTTAATTAATATTTTTTGTGCTTTAACACTTATTTTAAAAATTTCAAATATTAATAATTACATTACACCATTGCACTCATGATAATACCTCGATATTGTTCAGACTATTGAGCTTTTCAAAATTTTGAGCTTTCTGGAAGATATTCAAACATAAAATCATGTGAAACTTTTTGCGTACCATACGTAGGTATCAAAATTTAGTATTCTAACTATAATGATAGGAATCAAAATTAACTTTCTTTTGATACACTACAGCATGCAAATTAACATTAATTAAGAGTTTGGTTCTAAACAAAAAAACACCCTAAATTCAAAATTTATGATGAATTTTTTGAAAATTTTGAGCATAAATTACGCTCTTGAAAAACAGTGCACGTAAAATATTTTTATTTTTGACATTCAAAGGCGAACAATGTCGTCTTTCAAACTAAAAAGAACGATAGCGGTTGAAAGTATCGAGTTTTCAGGGATCAAAGATGTATGAAAATGGTAAAAATGTGCCTAACTGAAAATTACACATTATGTACGTATTATGGATTAAACATTCAATTGAAATAACAATATTGATATTTTTTGTATATTGTTTAGTTTTGTTTAGTTATTTTTTATTATTATCACAATTTATCTTTATCCTAAAATAAATATCATGTATGAGAGGCCAATTGAAAAAAATCATTAGAATTGAAATGATAAATGAATCATTAAGTTAATTTTCTGGATAAATCAGTTTTGTGTATTTCTTTGTTTTTCATCTTTCATTATTTTTTTCTTAGATTCAAATATAAATAATCTTTATGTCTGTTATATTATGTGCTGTAGATTTATTTGCTAATTTGGTTCCACTGATGCTCAATTTTAGATAGAATAATCTTTGTTTGTTTAAAGATTAGATATAGGAATATCACAATAGGACAATAATATAATGTTACGCTATAGTAGAAGATGCAGACTCTGGAATAAAAGAAACGGCGGATAAACGGCTGAAATTAACAACCCCTCTCTGTAGACCGATTTTTTGTTTGTTTCGGCGAGACCTATCTACTGTGTGCGTGTTGACCACCCAAGGCGGGACAAACAGTATATATATACATATATACTTTTTATATAAATAAAAATTCCAAATGTAAACAAACAATACTGTCAAATTAAAAACTACATTTAATTAACAGATTTCGGATTCAATTTGACAGATTCTTAATGATCTCGGAATTCTGTTACCGCGAAAATACGAGTTTTAAAAAATCTTTTAAAGAGTCAATCTGTTAAATACGAAACAAAAAGTCTTTTATTTAACAGAAATATTACAGAACAGAGCCCAATATATCTTTTTTATTTAATTTCTATTATTAGATATATCAATTTTTTTCTTTTTAAATATTGGTTAGTATACAGAATACAATATGTAAATGTAATTATAATCATAATGGGCTCTCTATTCTGTAATATAGTAGTGATATAGTAGAATATGTAATAATATAAAATGGCACAGAAAAGAAGATTGTGCTCGAAAAGATATAAATTTTTTACCAGGCGAGGGGATAGGAGGTAAGACATACATATATGTCCCATCCGGTTTTTTATATGGGATATATTTATCCCATTAGTCATTTACGCTTCAGAAACTACAAACCCACATTTAGAAAAAATAAACAAAATAATTCACTTATATTCAAAAACGAAACAAAAACAAAAAATATTTCACATTACAACTTACAACTAATGAAAATAACGTGCGTTGATTATAAAAAAAGTTAAGGTGTAAAACAAGTTTTGCACAAAGGAAGTTCACATTCTTCACAAATGGGTTTTGTACGTCTTTCAGTACCATTCACTCGACAACCAGTACATCTTCTTCTGGGTAAAGCTTCTACAGACAAGTGCTGTGCAGTCATTCCCATTAGTCTTCTTCTTTTGGATGGATAACCAGTTCTGGTGCTACGTGTAATTGCAGCTTTTTTTCTTCCTTCATTAATCAGATCTTCAGCCAATAAATAGACATTTTTTCCGGCGTAACTCCGTGTAAATAATCAATGAATTTATGGTTATTATCATCATTAGCCAATGAAAAACCTTTTATCACCATTTGTTACTTTTACGGTCCAATTTATAGTCCAGACTCCATTAGTCCGACATTTGGTCGGAGAGGTCAACACCACCCATTATGCTTCAATAGAGGGAAATCATTTGTGGACAATATAGGACTACTTGCGTCCCATTTCTGCATTTCTTGTGAACAGTTTTTATTGCTGACGTAGTCCTCAGGACGATGGGCGTTGCATTATTGTTTATTTCTACTGTTTTTTAAAAAAAAAATTTATGTACGAACTTTTTGATACAAATAAAAAAATTTTGCATAAAAGCATAACGGGACACATATGTCCCATTAAAAAAACCTGTTGGAACACATACGTCCCGTTTTTTGAATTTATAAGAAATAAACTGTAAGAGGTAAAGAAGTAACACTCACTTTATTTGTGATTATGCAGTGCCATATAAATTTACTTTTTCTTTAGTTCAAACTAAATAGTTAAATACTTGCACTAAAATTTTTAGAAAAAAACTTGCATTGAAAGTGAACGTACGAAACATCTGAGCGCACGACTGAACAACACTGAACAAAACCAGATGAACTATTTCAAACGTATTACGTAATTTATTGAATATCGTTTAACTGATTATAAATTACAAAATAGGACACATTGCAATGGTTTATGTCAAGTATTTTTGATATTACACCCAATAAATTTTTTCCTGTGACATATCCCAATAGGATCGAAAGGGTCAGTTAAAAGATTTTCTGTTTCGCATTTAACAGATTGACTTTTTAAAAGATTTTTTTAAAAACAGATTTAACTTTTAAAAGATCAGGACGTAAGCATTGACTATATAATAATACATAGACTCAGAAACCATACAAAGAGTGGTATGTAAATTCAGAGCCGCAGCTGGCGAATTTATGAACTAAATTTTTTGATTTTGAATCAAAAATTATCAATTTTGCATAAAAATAGGCACGATATTTTGAAAATCCATTTAAAATAATAAATTTTGCATAAAAATAAACGCCACATTTTGAAAATGAATTTATATAAGAATGTATTACATTAGTTTGTAGATAGTGTATATTTGATATTGTTACTATATAGTTATTATTTTGTTTGTAGTAATCTACATATACGTCAAAGATATACGTATATATGCATACATATAGTAAATATTACACGGCGATTCAATCCTGATTGTATTCTGTATAACGTATGACTGATATCTTGATTGTATTGTGTTAACTGATACAACACATGTTAGTTAAATACAATAAATATAATAAATATGGATCGTATCATAAGACATACGAGTATAATGAATGATCTTTTTTTAAAAGGGTAGATTTTTTTTCTCTTTATAATTTTCTTATTGTTTACGAATATTACATAATGAATGTATTCCATTTATTTCATTCATTATTTTTGTGCCTTACTTTATTATGATAATATAAATTTAAAAGAAATGTGAATTTCGCTTTTAAATTTGACATCGTCGATTTTTATATGCATTACATAATTGATATCCTCTTATGAATAGTATAGAGAAAATGTATGTATGAAATTTCACTTATGTAATGTAAAAATTTACAGTATACTACAAATTACATAACGAATTTATTCATAGGTAAATATATACTTTATATAAATTAAATGTATATTAATTTCAACATTTAAAAATTTATGAAACTAAAAAAAGGATGATAAAATTTCACTTACATATGTATTCAGTATTTATTAATGAATATATATAATATATAATTTCAATAGATAAATACACATATATATATATATATGTGTGTCTATGTATGCAGTATGCAGTATGATAAATTATTTTTTTGAAAAGTCCCTTTTATTATCTATATTTTATTTTACAAAGTAATTAAATACAGTAATTCCTTTCTTTTTCGGTTCTTTTGTTTATAACTAAACAGTTTTTTTATGTCTATATGCTTAAATGTACAATTTTATAACTTCATGTGCCGAAATTTACCATTCAATTTATTGAAATGCAAATCTTTTATTATAATATCGATTTTTTTATTTTTTTTTTTTTTATTGAATTGGAAAATTAAATTCAGAACCTTTTTCTGCATTAAATCTAATATTAGACTACATATAATATTTGTAAATTTTCATTCATATAAAGAGATATGTAGATAAAAAAAATAATTTTAATATCCTTGACAGGTAGATTTTTAAAATATTGTATTATTTTTGATATTTTATTCATTGATTTTTATGTCATTATAATCAATCTGTTTAATGATTTAACGCATTTCAGACTCATTGTAGAATTCAAATTTAAATTTTAGAAAAAAAACGGAGTGAATAAATTTAAATTTTTTAATATTTTGAATAGTGATATATTTAAATATCAATTAAATTTTAAAGTAAAATTTTGAAAAAAGGCCAATAATTGCCATGTTTGACTTCGTTCATTTATTAAAATCTTTAAGAAATATCCTTTTATTAAATTATTTACAAACCATTGATGGCAAAGTTGATTGGAACATAATTGAAAAATTGTACATTGAAGATAAAAGTAGAACAACTAGGTTGTGTGTCAAATTAACTTCAAGGCACATTTGGCCAAATAATTTCCAAAAAATGAAAGTCAAAACTGCTGCTCAAGTTTTTAGCTGGTCTGTAGCATCAGCTATTAGGGCAATGCAAGTCGCTACACCGACAGCTAATTTTGTTGAAAAAATCAATCACTTATTTGATGTTTTCAATGTAAGCAAATGTAGTTCCAGCAAAATATATATAAACGACCTCTTTATTCAGACAACAGATTTTCCATAAATTTTTTGCATGATATGAAAATTTATCTTGAAAAAATAAGTTTTTTCAAAAAAAATAATAAACCCGTTAGAGTATATGCCGTAGATGGTTGTATTCATTTTATTAACGGCATTTTCAAATTATTAGAAATTTTCAAAGGTGTACCAGAAACTAAATTTCTCCTAACTTCAAAACTCCAACAAGATATTGTAGAAAATCAGTTTTCTACCTTACGTTCTATGGGTGGATACAACCGATTCCCTTCTGCTAGAGAATATCACACAAATGTGAAACACATGATAGGAAAAAAACATATTGGATTGGAATTGGTCCAGACTTCATCCAATTGTCATCCATACCAAATCATTTTTTCATATGTCATAAATCTTACACCAAAGATAAAAGTGTTGCACTCAAATGTCCGTCGGAAGAATTTTTCAAAATTTGTTCGACACAAGTTGAAGTTTTTGAAAAATATTTCAATTCAAATAAGCACAGTAGGAATATTAAAAAAATTCTGAAACAAAAAGCTATTGAATTAACAAATGTTCGGCATCCAACGTGGTTTCGTCAAGATGATGAGTGCAATGACCATAAAATTCAAATTTTAGATTTTTTAATATTAGTTTTAATGAGAAAAACTTGTATTTGGTTGTCACAAGGTATGAAAGAAGCCAAAGAAACTGTTAGCAGAATGGAAGTTTTAAAACAATAACGCATAATTTTAACTTTTTGGTTGTACGTTTTCCGAGCTGAAATCAATAAATCAATAATATATAAAAAATTGGTCCTTTTCAGGACTACCAAAAAAATACGCAAAGATTAAAAGATTTCAGTATTGAAAAACAAAGTTAAAATGTTTTAGGTATACACGAATAAAAAACAGGTTCTTAATTGTTTTCTTCATTTATCTAATTTAAAAGTTAAGTCAACATTTACACATGTAAATATTTACATACGCAAACTAAACCTTTAAGCCTGCATAGGTACTTCTACTTAGTCTATGCCATTGACTATATAATAATACATGTATAGTCAATGTCTATGCTATATATATAATATTATATATAATATTATATAGTCAATGTCTATGCTTTAGGTGTATAATTCAACACACACAACACATATAATATTGATATTATATATTATACACGTTTTAAACTAACATTGATGTACAGCATACGAGGTTGATATACAGTATCATCAGCGGTATCATGGTTACACACATAAGGATACAGTATACAGTATACACTATACAGCAACAGCACAGCAACAGCACAGCAACATTACACTAACAAAAGTACTCTATGCAGTTATCAAGCAGTTTTCTTCTTTTTTTTTTAGATCAAATGAAAAATATTTAAAATCCCATGAATATGCAATATTTTTAGTTACTTTATTTGCCGCATATGGCTCTGAAATCACCTACCCGATTTAGAAAATAATTCGACATAAAAAATGTATGGGCTTTCTGAGTCTATGTATTATTATATAGTCAATGACGTAAGTAAGATACTGTTGGAATGCTCATAGTTTTTACTTTTTATCGAAATCTTATTTGTCCTCCTGTCTTGTTTTGAACGGAAGTTATAACGTTTTATATGAGCTCACCTCCTTGCACAGACGAAAAAAATCCAAACTCTTAAAAAGGGGCTGAAGAGGATTTTTCGTGTAAATGCCTAATCGAAAACGCTGATAACAACACTTCAAGGAATCGTCGGCCTACTCCTTCATATATATTGATTTGTCACTAGCTATAAAAAGAACTGTTTTTCAAATGAAGAATGTATTTTAGAATAAAATATTTAATGACGTCACAATTTTGAGTTCAATATCAAAGCTTCGGGATTACAATACTTTATAGCATAGACTAGGTATTTTTCTATGGTTATGGCAGTCAGTATATCGTGTGTATATCTAACGATTTTGGAAGTCTGAAATAATGGAAAATACCAGAAATTTGGAATAGAGCCATAATAATTAAAATTCCAAAGAAAGGTTATTTAACGCAATGCAAAAATTGGATAGTCATAACTCTACAAAATATAACTAATGTAGTCATCATTCAAATTAATGTCAATATACATTTTTTTATTTTATTTATTATACTATTGACACATTACAGCTCATTATGAGCTGAATACTCATTAAGTCCTCATAAAGAAGTAAAATTAAATCATTATGAGCTGCTCGTAATGATGTAAAAATCGTCTCATTATGTCGTAATTACGTGAAAGCGCCATATTACGAGGCATAGGTAAATAAAGATTTATTGTTGTATTGTTATATTAATACAATTTGTTGTCAATTTCAATTTTTTTATGCTACAGACGTATTTTTTGAAGTTACAAGTAAATATTAGCCGGAGATCTTTGTTTTTAATTGCGAATAAATAATTTGAAAACTCACTAGAAACTATTGAAAAATTGATAAATGTCAAAGATAATGAGCTTAGTATAATGTGACACCACTTCATTAAGCTGCATCTTATAATGAGCTTTCACCTCATAATGAGCCGTAATGTGTCAATCAATTTATACAATTAGCTTATAAGAAAAACAATGTCTTAAAAACAAACTTTAAGCTAAAACACTAGCTACAAACGCTTATGGCTTAAACAAGAAAAAAAAACAAAGAACTTGAATTTTAACATAAATTTAAATATTAGAGGTATTCACGATTTGTTGTAAGAGTGTAAAAAGTGTGAACATACACCCAAATCTTACACTATATCGTGAACGCACCATAGCAAACTTTGTATTGAAAGCAAGCAAATTATTAACATATGTATGTTAGGTAAAATATTATAAAAATAAATTTAATAAAATCACTTTAGCATTTAATGTCAGAATAGCATATATAGTACAATAGAAATATTCATCGCATACAATGAGTTACAGAATTGTAAATTTTTACAAGCAGTATACATCAAAATTCCATTGAAGATGTTTATACTAGGTATAGGATTGTACGAGCTTACACAGTTTACAATGATAAAAGACCAATTCGTGAATACCCTTATTCAACTCAAAACTGCTACAAATTATTATTATGAAAATTTATATATTCATTTACATACATCCACAATATTTGTATCTATCGCATATTGGTTATTAATGTTATTATATGTTATTTGAGTGATAATTGGAAAGTGATCGGAATTGTATAAGTCGTTTAATACTGTCGATTTACTTCTTGGAAATAGATTACTGAATATCATCAGGTTGCGTCCTTAAGATGAATTTGCGCCAACAGAGACATATACCACGTCAAAGAGGACATTCCAAAGTATCATTATCGGAAGGTCTCGTTTCAAAAGCTGGCGGCCCCAATTCGGAAGTTTCCCCTCAATTTATTTATGTAACTTTTAATTTTTAATTTCTTATTTTACAACAATTATTTTTAAATATTTGATCCGATAGATAATCTGATCATGTCAAAAATATTGAAGATCACTTATTTATGTTGATCGTTAGTGACAATTTTATTTTCCCTTAATTTTTTATTATTGATTTATTTTTATTTTATGTCACGTTCATTAATCATACAAATATTCTAAAATTGTCTACATAAATAATGTAGGTACATATGAATTAATCAGCATGTTTTTGTACAAATGTTTTCAAATTAGTAATGACAAAATAAAATTAAGAAATTTATACACAAAACGAATAGAAAAAAATTAAAAAACAAAATTGTTTCTGCATATTATGGTATACCATCAAAATAAATAAAATGAACTTGCATTAAATTCAATTTTAAAAATGATAATTTCAACATAATTATTGATCAATATATAAATTGATTTTGACATATCGTTAATTACAAGTTTTTGAATATCGACGTGTGATGAGGCATATAAGAAAATAAATTGTTTAACTCGGAATGGATTATGTGGTGTATAAATGCTTATACCAATAAATACAAATTTGTATAAGAGGAATTGACGTATTCGTAAATCAAAATAAAAACAACTAAAGTGATTTCGATGAAGTCTGATTAAAGATAAACAGTACATTATTATTTAAAACGAATCATATGTAACACTTAATTCACATAACATATAATGAACTCAGCACGCTACTACGCCAAACTGATAGCGTACTTAACATCAGACCATTGATTCTATTTTTCGATATAATAATAAAGATGATTTACAAGTGTTACTTTTTATTACTTGAAGGAGATACTATGCAGGTTCTTGAATAATTGTCCATTGAAGATAAAGCAAAACATTTCCGTCCTTGTTAGCTACATTTACAAAAAGTGAAGCAAGGGTTTTGGAAAACTCGGTGAAAGAACTATTTAGAAGCATAATAAATTTGAACATTATACATAATGGTGATAATTTCCGAAAACAAAACATAACTAGGTAGATGATTATTGGGTAAGGTAAAACAGTTACATCCAGATAGGGATGATAAGCAAGAGTTGTAACAGTTTATCTAAAAAGAGAACTGATGATAAAAGACTAAAATAAACAAATTCTATTTTTGAAAATTTAAAATAAATCTATATGAACTTTTAAAGGTGGGCGGAAAGTTCGCGCAAATGATAAATGTTTCGTTATTTTCGCATCGGATCTTCTTTGTTTTAATTTACTAATTCAAATCTTTTTACCAACTAAAAATTGACCAATTATCAATCATTTTTTAATCACTTTACTTCAGTTTGAGATGTCGCCTTGTAAAGTTATTATACGTCATAATACATCAATTCGTTAATATCATATAATATCATTGTCTTATTTTTGTAAGATAATATTTTGTTACGTTGTATTATTTTATTGACAAACATTAGAAACGTATTATCGAATATTAAAATGGAGGAATTTCGTTTTTATCTAAACTTTTAAGTATTTTTTTAAGTCTAATCTCTTAAATCGAAAATCAAGGGAGGGAGGGAGGTAAGCGTAAATTAACTACAGTTTAGAGTTTTCGACTTAAAAAGGTTCTACTGTATTTTATTTCAGATTCTGGATATACATATTTTGATTTCCGGAGAAATAAAAAGTTCAGAAGTTTTGTAAGGTTTTAAAATTTAATTGTGTTTCTCTATTGACGGCAAGATCATTTTGATATTATCAATAGTGCTGGTCGTAATCTATGTTTAAAACGTGGTAATCTTCGTAATCATCGTAAACTGCGATAATTGATGGCAACAATTTTATTCGTCCAAACAAATTACCACTGATAAATTTTTACAATTCATTCATGCATGTTTTTGTTTCATAAATGGTAAATCGTAATCGATTGTTTTTGTTTACCAGAGTTTTCAGCAAATCTAACATTTCAAATTCGTTTAGTTTATTTATTTATTTTAACTCAACATACAAAATTGCTAACAAGATAATGAAATCTTTTAATTTTTAGCATACAAACTAGACTTAATATTATGAAAGAAAGATTAAATTAACATTAATTAGTTTAACAATATTATTAATTAATTCCAGTATATTATTATTTCTTGATATTTTTAAATAAAATATACATTTTAATTTACAATTACAATTTTATAAATCTGCTATATTACGTGTATATTTCTTGTTCTAATTTCCAAACTTTGAATTACATAATTCAAAATAAAAATAAAATAAAATTTATATCAAATTAAAATATGTGAACAAATATTAAAAGAGTGAAATTAATTAATAATATTGTTGATTTAAATGTACCTATATAAAATGATCGATTTAGCCGAAAACTGAGGTAAATACTCGTATACTAAAAACGTTTGCTACATATTACATAACATCATATTATTGATCAAAATCGAAAGAAGATGAATTTGTTGTGGAATTAACTACAGATTCCGATGACGATGACAATGATAATGTTCAAAATATGCATTGTGGACAACAAACCAGCTGAATATAAAAGAAAATCAATTTTACATATAGCTATATTCAACAAATAGTTTTATATATATATTATAATAATAAAATATAATTGTACGAAAATAAGTTTTTGATTTTAATTTTACATACTATATATTATGAGTATTAATAAATTCAATCGTTTTTATTCATATTTTAATTGTTATTCCAACTTGTTATTCCTTTTTTTTTCTATCTTAATAATTTCTAATTGTTGATGATAGTTTAATTGGGCTTGCTCCAATTTATATTTTTCCCTTAATTCGAGCTCCTATGAAATTTTTTCACTTTTATGTTTTTGTTTCTTAAATAAAAAAAAATTTTTTCAATTAATTAGGCATATCTAAGTAATTATTTACCTAATATTGGTAATTATATCTAAATACTTGTTTATTTCATTATTATCACTATCAAATATTACTATAAATGATTAATATATTTTTTTTCTGAAAAAATTTCATTCACAATGTCGGAATAGGAGCATTCTTTTAAAATATAGCCTGCAAAAAATGAAATGAAATTTTAATAGTTTACTTTATCTCGAACGGTCTCTTCTTCATTGTTGTCTAGCAAACCAGCTCCAGTATTAATCTCCCAATCTCGTGCTTGTTTATATTTTGCTCTCAAATACTCATTTTGTGTTTCATTACATTCCAATCAAATTTTTCTAATAATATTACATTTTAATTTGTTGTAAACATTTTGTATTGTTGGTTTCTGTAAAAAAAAAAAGAAGAAAACTAACGTTTATGACATATGTTTCACATATGTATGTGTCCTTATTTATCATGACTTAAAAAACAAATGAAAAATATATACATCAAATTATTTTTGTAATCTTTCACACAATTTAGTAATATTACCACATATTACTGTCTCCTCTTCAGTCCAACGTTGTGTAATTTTATTTCTATTCCTTGTTTTCTATGAACTTGAACATTCATTTTTAACCTAAATTTAAAAAAGGAAAACTATTATAAAATTCTTTATAAAATTAAAACTTTTGATATAAACTAAACTCATTTAAAATTATATGTATTTTAGTTTATACTCTAAAAAAATTTTAACTATATCACAACCACAACTTTTTTTAAATCTGATACTTCTGATTTGAAAAAATGGCAGATAAATTCGATTACGATTTACCATTTACCATATAAAAAAATCCCTGAATTAATGGTAAAAATTTACCAAGTCCTAACTCGTTTTCACATATAAAATTTTTACCATCAATTACCAAGATTTATCATTTACCATGATTACGACGCTTTTACCACACATCGTGAACATCATTACTATGTACCATATTTATTACTATTTTTTTTTTGCAGTTGTGCTCACGACGTTTCAAATTATTTCGTTTGCCACTTATAGTAACCATTTACTATCAATTACATTTATCACACTTCATCATGATACAAAGACTATTTGAGCCGTTTTCTTTGAAAGTGGTGTAAGTGTATTTTATTTTACATGGAGATATTAAAGGTCTTGTATTTGAATAATTGCAAAAAATATGTATATATGTTATTACACTAGTTTTGTGTATTTTAAATATTAAATTGATTTAAATTTATAATGTAATCATTTTTTAAATGTGATTGACAAAAATTTATACTTTTAATGACTTCAAAAGATTGAAAAATGACTAACACCACTTTCAAAGTCAGCAAAAAGTAAAAATCTTACATTTAGAAAATATTAACTAAGGGGATTTGAATTGAAATAAACCAATTTCTTTTTATGAAATTCCTATTAAATACTTCAACAATAAAAAAAATAAAAAATAACAAAATAAAAAGGCTGTATTTCAACATTTTCCATTTAACTATTTATATACTTACTATTAATATGTTTTAACTCTTTTCATTATGATCAAGTTTTTGAAAATAAGCATGATATTTGGAGTGATATATGGTAATAAATCAATCACATCTCTAAATTTTTCGAATGTGAAGGGTCTGGAATGATGATATAAACATGTTAGTACTATATTTCCAGATATAGGACCACCAATTGGTGCAGATATTAAGTCAAATGCACTAGTTTCCCTCTCTTACCAAAATTTTAACAGATTTTCATTGGAAAAAGTTTATAAATAACAAGTTCATAGTAAATTGTATTCATTTTTATCATTAACTCATTTTTGGTCAAAATGGACCTACACCACTTTCAAAGAAAGGGGCTCATATAAAGTATACCAACTTCTTCTTCTTCTTCTTCTTGAATCGCCATTTTCGGTAAAATTATGTCATTACGTGTTTTAATTTCATGTTAATTACGTCATTACGTGTTTTGGTATTGTATTGAGTTGTAACACGTGATGACCTCACGGTTTCATACGTAAGTTACCTTATAGTCTTTGTATCATGATACATCATAAACACCATGTACGTCGTAGTATTTACACATTTTACTTATTTTACATACCTTTTTCTACTTTAAGTGAATATTCTCAATAATTGTTCCATTTTACACATTATATCCGTTAAAAAAAGGCACAAACACAACGGTTGAATTCACATATACATTAATTGTGTAATCATATATGGTACACATGTATTTCTATATGATATCTATTGCTACATTTCATATAAACATATGTATGTTGGTAATATAAAATGAAACATACCTACATGTAAATATATGTGTATGATGTTCATTATTAATATTTATTATGATACTTTCGCAACAATAATTCAATTCAATTGACAATACATACATATCTATTATCTGTTTTGCGGTCATAGTATGATATTAAATTTTTTTATGTAATTTGCATAACAAATTATATAATAACATTAATAGCTGTAATTATTATTCTTTTTATGTTGTCGTTACACTTAATTCTGAAATTCAACAAATCTTTCGTTGAGAATTATACAGAATATAAATATTATATATTTATTGATTTTTAATTTACCTCCTTATATTATAATTTATTAATAATTAAACATTCAAATATTTGTACCCATAATGACTATTTTATAATTCATTTACTATAATTTTATTCTTGCACTGTACCAAATACTTATGATTTAATATGATTGCGTCAATTCGATAATATGTATTTGATTATGACAATGTACGTAATCTACGGCTTTTAAATGCCACAGGTTTCATTGATTTAAAATCTAATTTTTATATCACATACACTAATGAATATGCAATGTATGTATAATACGCATAAAAGATACAAGATATTATTTTTCTTGACTGCATTATTATTATTTTCAAACGTTTATAAAGAATTGTCATTTTTGATTTTTCATTAGGTCCACATAAATTATTTAAACAGCACTGCGTGTGGTATATGCTCGCATATACATTACTATGTAAATAGGCATACATTACTATATTATAATGTCTTGAAATAATATCAATTTAGGTTTCTAAAATAAGCAAAAAATTTGATCACGAAAACGGTTTTTAGGCCAAAAATAATTTGTTTTCTTGAATCTACTTTTGTGTATTAAATTTTTATTTATTTCTGTCTTTTCAAGATTCTCTCTGTGTCTTTTATCAGCTCTGTTACATAATAAGATGAAAGTACATTTTTTCAATCGACGAAAATATACATACATTTTGCAAATACAAGTGCACATATTGAAATGATATAAGAAATAAGCATATGTCTGAAACGGTGATGCATTTTCGAATGATTGATTATGACATTAGTTGACATTTAATAAGCTCTTCATAAATGAGAAAAAACTTCATGTATTTTTTTTTTTATTTTTCATTCAAACCAATTATTTAATATATGCATGCACTTATCTGCAAAATAAAAGAACATACATACTTTTTTCTATTATCTACGTATGCATGCAGATTTGTTAAACGATAAGAATTTGATATAATAAAGTACTACCTATAGATACTACGTACTAACAGTACTACTAAATTAAATTAGATTATTTCTAAAATTTAAAGGTGAGCGAATACATTTTGTAATCTGTTTAGTTAGCGAATTTCGGATTTAAATTGACAGCTTCTTTCCGATTTCCAGATTTTTCAAGGATCATACTTAAATTAAATACTTCATACTTCAATATTTAAACTAAAAATTTGCAAACTACAAACTTTACCAGAATAAGACTAAATAAGTATGTGTGTGCCTATATAGAAATGTCGTTATATTTATAAGCTAAAAATATTATTTTTAATAGAGAGATAAATTTTTCTTAAAATAAATTTTTATACGTATAGTTAAGTCGAAATTCGAATATATTTTTTTCAATTTTATGAAAAGTTTATTAGCAATATTGTAATATATATGTATACGTAAAGTTAGTGATATACACATAAGTACATATTCGGACGATTGAGTGGTTTGAAATATTTTGTAGTTTAAGTAAGTATATCTACTTAAAAATCGCAAATTGAACGTGTTAAATCAGTGAAAAATAATCAAAAAGTATACAAAATGTTTGCACAAACTAATACCTAAAACGCATTACTAAAAACACCCAATGTTATTAAATAAAAACTGAAAATTTTTTTTCTAACGAACCACTCTTTTGTATCAGTCAAAATTCCGATATTATCATAAATGATTTTTTTTAATTAAAAGAATAATATTTTATTTATAATTTCTTATAAATCTAACTAACTAAGTTTGATTAATTTTTTAAACAATAGAGACTATAATGTCAGTATGTAGTAGTCGTCCAAGGAATTTTTAACATACCCACATACGCACGTTACATATAGGTACAAACATATATATAATTTCACGATACTATTATACTGAAGTGTATACATTAAACGCCTTCTATCCCACTGATCGGTGACTAGAATTAAATAAGTAATATTTTTGTGTCTATGTTGTATTTTAAGACACACATTTTGTATAATTTTTAAGATTTTTATTTTATTAATTTTCGTACTATTTTTTTCTTTTTCTTTTTTTTTTTGTAATAATTTTCAATTATTATTGCTTTCATAATTATTTTTCTCTGTTTTATTCGTTTTACAACTACAATTGGGTGTTAATATGTAAATTAATGAATGTCACGAGAGGATCGTTGAAATATTTTAAAAACAATGTTTGTAAGCGTATATAAAATTAATTTTGAAAAGTTTTTTTTTATTGGAAAATTTTGGAGCTACAATAAATGAACAGTAAACATAATGAATACTTACTATAAAAAGAAATTTATTTTCGATGAAAAATTTATATTAATTTTAATGAAAATAAAAAAAAATAATTTTCTTTTATTTAAGAAATTATTGAAACAATGGAATAAAACATAAAAATTTACATATTTTTTAATTATCAAGATAATATATGAAATAAACAAACATCTACTCATCGTAAATATTTAATGATATATCAATTTTAGCAATAGCATAGAACAATCTAAACATAATACGTACATTTAGGAAAAATTTTTCCTACTAACCTTATCAATTTGAAGTATTGTAAAAGAAAACATTTTTCATTTCAAAACAAATTCACCATATATACCGTACAGACGAAGACGATTTACTGGTAAGTATTGTCTTATTGCATGTGTAGATATAGCATTTTATAAGTATAAAAGTATGTTAATCACTCTTGTACATTTTATGATAGAGACAGAAGTGCTCATACATATGTTGGTATTTATATGCACATTATGTAGTATGTATATCAATTGTCTTCAGCTAAAACTACATACTAACTGTCATTAGAAATAAGATGTATTTATAATGAATGTACATTATTATTTATAATAATCTTTTATCCGTTAAATATTTTAATTTCAGATACATATACTGCAATATACGACTAGCTCCATAGTTGGTTAGTTCGTACAAAATAAATTTTCAATAGAAACATTTTTGAAGGTAGACGATATTATACACTTTCGTAATTCTATACATATTATGCTACTTACGCTACTTGCAGAAAAAGCAGAAGTGTAAATAAATTATTAAAAGAGTTTACTTAGATGTTTTGATGATTATTATACAAATTTAATGTAGCAAATACATATGTATGATTATATAAATTTATTCACATAGCTATACTCATATCAAAATTATGTATATATATAATACTCGTATTTTATACAATGCACATAGTAGGTGCTTTCGATTTGGCAATTTCAAGTACTTGTGTCTATAATAAGTTGTTACAACGAACGACATAAAAATTATTCGTAACTACTTTTTTTTCATGAGTAACTGTGAGTTAGCGCAGACATTTACCTTTTCTACTCGCAAGTAATTGAAATCGCCAAATCGAAAGCACCTAATATTTATGTGTAGCTATAATGTAAGTATAGCTGCATATATGAAATTACAATGTATATCTATATTTGAGTAAATTTCAATTTGTTGAATTCAAGATGTTGCAAATGTGAAATGTGAAACTGACATATTTGACGATATACATGTACATATGTTAAACATGACAGATTTTATTTACTTAAATTATTATTAAGAAATTTAATTGAATTATAGTCTTGATTATTTTTATCTCTATCTACATACGGTACTTGTTAAAGTGTATGTGTGAAAATCTAATGTACGTCTGATATTTATATACAAAATGGAAAATAATTACTTTATTATAAACAAATATAAATTATATATGTATGTAGGATGAATATACTAGTACAATAATGATAATACTAGTAATAATCATTCATAATAATAACTATTATGTTTTTTTTAATACAAATAGTATCAATTAATAGAATTCTAGTAATTTCTTACCATTTAGTTCTTTATAATCTCTTACCTCATTTCTTTGTATATTATTTTGATCTTTAATAAATTATGTTTTCTTTTATTTAATTTTTTGTGAACTAGAAATTTCGACAACTTGCTTAGAGTAATTTCTATAGTTATAAGTCGAAATTTTTAGTAAAATTATTAATATAAAAATCAAAAATTGAAAAACCCTGTAAATTTACTTTTTAAAAGAATAAATTTTGTAATTTTAATTTTAATTTTGTAATTTTTGATCGACATAATTAACAAAGTAATAAAAAATTCAATTATTTTGATTATTTAAAAAAAAAATTTTGAACTCCCGGACAATGAGTGGCTGAAGAAAACGAAGTCAATTGACACGTAGTAGTCGATTTCGAAAAGACAATCGTAATGAAGAAATTGAGGCTATGTAGTAGTAAAGATAGTGACATAGGTACAAAATTTAATTTCGCCGATATTGAAAATGTTTTTCAAAAATTTTCGGGTTCGGAAACTATTGATATTAAACGATGGAAAAAAGAGTTCGAAGGGTATGCCAATATTTCTAGGTGGAGCCAACTTCAAAAATTCGTTTTTTGCAAGAGATCATTGTGTGATGCTGCAAAATTGTATGTTTATTGTGAAGCAAAGTCTACAAACTATAATGGATTAAAGAACACATTGCTTTCAGAATTTACCAAGAAAGTTAGTAGTGTTGATATCCACAATAAGTTACATGAAAGAAAAAAACGTAATGGTGAAACGCAAGAATAAAGCAATGTTATACGGTACGAAGACTACAGCAGAATTTAAAGAAAAATTAATTACGTATGAAAAATTTAAATTTGTCCATATAAAAATAAAGGATCCAAATGTTTTAAATGCGGCCAGTTTGGTCACAAGCAAAGCGAATGTACATATAAAACATCACCGTCGACGAATTTCGACAGCAGGTCGGTAAATTGCATAGTACTTAAAAAATGAAATGTATAAAACAACTCGAATAAACGGTGCCATACTGGAGGGACTTATCGACACGGGCAGCGATATATGCTTGCTTTTTTTTTTGTTATTCCTATCCAACAAAAACTTTCTGCTTCATCGATCATTATTTTCTTCATGTTTTCCTTAAAAAGGAGAAAATACTCTCCGTTGACGATCGTATGAAGTACCTACTGAATTTGAAATGAAATAAATTCCATAAAAAACTATAAAATCTATATTTCTGCATGTATCATGCAAATCTGAGAAAAATTGCAGCCTAGTTGTGGTACTATATCATATAAAACTATATAACCTTATGTACAAGCCTAATATTGAAGAAATCGGAATCTATGTAACGTATGTTCAAATTATATAATTAATATGAAGCAGTATGAATTTATGAACCAAAATACAATTAATGTTCAATATATTCCCCCCTAAGCTCAATGCATTTTTTCCAGCGATTTTCTAATTCATTTATCCCTTGCCTGAAGTGATTTTCCTCGAGACCTCCAAAGTACTCTTCGACAGCGTTATGACTTCTTTATTTGATGAAAAATGGTTACCACGTAAGAATTTTTTGAGATTTGGAAATAAATGAAAGTCAGACGGAGCCAGATCTGGTGAATATGGTGGATGCTCCAACAATTCGTAGTGTAGTTCCTTCAATTTGGCCATTGCAAGGACACCTTTATGTGCTGGTGCATTGTCTTGGTGGTAAATGATTTTTTTCCTTTGTAATCCTGGTCTCTTCTCCCGAATTTTTGTGTCTAATTGGCCTAAAAGATTTGAATAATATTCTCCTGTTATCGTTTTACTCGTCTGAAAGTAATCAATTAGAAAATCCCCTTTGCATCCCAAAAAACTGATGCCATAACCTTCTTTGAAGATTTTGAGAGCTTTGGCTGCTTTGGGGCCGAACAGCCGGGCTCGGTCCACACCGCTGTTTGTTGTCGCAATTCAGGATCATAGTAATAAATCCAGGTCTCGTCCATGGTTATAAATCGACGCACAAAATCAATTCTATCCTTTTGAAAATGACCCAAAAGTTGTTGAGAAAGTTTCACTCGAATGCGTTTTTGGTCAGAATTCAACGAATGCGGCACCCATCTTGTCAATAATTTTCTCATACCTAATTCACTAGTTAAGATACTATGCACTGATCCAGTTGAGATGCCTGTGGCCCCAGCTAAATCAACCACAGTTATTCGGCGGTCTTCCAAAAACAAATCATGAAGTTTGCCGATAATTTCTGGCGTGGTTGCTGCTTTTGGACGTCCTGAACGTGGATCATCATTGATGTCTGTACGGCCGTGTTTAAATAGAGCAACCCATTTTTTTTACAGTTGCATATGAAGGAGCACTGTCTCCTAATACGTTTACCATATCATCAAAAATTTCTTTCCCACTTAATCCTTTTTTAAACAAATATTCAGTCACCGCACGATTTTTTAAATTATCCATTTTCTGAAAACAAGCCAGGCACGTGTAATTTAATCAACTGTTTAAACTAAACTATTGGACAGATCGATCTGGAATTTATGGTACGTTCATATGAAGGACTGGTGTTGCCAACACTAATAACTTTTTGTTTCTAGAAATGTCACGTATGCGTTAGGCTGCGAACTTTTTGAATGACCTAGTATAATCACAATTTCCATAATTTCTCAAAATTAGGTTCGTGGTACATCTGATATGGCTCATTCTCCTTGGCTGGAGATATGCATATTTCTCTCGGCATCCCCTTGTTCCGTGTTATTGTATCATTTCCTTACGCTATATTCTTTTCGTCTGTGGCTTTTCTGCACTCATTATCAAACCATTTTCCCTGATTTTTTGTGCCTGCCCCAACCAATATCGGTTGGGGAAGGCACAAAACCAAACCATGTTTTAAACGATAGATAATGATAGAAAACAAATTTTCAATTGCATTCTTTGACCACTAGTGGGCGTTTCCGCAAATTATGATCAGTATTTACTCCGGTCAGGACATCATTATCACTATCGATTGAGATGGATAAAATTTGATAATTTTAGTTCCGCTAAAAGCAAAATCATCCGATATAATGACTGACGCGCAATCAATTGTGTAATCGATTGTTCTTCAAAATGATAAACTAGCTATAATCTATATTTCATATTCCCAGTTATATATTTTCCATAATATCGTTTTATTCAATACTTTTAGTATACACTATACATTTTATAAATATCTATGTTAAGAGATAAATGATTCTAACAATTTTGGCTTATGATTCATTTAAATCGAAGTCGCTTGTTGTGTAATTGTAGTCGTATACTTCTTTGTATATAATGTAATGTGTTGCCTTGTCTGTTTTGCTGAATGATGTCAATTAGAAAAGGAGAATCATAGTAAGCGGTTTGAGTATGAGTCAAGAATTTGGAAACAATGAACATTGAATTGGTCATTATTCAGTAAACTGTGGTCGTGAATCGATGCGACACAGACAATTGAAATTATTTAATTTTTAAATAAAATTTCTATATCATCTACGAGTATATATATATAATATATATAATATATAGATATGTATTAAATTCTTTCCAACTGATAAACTCGATTTTTTTAACTAAGTTATATAGTATTACTTGCTTTATTTTTCGTTTATGTTTTTACAATTTTTTTAATTTTAATAATGTGAATTAAATGAATTTTGCAATTAGGTGATTACACTTTGGGTTCAAAATAATTTTTTGGATTTTGGTTTTTAGGTAATTTTACTTAATCGAGTTGAATGAAATAAGCATCAGTAATTCTATACGAAAAAGGTAAGCCACTTGTGGGGACGGAGACGTAAGCATATATTTGTTGGAAACAGTAGGAAACATCTGAGGCTTTCAGAATAAATAAGAAAAAAAATTTTGGTATTCTATTTTTTTTTTCAAAAACTCATTTTTTTTACAAAATTCTTCAAGAAAAGAACCAAAAATTTTGAGTTTATAGTTCTTTTTCGACCAGAATGGAATTGTTTTTTACAGCAAATGATATACCAAATTGAAGATATTTTATGACCTCTCTATTATATAGAGAGAAATTACGATACATAAGGTGTACGAAAAGTTACAATTAGTTTTGTGTTCGAGGATCTTGCACAAAACTCATAATTTTGAACGCTCTTTAGTGTGGAAATTTGATCTACTCAGCAAAGTGAGCGGACATTTTTTTTCATGAAACAGTCCAAAGAATATCATGGTGCTGTGTGTACGTAGGAGAAAAGCACCCTGTATATATAATATCTAGCATGTAGGTAGATACATAAATGTAAATTATGTCGTAACGTTTCATGCAAAAATTTGAAATTCAGGAAAATACATTGTCACATCAAAATAATTTATTTTCGCATTACTTATTTATAAACGAAAATTTGTTATATAAAAAAACTGTAAATGTGATACAAATGATTATGATCACCTAATTAAATTTAAATTTGGTGAATTTGTAATTATTTTTATCCTTCATTTATATTTAAACTTATTCTGCATCTGTTTAAAACTTTCGTCCAATAAAAACTAAAAACAAAAAAAAATAAAATTAAAATTTGACTTCAAAAGCATTCATCATATAAAATGATATGAATCTGCATACATATGTACGTAAATTAATTAAAAAAAATTATTTATCATTTTAATTTACATATCAATGGCATTGAACATTATTTTCGAATCAATAAATAACATTTTTTTTTTTGATGATTAATAAATATTCAAAAGAGAAAAATATTAAAAATTCATATCAAATTACATAATAAAATAGTACATAACATTATCTATACATTTATACAGTATGCGAGCAGATACATATCTGTAACTACTTATATATATTTCGTAAACTTTAAATTAAAATTTTTTATAAAAAATATCAAATTGTCATACTGAAATTTTAAAAATTTTTTGAATCAATTGATTAATTTTTAGTTACAAATTTTGTTTTATTGTGAATTATCTGTATTATAATCAAAGATTCCTTCTGTAATAACTTTTTATACCAATATTAGAATGAATTCCATTTTGACCAAATTCTACAGAATATGATGTTGAATTTTAGCCTTTGTTTTTTCTTACAACCTCAGATTTATTCAATACCTACATATGTACATACATTATATTTACATGTACATATGTAGGTACTAAGAAAAGACAATCTTGATTTTTATCAACATTTAACAATTTCATTTCAGTGTCCCAAAGAATAAAATTTATTTTACGATTTTTCAATTTTATGACAAGCTTAGTTTTTACTGTTTTTAATTAATTTTTTCTCACATTATGCAAAATTGTGTAGCACATTTATGTTAAATATCCGTTATAATGCAAATTATGAACAATATTTAAATTATTTTTATTATTGTGTATTATCACACCATTAATTCTTGTTTCTATGATTTTCTTTTATAATTCATTGTAATAAAACGTGTCTTGAAATTTATTAATTTACATAATTGATATGAACTTTAATTTAAAAAAAAAGCGAAAATGAAAATAAACAAATAAATAAATAATATATTTTTTTTTGCTTCTTTGTGATTTCTAAATTCATATTATGTTCATATGTACGTATGGTATGTACATATAATAATTTGTAATCTCCACATAAATTTAAAAATGGATATGTTAAAATCATCTAATTTGATATGCGTCGTAGACAGATATCATAACAATAATAGAAGAAAACCAATAGCATAAGATGCCTACGCACATAATATATCTACAATATACATACATATACATACTACCATAAAAAGTCAAAGAAAATTACTTTTTTATAAACAAAACTATAAATAAATAATGTTTTCTCAATCTCTGGTTCCTGATTAAAAATACTTTATAATCGCATAATTTAAATACTATATATCTATATTATTAGTTATACTGGTTAACTGGTTATACATATGTACATTACATATACACATATATTCACAGACGATGTGTGTGCTCTCTAATGTATATTATCAATATTATGTATATAAATATGTAAATATGTATATAAATTATGTATATGTACATACATATAATGTAAATTATATATTATGTATCTATACACTTATATTCAAAAATCTGTGTGCAAATATACATATACTACTATGATCAAAAAGTAAGACCAATTTTATGTTTTTTAAATTCTTTATTTATTCTTTCAAATCTATTTCGCCGCTTTCAAAGTAGTTCCCGCCCAACAAAATATACTTATGCCAACTTTTTATACAATCCTCGAAACAGTCAGAAAAGTCCTTTTCCGGAGTTGTGTTCAATTGACTCTTCAATCGAGTTAAAACGATGTCCTCGGAGTAGTTTTTTGAGTTTATTGAACAGCTAGAAGTCACATGGTGCGAAATCAGGTGAATACACGGTAGTTTTAGATCGTTATGAGTTGAATTTTTGGCCAAAAAGTCGCCAATAATCAATGTGATATGAGACGGTGCATTATCGTGATGCAAAAGCCATGAGCTGTCTTGCCGCAATTCTAAACTCTTTTTGCGAATAGCTTCACTTAAATGTAAAGTTAGGCCCGGCGGAGGAAATTTTGAATGCACAACACCACGATAATCGTAGAAAACTGTCAACATTATCTTGATTTTTGAACTACGTTGACGTGATCTTTTTGGTCTTGCTTTACCTTTGGCCTGATATTCGCTCGATTGATCGGTTGTTTCTTGATCATAGGCGTAGGTCTCATCCCAGGTCTCATCTCCCGATGTAGAAGATGCGTTCTGGTAGTCAGAAAGCATCACTTCGCACACATTAACAAGACACTTTTTTTTCAACAAAATTGAGTGTTTTTTGAACCAATCGAGATTTGCGCGTTTGAAGCCCAAATGATCGTCGACCTGTACGCTCTTTATCTTTAACAATTTCTTTGCATTCTTTGAACTGTTTGTAGCACTCGTAAACATTTCTTTCCGAGAAAGTCTGCTTACCGAAAGCGCTGTGCAACATTTTGAACGTTTCTGCACAAAAAATTTTACTCCGAAGACAAAATTTAATGCAACTTCTTTGCTCATTAAAATCCGACATTATAAAAATCGCCGAAATCACTTTTTAATGTTCGCAAAAACGAGCGTCACTTGCAAATTAATGATTATATATTGATATAAAATTTGACACAGATGTCTCTCACAGTGCTACCAACTTTAAAAAAAAGTTTTGTCAAATCGATAAACCCGCGACGAAATTTAAAGTGAAAATTATGGTCTTAGTTTTTGATCATAGTTGTAGATAAATATGTTAGCACATTTTGAGCTTTTCAAGAAAAGTTAATTTATTTTTATTATTTAATTTATTTAATATTTAATTTTATTTTATCATCGTCATCGATATCGCATATATGGATACGAGTATATTGCTTAAAGTATATTTATATTATTTTAAAAACGATGAAGTCTTGACATATTCGTTTTACATTATCAAATGAAAGTCAAAGTATAATGTATGTAAGTAATGTTGTTTTCGCTTCTCAGAGGGCCGATTCTCGTTCTGTGTAAATGAGAATGAGAACACTTTTCACTGAGAATTCCAATGTATGCGATTCTCGTTCCATGAGAAAATGAAATTTTATGTCAAATTTTTTTTATATGAAAAAAAATTTCTCATCGTATTTTATGATAGTGAGAATCAATGAGTTAAAGGTTGTCTTTGGATTTCTTGTCAAAAAGTTTAAAATATATTATATTAATCATAAATACCAGCATTAATGTCTAGTAGGTATTTATTTTATTTCTAAGGGCCGGTACTCACATCGAAAGCTAAATTTTTCTCCATATAAATCCTATGTAAAAAAAATGTCGCTAAATTGTTAGCTAAATTTTTAGTTTCAAATTTCGCTTACTGGTACTCACTTCCAAACTAAATTATTTCTGTGGAACTTAATAGTGGAGAGTTGTGGAACTCATTTTTCACAATCATTTTATATGGTCGAACATATAAAAGGCAAGCGAAATATTGACAAGTCATATATTTTGACTAATAAATATTTATTTATTTATTTTTAATTAATTTAATTTCATAGCCTCCGCGATTTTTTTTTCAAAAAATTTCAAAACTCTACGTACTCTACACACGTTTCCTTCCACAATTTTTAGCTTGTAGAATTATATATGCAATTGCAAGCGAAAAATTTCACGGGAACTGAGTACCAGGTCTAACAATGAAAATTTTTAAACAAATTTAACGTCAATGATGTCAATTAGACGTTTGTGAGGAAAATTTTCCAATGTACATACATATATTTCATTCACACTTATTTTCATCAGCCTTTCTCATTAGTTGAAACAGAATCAGTTTGCTTACAAAAATGAGAAATGAAAATGAAAATGAAAACATTACGAATGAAAAGAATTTTTGACATTTCTCGCTTTCTCACTTTTTCACAGAACTAGAATCGGCACTCAGCTCAGTTTTTATTCAATATTTGTATTTCTAACTTGAATCAGAAATCTTTTACTTTTTAATAAGTATGAGCTCAGTGTTTAGAAAAATACACAGTTATCAGTTGTTAAAAGTAAGTGTTTTTTAATTCCAAAAATTTAACTTTGAACTTTTGAACCTCTGATGAAACATTTTTTGCTCAATTGGTTCAGTATAAAATCTCAGAATATAATTACTGCCATCTAGCATTCATTATGTTGACCACGCTGAAAAAAATACCAATCTCAATTAGAATTGAGATTAAAATGAAATGACAAGCGTGAAAGTACTACTACTACTATAAAGTGATTTCATTTCGCGTGCTTACAATATTCAGTTATTGAATATATAAAACGTTGAAAATCCTTTGTTGAACGAATTCGATTGACATTAAATTAATTCTTTTTTACATTTTATCTCTACAATACTACAATTTATTAATGTGAAGGTACCTTTATATTTTCTTATATTTTTTTAACTTATTTGACTGTCATTTTTTTTAGATTCTTACAGTTTTTTTTTATTGGGTGCGTTCAGTTCAGTTCCAGGTTCACCCATTAAATTTGAATTAATTAATGTAAAATTTTAAAACAAATACATATTAAAAATACCATGTAGTACAAGTATACAAAAATTTTTATTGATTATGCTTCCTTATGCAAATTTATGCTTAAAAGTATTTTTGCTATTTTTATTTATTACATGTATCAATCTAAATTGAATTATAGATGTGATATTATCTAAAACGTATTATGTATACATTTTTTAAATATGCATATTTATATGTACATACTAATATTCAACATATTATTCAAATCACAATATTACATACAGACACATTCATATAAGTATGTGCATACATTATATCACATAAATCAAAAAACAAATAGAAAGAGAAAAAAAAATATAATTCAAAAATTTCTTTTGTTGTATCCAAATATAATTGACCATGTATACGTTTTACAGATCAGATATGTACATATACGATAAGCCAACATAGTATTGAACATGAAAAAAAAATATTTGTACGAACTCATTGAATAAAACGATTAAGAACTGGTATTTGAAGAATTTACAGATTTTTTTTTATTTTGTCTCAGATTCAAAAAAAAAAGAAAAAGAGGAATAATAGTCCAAAAATTAATCTCAAATTTCTAGACACATGTATTATAGAGTCCTTGAATATGATTAATTAAATATTATTTTAATATTTTTATTTCACGTGATCATATCATCATTATCAAATTAACATAATAACTCATACAGAGATTCAGGTTTTTAAATAAATTAATCCTGAATTTTTGTTTTCTTGTATTTTTATGAAAAATTTGATAAAATCAAATGAGACTGCAATATAAAATTTGTATTTAATTTAATTTTTTCTTGTTTACATTTAGTATTATAAAGCTGTAATTAGCTATAAATTTTATTTAAAAAAAATTTTTTTTTTCAATTACCTACTTTATTTATTTATATTCATTTTATTTGAATATGTATTTTTTATCGTTTTTATTACATAGTGTACATTTGTACATATCAGTTTTTTATTGTAACATGAAACTTACATGACAGATGAACATACATACATAATGTTCAATGTGCATATGTATTTAGTTTTGTTTTTATATACTAGACATATTTGTTAAATTCCAAAAAAATACATGTAAAAATCGAGGCGTTAGCTTGTAGTTTTAGGTGGACAACGTAAACATTACAATATGTATAGTTAAAATCTTTTATTTTAATTCCAATATCTCATACATTTTACGTATGACTTACATTATGTGTATGCGTGTATGTATGTATTACGAGTAATAAGAATTCAAGAAATATTTCATATCCATATATTCTTTATTTAGTATGAAATTTCATTATTGTAATAGATGGTAATACTAATAGTCATGTTTACGTTAACCTGGTTATTGGACCTGGACGTAACATATTATATAAATATCTGCTACACAAACAAAAAGTTATATGTGAGGATTTATACATAATGTAGCTGTAAGAAAACACTTTAAATATTGTACATATGTTTAACCACGCGGTGTATTTGATATGGTATGTAAGTATGTACTTGCTTAAAGGTGAGGTGATATTTTACAACACCAAAATGCATGTAAAATCGTATGTACTTAGCTTCTAAGCTAAATGTAAAAAATGTTTGATGTCTAGGTGCTTTTCTGTTTTTGTATACTTATGAATCAAATAAAAAAATAAAGATATTCTATTATAAACGACATATTTTATTCGTACTTTTATTTAATATACACCACATTGTGTAAAATATCAAAATTGTTTTTTTCATTTTTCTTTCTTTTAAAGTATGAAAAACATAACAAATATTATATTTAAATTTGATTTGATTTTTTTAGAAAAGTGAATTTGTAAATAATGAGTCTGAAATCTATTGAAATATGTGATGTCACAAATTAATAACTAACAATAAATATACAGATGAGTAAGTACATCTAATTTTTCTGTGTTACAAGGCAAGTAACTTTTATCAGCTTTTAGTGATTCATACTAAAACAAAACAGCTCCAATCTTCACATATTAAAATAATTACATAACAATAAGCAGATTTAGGGTCGATTCTCACTTACGACGACCAAATATACTTGTTATGTAAAGTAAACGACTCGACAAAATGTTTGTTACACGCATTCCAATAGTAATTTTCGCATTGCATCAGACACGTAACGAAAAATACACGACAGACAACGTAATTAAAACAACATTATTGTTTTTTATGGCGTTACAAATATTTCAGTACGGTAATTCTTCAGTCACGGATCCGGATCATGGATCCGACAGAAAAAAGAGATTTTCATGTCTTGAGTATGCCAAAAAGCAAAGTGTATACACTATAAACAACTCAAATATTGATATTTTACTAGAAAATATTTTAAAAATTTGGTATGAAGACTACGTATAAAACATGCGATTGTTAGCTGCATCAGAAGTATACCCCCGACAGAACCAAGGCACTCATCAAATATACAGAGATACAAGGTGTTATCATAGAATAATAAAGCATACGCGTAGCTTTATTATTCTATGGTACTATTAATGTAGTCATAAGTTCAATATTTAAATGTTCTAGATAAAAGAAAACATTAATTTAAATTAGTTAATAAATTTGAATTATTAACTTCAAATAATAAATTTTGGGTTGATGAAAACAAATTACTAACAAATTTGTAAGTGGTCCTAATTTTTAGGTAAAAGACTAGTGATAATAAAAACTTATTATTCTAAAATATATAAATGTATGTTGATTACTTTTGAAAATTTTTTGAAATTGAATGTGAAATTCGAGAGTCATTTACAATTCAGTATACTATATATATTTCGTGCCAGAGTAGATTCATCACAATTCCTTAATTTTTACTCAAGAAATTCTATAGTGCTTTTCCACTCTGCGCCTCCAGCGTAGATTTCATTATATTCATTTATATTTTATATATTTATATTCAAAACTTGTTTAAATTGATATAGCAAACAGTAATCTACTTTGAATTGTGAATTTGACTAATAACTATTCATAAGAAGTATATTATCCTTGTGAATGTAAAAAAACTTATATAAAAAGACTTATAGCGATAGGTGATCTGCGATTCGAAAATATTAATCAATTCAAGTAAAATAAAAATATATCATATCATATATGTATGTAAATCCCTAGTAAGGGCTGTAGCAAGAAATTTGGACTCTTGAAAAAAAAAAAGAAATTGATGCAATAGTCACTTTTGAAAGAAAGAACTTTAGAACGATTTTCGGACCAAAATAAATGGCACATAAATTGTATAAAAGATATTAAAATGATGAATTAGAAGAGCTGATTAGAGGCACAACATATGTAATATTTTTTTAAGCTCAGAGAATAAGGTGGCTAGAAAATGTTTTGAGAACAGATAAAAATCGAATAGTGAAAAAAACATTTGACACAATTATTACAGGTACAAGAAGATAAGACATATAGCTAGGTGCATATAGCTATAGATGACGCCGCAGAACAGTTTTCATTATTAAAGAAAAATGAAAGTCAGCTACTGCCAAACGAAGATTAGAGATCGAAATGAAGGGTCTCAAATTATTGAGGAAGCCAAGGTTCATAAAGGACTGTGAGGCTATGAAAGAAGAAGATATTAACATATATAGTTACGAAATCAAAATCAAAAACTAGCTATTAAAAACTTAAAATGTATCGTCGGAAGTATTTGAGTATTAAGTATTAATACAAATATGACATTTAGTATTATTATAGAATGAAAGTTTGGACATGAAAAAATTGTGTGTATTATGAATGCCGTACTTTTTCAAAATTGAACAAAAGCATTGTTGTGAGAATATTTCAATCAATCGATCAAAATCAATGAGTGAAAGTTTAAATTGTTTTAAAAAATAAAATATAAGCCAAGAATAAATAGGTGGAGCCTGTATTAGATGGCCACATTGAAGAGTTCGTAAGATACGGAAAGAGTAAATCAAGCTAAAAAAAAAAGACTATGTTAAATATATATATTATGTATTCTAAAATGTTTGTATTTTCTCGTTGAAATGGTTATGGGACTATCCTCATACATACTTTTTAATTTGTAAGTCACACAATAAAATATATAAATAAATTCAAATACACACATACTAACTTGTATCTCTATATGTTAGTATATAAATATGCACATAACGAATACAAAAAAAAAATCTTTTTTATGTCGAAAAATATAAAAGCGCCAGACGATAATATGTCATTAATAATAAAACTCCTCCCAAGATATTTCTTTTCATTCATTTCCCTTTCTGTTATTTTTAAGTATCTTTTTGGTTTTTTTTTTCATTTTTTTTGTCAAGTTTGTTTTTTATGCGATTATTATTTGTATTCGTTTATTGTTAAAAACAGTATATGAATGTAATCAAAATACTTAAAAAAAGTGTTTTTGTTTGTTAATGATCATATATGTAAATATGCTTGTATTATATATATTTATACAGTAGTGGAAATTTCAATAAATTAAAGAATTAATATTTTTTGTAACTAAATTAGGTTCAACTTAGAAACTTTTAATTTGGCATGAAATGGACCAAGATTTCCAATTTAACATTATGTTCAATAGAATTTCACCCATCTTTAACAGCAATTTTTATTTCTTGTACATTATTAAGGTAGCCTGCCGTTTACGTAAACACGTCTTCCAACGATCCCTTTCAAATTCTCAATCGGATTAAGGTCAATAATTTGTTATTTTTCCACTATTTTAGAAGGAATTAATTTGTTCGCGCCAGATTCATGTGAAATTAGTATTTTTCTGGTATGGTCTAAGTTTCGAATTGCTGTCATATATCAAACATTTATTCATAATTTTACTTAAAATGTAAAAAATGTTTACCAATGTTTGTTATCTTCAAATTTTAAATGCAATTTGACGTCGTGAAACACCCATTTCAATATAAAGAAGAATTTTTTTCTATTTCCTCTTTAATTATTATAAATTGAATTTTCTTCGTCTTATTTATCTAAAGTTATAGGTTATATGTTACGTATATATTATAGGAATAAAATGACTGAAATAGATTTTGTTTAAAATTTGAGGTAAAAATGGACACTAATTTTATGGGAATTTCCACTAAATATTTTGTTTAAAAGCCTTTATAATAATCATACTAACATAAAAAATTGATGAGGGTATTTAGGCAACCAAAAAAAAGTCTTGTCAATAAACTTTCCCCTTTTCGCTTTATGTTTTAGGTAGTTGTTTATTAATCGTAATTTAGTTGTTTATTAATTGCAATATTATTGGTGATTTTATGGGAATTTCCACCACTGAAATATAATATAAAGAAATATTATACATATACATAATATACATCATACATAACAGGTGTTTTCGATTTGGCAATTTCAATTACTTGCGAGTACTAAAATGTGTCTAGGATAAATTGTAAAAACGAACGGCACAAAAATTATTCGTAACTACTTGCATCTATACTTCCAGCTACTTGAAAAATTTTTCATGAGTAGCTACGAGTAGATGGTTTAGCACATATTTACTTTTCTACTCGCAAGTATTTGAAATTGCCAAATAGAAAGCACCTTATAATAAGTATTATATGTGATACATAATTACAATATTATATTTACATATATCATACATATCATATCATATGTGTAACAACAATTTTAAAACAGCTTAACGGAGGATCACATTTCACCAGTTATTATTTATACAATTCAGTTTTCATACAGAAAAATTTATCGTACACTATAGAGAGAACAAAACAAAACGATAATAATAAGAAACTATGTATATGTATATGTATACGTAACGTACGAGTATATACAATAAGTAAAAAAATAACAGAATGCGAAAAAAAATGTGCTAAAAGATTCATTGACTATAGTTATTTGATTTATCGATCATAATATCGTAGGTATATTCCGTATGGTACATTAATGTACAGTAGAGCCAGCTAAAGCTAACCATGGCGAAAACTCGCGCAAATGGGAGATATTTTCAAAATTTCCTTTAATTTCCCCTTCAGTACGCAAAATCGCAAAAAGAAACAAAGATTAAGTCTTCCACTCAGTGGAACATTACATTACAACATTACAATATATAGTGTTCTTTGTACGACAACTGCCATTCAACTGAAGAAACATTTGAATAAAAGGAAAATAGGAGAAAGAAAAAATTAAAGGAAACAAGAATTAAATTATCCACTCAGTGAACACAGCAACTGTAGAGTAGAGTGTAGATTACCGACAGCACACACAATGCATATCCTCTTTTTTAGCTTAACAAATAGCAGCAACTTTCTAGTGATGGTGATTATATGACGAATGCCATGCCACTAAAGAAAAATTTGGAATTTAGATAAAGCAGAATGAATAAAGTACAGAATAACAATAACAATATGTGCGATCAGTGATAATAACTACAATTTTAAAATTTACAAATATTTCCTTATCGAATTAAATATTGCAAAATAAAATATACGAGGGGAATAACAAAAATTCTCCGAAAATTATTTTAAAAATAATATAATAGCTTAATCAAATATGAATTATGAAAGTTAATCCTATTATTACTTTTCTACATAATTTCCGTTTATGTCGATACATTTTTTTAGTCTGTAGATCCATCTTTCAAAACAGTACTCAAAATCCTCCTTTTTTAACACTTGAATCTTTTCATTCACTGCATTTATCATACCTTCTCTGCTTTGGTACACCCTCCCGCGAAGTTGTTTTTTGATTTTTGGAAATAGCTGAAAATCGCACGGCGTCAAGTCAGGAGAATAAGGTGCTGGAACGATTTCGTTTATCCCCGACTGCGCTATAAAATTTGATGTTAAGTCTGCCTTATGAGCAGTATATTGTCATGGTGGAGAAAGTATTTTCTTAATTCACTTTTATCTCGCCCATTTAATATATTGTCAAATACTTTTGGTAGGCATATGTTCGTGTACCAGTCTGCTGTTACTACTGATCCTTCTTCAAGTGGCGCTGAAGCTATAATCTTGCTTCTTGCATCTTGCTTCTTATAATCTTGCAGATAAAAAATTCCCACTTGAATTGAAAATTTCCCTTTTAAGAAGGATTTATGCAAAATTGTATGTTCCCATCACTGTTAAATTTCAGTGGAAAGGATAAGTGGGTTCTACTGCGCATGCTTCTCCTTCGCCAATCTTCAGTGGCTCTACAATATGTATCTATATCTATGCTAGTACATATTACATTACTTACAAGTACTTACAGTTTTTAACCAAAAATCTATGAAACGCAATATTTTAAAATAATATGATCATAAGTAAATTTCACTATATACCACACAATAGTAAATGAAATTTTTATATAGAAAAATTTATTCTCATCATAAGTACATTACATACATATATGTATAATACATATATTATGCATAATATACACTTACAGTAACATTTAATATGAAATGAAAATATGCGCATACTAATGTATTATTATATTTTAATATTTCTTCTGTTCTTTTCTATTTTTTAATCTTCAGTTTCAGAGTTTTTCATTGTTTTGTGTATTTTCATTTTTTATAAATGAAACCTACTGCAAACAAGTATAATAATTCATTTATTCTTTTAACCCCTGAAGGTGGTTGATTACAAATAAATGCATTCAGTCATTCAGTGCCTGTCTCGCTCGGATAATTTATGGGGATTTGTTTAAAACGGATTAATACTCATATATTTAATTTTTTGTATATGTGTAATATATACACAACACATCATACACGACGGTAAATATATAAATTTCATAAACAAAGTTATAAGTAAAGCGTAATGGGAAAATAAATTCCGAATTTTCTTTTAGAAAATTGCTATTCTTATATAATCTAACTGTGAAGATAATAATCGCACATACATTATGTAAGAAAAATGATTTCTTACTATCAGCGTACAAATAGACAATAGATAAATATCAATATTATTTTGTTATTCTATTGTTTACAATTTATTTTCAATTTTGGTCCTGAAAATTTAATTTATTTCTCCTTTAATTTCTTGTACTCCTTTTCATTTTGATATATTTCAATTTTATGAAAATATACTACATATAAATAACATATTTGTGCTTTTCTTTTTTTAATTTTGATACTAACACGATTATATGAATTCGAAAAAAAGAAGAAATTCGGTAAATCCCAAAAACGCATTTCAGAGAAATGTTTAATTCTCTTTAAAAAATTGAATGAAGAATTTTAAAATGCTATACTCAAAATTTATGTGTAAGAATGATATTAATTTATTTGTTAATAGTATCATAGTATATAGTATATATGTAGCAATAAAGGGTTTTCCGATTAAACAGTCGCCTGGATATCAGTCAAAAGTTTCGTCCTTCCTTTAATATTTAATAAATGTTTATTGAAATTGAATATAGGATAGGTAATAGACATTTTTATTTAATGACAAATTATCAAAATTTTCATCGTAAAGAAATTATAAAAATGGTACCTACCTACATGTATACTTTTTGAACAGTAAAATTTTTTATAATGTCCTCACAATCTAAGATGATATAAGTTGAGATTCAACCGACTGAGTATATTTATACGATCTTCCGTTATAGTCGAACGAGAAAAATTTTTATACGTTCCCAGTATGAAAATGATATTTCTGCACTGCAGTTCGTTATAGAAGTGTAAACAATCATCCGGTATGCAATCTTAAAAAGTGGAGAAGTCATTTTGGAGCAAAAATTTTAATAAATCAATGAGACTTCGGTACTTCATCTGCGAACAATACTTTCAAGTCTCCAGCTTTATATATAACAGTTTCTCAGTTCCCTGCTTCTACGGCACATTTCTTCTTATCCAAAGTTGTAAAAACTTCTCATTAATAGTCCTGTAAACAGAACATCTTCGATTTAAATCACAGGATACTTTATATTGAAAGTTTCTATCCAAAATTACATTGAAAGTTTTTACCATGAAACGATCTCTTCCGAATAATTCAATGTCTTCTTCTTCTGTTTGCACATGAGAATTCTTCTATTTTCGTTTAATAATAACAGAGTAACAGATAATTGATTTTCTTCATTTTTTTTATAGTTCTAGCATGGTTTCCTCATATATATCAAAACTATTTGCATAAGTATCTCCCATAGTTTTAATAACCACATCATACGAATCCATGACTTCAGTGATATTAATGTCCACTTTGTAATTTCTTGTTGAATTGCGATTCTTAATGCTATAATATTAAAAGTATTTTTCTCAAAGGCATTGAACTTCGACCAACAGTTTTTTATATTTTCTAATAAATGTTAAGTTAGACAACTTCATACATATATTTGGGTTCAACAATAAATACAAAAAATGACGAGTCCTCTGAAATCAGCACTAGAATAGTTAAAGCTAGCAGATCCTATTTTAGCCTTATGGCGCTAATGAAATCGAACGAACTATCTAAACCGACCAAGTCCCTCATGGATAAAATATTTATTAGCCCTATCTTGCCATATAGAAACGTTTGGTGGCAAATACTCTTAGAGGAAAAGAATCTCCTTAGGTCTGGAATGCCAAAGAAGAAGAAGAAGAATAAATGTTAAGTTGCCACCAAAGACTTGGATAGCTGCATACCTATATTGCCAATGCGAAAATCCTCTCCTAATTAGTAGTTATTAATAATATTAGTCGTGTTCGTGACTAGAAACTTCAAATCAAAAACAAAAACGGGCACGAATAGCGCAAAATATATATTTTTAAAAAATTCAATTATTCATCATTTTAACTAAAGGATTCAGATTGGTCAGTTAAATGGTAGTAGTAATAGCAAAACTTAATAAATCTACGTCTAAAAATATCATTCCTATGTATGGCTCCAACATTTTTTAAGACAACTGTTTATTCTTTCATAGTTGCAATTCATTATAATTGTATATAGGATACTCATATAAATAGCTTGGTAGATAATAAAATGAAATAATTATAACGTTATGATTAAAATTATTCCAAAAATTGTATATCTTAAGTTTTGTGTGAAATTAATTATGACATCCATTTTAATCTTAGCTGTTCGATCTTGTCTTGTCTGTTGTATACTATATCCACCTTATAAATGTATTTACTTATGCTTCAAAATTTCAAGTTATTTAGTCTTCGCTTTTTCCTATCTTTTTATGTTTTCTTTTTTTTTGATATTTGCCTCTCAAATTAGTTTTTTACCTTGATATTGACAGTCAATTTTGTAAACCGTATACCGTAAAGTTTTGGAATTTGTTATTAAAAGCAGTATTTCGGTGCTGTTTTGTAGTTATATTTTACATTTGGTTAGTTTTTTATAAGTTACGGTTACGCTACAGACTGAATATTTCAAGAGATTTTTTTTTCGGATTATGTGGTATCTACACTCTATATATTTTAATTTCAATTTATTTATGTTGTTGCTTGGTTCATTTAAGTCAAACAGATTTCCGTGTTTGAAGTTCTTAATTAAGTTATCATTAAAATGCATTTTTTTGTGTTTTTTTTTATATATGGACATATCAACTTACATAAAAGCAAGTACACAAATCTTAAAATACGCATGTAATTAGAAAAAATATTTAATTTAAAAGACAAATTAATTAGGTCAAACGGAACAAAAATATTGTTTTTGCTGGTTTGTATTTCTTTTTGATAGCTTAAATCTTCAAAACAATTATGTTAATCTGATTGCAGCAAAAATCGTTTTTTTTCCGTCCTTATACCGTCATTCTTCAAATTCTTTTATTTTAATTTTACCTCAAGTACGAGTAATATGCAGAATGTAACATTATTTTTACTCTCAACTGTTTGTTTTAACATAAATTTAAATATTTAATAGCAACAGCATTCTGACAATGACAAATCATTCAACTTATTGGAAGTATGTAGTATTACTATATCAATGTGAAACGTATCAATCTGTGCAGTTAAGTACATACATATACGAGTATTATAAATGTGTAAAATATCTACATAAATATACAAGTACAGGTGTTTTATAATATATTTACATATACTATACATATGCATGTATGAAAATGCATATATGGAAACATAAAAATTAATTCTATTAATCGGATGACAAAATCTTTAAGATTTGTATTTTTTGTACTATCAACTGGGTATTTTGTCATTCTTCTCATTATAAACCTATAAACAAATGTCACATTTTTATAAAAAATAAATAAATAAAATCTTAACATTTAAGTTTTCATACGAATTTAAATTTTATTAGCTTTATCTATAAAATTATAATGAAATTCTATACACATTATATGCATATACTTATGTATGTACTTGTAAATATGTACACGTATATGATGAATAGATAGTGTATACTGGAAACAAATTATTATTATTTTATGTGCTATATGTATGTACGTATGTATATAATCGATTGATTAATAGAGATTTTAAATTTCACATCAATACGGTTATATTTATTTTTAATGGCTGTGGATCACAGACTAAAAGCTCAGCAATTATCAGTGCAAAATCTAATTAGATCATATCATACATAGCGCTCCAAAAACCACAAAGTAGGCTGAAATAATTTTCCCCAATCCAGTACACTCATACCTATCACCGGGTAGTGAATTGTACACATGGAAAATTTGTAAAAGCGAATGAAACAATTTTACATCCTGATGAATACATTAAGATATACAAAGACTATGGACAGATAAAACACTTATGCCCATAGCTTCACAGTGGAAGTTTAAACTCAAGTTTAATAAAACCAACACTTGAGTTTAGACTGAAGGTGTTTGTTTTCGCAGTTGAATTTTTAGTAGAGTTTACTTAACTTTTGAGTTTAGTGAACTACTATGAATGAAAAGTTCACAATGCGAGAATTATTGTAATTATAACTGCTGGAACAGAATGTGTAGCTTTCTCCGACTTCTTCTTCTTTTTTAGTTAATTTAAACCTTACCTAGAGATTAAGCAGTACAATTTGAAAGTTCAGCTTTTATCGATAGTTAAAGCCTACATAAAGTTTAAACGCATACTGTGAAACTCATTAATATTTAACATACATAAGTTTAAACCTTAAAATAAGTTTAAATTGGGCATCAGTGTCATGTGCCTGTGAGAGACTGGAAAACAGATCAGTGGCATTTGTTATGATAGCAACACTTTATTATAAAAAGAAGAAATAAAAATAATCTTTTAATAAGAGGAGAAACAGCCTACAAATCCGATTTGGGTAGAGCATATTCAGTTTTCAAAGAGGAAAAAAAAACAAATGAAGTGTCTACCGGTTTTAGATAAAAAACTGATAATTAAAAATGCAAAACACATTGATGTTGACTCTTTATCAAAGAAGCGTTGTGGAAAAAATGGACAGTTTATGCCAAACTTGTCATTTCATAAAGATATTATAACTATGTATATTCACCATATGATTCTTATGAAGAAAGTGTGTAAAGTTCAAGTACAGAACTCCATGTCCATTATTTTTATTAAGTACCTTCATTTTTTACAAAGATACAAAAATTTCTTAACTTATTTTTTTTTTAATTGAATACTTAATATCCACTTTTGTTATATTGAATATTTGAATGATAATATTGTTACTCATCAAAATATGTTTAACAAACCTGCCTGAGCTGTTATGCGAGGTCGGCTTCATGTTTCAGCAGAACCTCGATTAATATCCTATCCTATCTTTCATTATACGCCCCGCTTAGTTTTGCAAAATGATGTAAATACTGCTGGTTATTATCAAAGATACTATATAAATACTTAAATAAGATAGTATTTATATAGTATCTTTGTTAATATCTTAATTTGCGATTTGTTTCCTCAATTTTTTTTTTGATTTAGAATTTCGTTTGTTGAAATTATCTTGGATTTTATGTGTAAAAAGTACTGTTCAATGGATCTTATAAAAAATGATTTTGTTTATTTTCAACACTAAAAGTAGTAATTTATTATTGAAATAAAATACTGTCTTCATGGAATTCCTCCTAATATAGCGTCTAATTATATAGTGTCTAAATATATATAGTCTATAATTATATAGTGTTACAATTATATAATGATTCAATCTCAAGTATCAAAATAATGACGTTAGGACTCTACTTCTTTATTCAAGCCAATAATAAGTATTTACCATTGTCAAATTATATATAAAACATGATAAAACATAAAACGATAGAAAGCTTATGATTTCAGCCAAATACATTAAAAATTTACGATAAAACGTGATTTTCACTGTCATATGTATGTTAACTTTTGTAACATACTGTCAATATAAAAAAAGAAGAATTTTTTAATTATTCATTTGAAAATTATGTATGTAAATATATTTTTGGGTAAAAATCACTTTGATATTATGTTAAGTTATAATTTATTAAATGATTGATGTCCATCTTCTCTATTTATTTTCAATAGTCCTAGCTTTTTAATATTTATGAACTTTCTAAATAGGTTTACACCACATGCTCTTTCATTCAAAAGTTTTTATGACACTTTCATATTTGGTAACAGTTAAATGATTTCATTTTAATGTTTCATTTTATTTCTTTATTTTGTATGATTAGTGATAATATTGTGAGAATGAGAATATAAGTATTCCAAAATTCATTTATCATTTTCATTCATATTATGTCAATTCCACAATATAACATACATACAGGTATACTATATACATAAGATATATTTTTTCAACTAAATTAAGTATTTATTTTCAAATACATAAGTATAGGTAATTGGATAAATTTAAAAAACTATAAAAGTTACGAGATTGACGTAAAGATAAGTAAGATTGCAAAAATCAACAAACAAAGGTCGAATAAAAATATAAATTGGCCAAAAAAATCAATTTCCGTCGCATCGAAATAATTGACAGAAATTGAATATATACCGCCAGCAACACAATCTTTCCTTAAACAATTTCGATTTCCGCCGAAAAAGTTTAAATAAATGAAAAAATAAAACTAAAAAAAAAAAAACGAAACAAAGAAATAAAAATAATATAAAATTGAAATAAAATTTTATTTTTCTTTTTATTTATAAAGAACAATCAAGGCGGTAGGGTAGGCGGGAGACGGTTGACCAAATTGTTTTGCCAGAATTTGTAAATGCTTTGATATTGGATACAACATGACACAGTTATTGTTGTAGCTACTGACCATATTAATGTTGAATTAAGTATATGTAGATGTACATACGGTGATACGGAACTACATTTCGAATACTATGATAGATATACAATTCACGTTACCCAACCAATCAAGGTTGTATATGTATACCTACATCAATAATATCATTTATACATAAGTCTTATATATTATAAATGCTATATAACCTACTTATACATATATCCTAAGATACGTCAGATCAATGTAATGTACATATAATGTATATCTGCCATTTAAGACAATATACATAGGTATTTATCTATATATCTATACTGAAATTTACACAGTAACTACATCTAGTATGTACAAAATAAATACATATTTACCAACAATGATAAAAAGTATTATTGGGAGCCGAAACACTTAAAGTGAAATTGTTTGGTTCCTTGCACGATCAGTATACATATAAGATATCGTAAAAGTCAATTAAATCGCAAAGCCAATGTCTGATAATCATTATACCTAAATATTCTGGATATAAAGTTCAGGTAAAAACTTATAATGAACCGATCAACACAAAAAACTGGGGCACACAAACAAAATTATGTGAAAGAGGAGACTGTTAAAGGTAGATAAATTTAATTTCGTGTTTTATACATACATATGTACATAAACCATATCTAAACTCATACATATGGTATAATCAATTGGTTACACGCACATAATATATAACAAAAGCCTCGCTTTGAATATATTTTCCTTTTAAACTAACTGCTATATATTGTTATAATTTCTTCTCTTTACGTTTTTTACTTTGTACGTGAAAACCGACAACAATTTCACCTTAAAAAAATAATAATAACACCTAAAATGAGTTATCGATGTATGATTCTTGACCGTGTCCTATAGGTACACTATTAGAAAGGTTCATAGCAGGCGAGTTAATTTAAATTGGCGTAGAAAATAATGAAATTCCACACAGTGGGTTGGGTTTCGAAAATGTTCATTCTATAGATAAGATATCTGCTGTTTCTGATAGATTCAATTACAAGAAGTCTGATTCAGAGCTAATTCTAAAACTATTCAACATATTTCATCATTATTTCCATTTAAAACAGAAATGAACCGTGAAATGTCCTCAGGTCTTTACGACGACAACAGTAATCATCATCATCATCATTTTCACCCCGCAGTCCTAAGAAGGACCTTCGCCTCTGAAAGACGGGTTCTCCAATCTTCTTTATCCTTCGACTTTTCTCTCCATATCGAGTTTCTTTGACCCACCATCTATTCCTGGGTCTTCCTCTAGGCCTTGCATCGACCATATTGTCTCAAAAAACTTTTTTACAGGGATTTGCGTTATCCATTCTATAAATGTGTCCTATACTATGAATATACCCTCACTTAAATCGACATAAAATGTGTCGACACAAAATAGACCCATGGTATAAACGCTTGTTTATATCGAATTAACATTTAAATCGATTTAAAATAAATCGATATAACTATAACCGGTTCAGTCGATTCTTAAAGGGGTATTAACGACTTTCAGCTAATATCGGTTTACACATAAATCAAAATCAGCTGACGCAGAAGAAGAAAGTGTTTTTGTGTAAAACTATTTAATTAAATTCTTTTGAAAATTTCGCAGTAAGTAAAAATATTTTTAAAAAAGTTTGATTTTTAAAAGTGTAACTGTTTATAAATGAAAATGAAATGTCATTTTTAAATTGATTTAATTTGAACCGCTTAATTACAAAGTGTATAAACACGTTGGAATGGGTTCAGAATAATACCAGTTATAAATCGATTTATCTTTTATGTCGATTTAAGTGAGGGTATATACATGGTACTAGTCATCATAGTCTGTTTACTGGAGACAATAAATACAAAAATAAGGCAATTTCAGGAAGTCCTCGGAAACAGCTCCAATTTTGATGACCTTTTTTTAAATTTTTGTTTTTTCATATTATTTAAAATCAGAAATCTTTCACAGGGGGAAGTAAATATTTGCAATTTTATGCAATATTTTTGCAACTTATGCAGGGTGTCCTTCTGTGAATGGTCATTCCGCAAAGAGTAGATAGTTCTCAACGTGACAAACAAAAAATAGTACTCGGGGGGGGGGGGGGGGGGGTGTTGGGTGAATGTTATCTCAACCGTTCATTCGCAAGAGGGCGATGAAGATTTTTCGTAATTACTCTATGAAACACCCTATAACAACGACGGTGTAGTAGCTAGAGGAAAGTAATCTAAGAGAAATCTGTAGGATACTCCCTTCTCTCTCTAATGACAACTTACTTGCTCTACGTCTTATATTTCAAGAGTGTTTGAAAATCAGAATTTAGTGATTTTTTGTCACTTTTTCCAGACAAATACAGGCTGTAGTGTCACAGCGCCATCTGAATTCTAGTTACAAAATCAGAAAGCCCAAGACACCTGCTTCATTTTTGCTCTTTACAGTAAAAGTCTTTCTCCTACAGTTTTGTCTTTATTTAATATTTTTGACTGTTTGAATTGTGTAAAATCGTGTAAAATAGTGATTTTACACAATTCAAACACTCAGAAACTTTAGATAAAGACAAAACTGACAGATTATGACATAAAAGGAAAAATGAAATAAAATTGCAATCTCTTACAGTAAAAATCGATGTTCAAGAAAAAATAACATTTAAAATTTTCTTATCATCATTTATTATGTGTAGACATTTTTTTGAATTTTATCTGATTTTTTTGATTTTTAAGTTTTTATGAATTCAACGAGAAAATAAAAAGCAAATGTTTTTAATGTTTAGTCGAAGGATTGAGTCAAATCAAACTGGCTAGGGTTTGAACTTGGAACGTCATGCGTATCAGTCCAAAACCACAACCATCGATCAAGCCTTAAAATTAGAAAATTATGAAAACTTTTAAAAAGAATTTATTTACATTTTTTTTATAAATTTTTAATTTGTTCTATGATTATTGTTATCCATATTTGCAGATAGATGATAATAAAAAGATAATAAAAACCATAAAAGTAAAGATGTTAAAAAGATAAATCTATCTACTACTGGAAGGAAATTAAGAAAATTATAGAAGCAACAGCTAAAGAGGTATTCGGGTATAAACAAAAATTGAAGAACAAGGACTAGTTTGATAAAGAATGTGTTGCGGTCGCTTGAAGAAGGAATGTTTTAAGACAAATTCTACTATTAGTATGTCACACAAGACAACGAGAAAAAGAATATAAAAATGAAATGGGAACTAACCACTAAACAAACATCACATCCCAAACATTTGGGGACGAAGATCAAATGAAATGTAATTAAACATCTCAAGAATCACTAAACAACTAGAAAAGATAATAATCTTCCGGCTGAGGTATTTCAGTATGGTGGAGAAGCAGTAGTGTTTGCGCTTCACAAAATAATTTCAAAAACTTGGACAATTGAAGAAATCTCCAGCGACTGGCAAAAGAGCATTAAATGTGCTTTAAGTACAAAAAAAAAGACAAATTTAACTATGTAACAATTACAGAATACTTGCTCAATACAGCAGAAAGTATAAAAAATATTTATAAAATATTTATATTTATTTTTATGTATGCTTTATTTTATCCGAAATTATTATTATAAACGAAGAACAAATAGAATTACCTGAGACTATAGACTAATAAAAAGCTAGTAATATAAAACTGAAAAATTACATCACATAGATAGTCGTATAGTTATAGCAGATAATGATCAAATATACTTACAATAATTATAATTACTTACTTAAGTACTTACTTACTTACTTAAAATACTGTATATATCAGAAACTTTTGCATACATCTCCAATTCAAAGATATTACAAGTATTACGTCATGATTCCACACTTTTATAAATTATTTTATTTAAAAAAATATGCATTTTCTTTTTGTAAAAATTGATTGTTTCTAAAAAACACACGTATGATGTAATTATTTGGGTGAGTATCATACACACATTATGTGCATTACAAAACATTCACCAAAATACCAATATTTTAAAATTTCTTACATCATTGTTAAAAAATGTTTCATTACTTATTTATTATAGTTCAATTATTTATTAAAAGTACACGTATGTGATCATATAGTCAAAATAAGAACTATTACCAGTTACCCACTAAATTTATCTAAATCAGATATATGTGCATACATATTTTATTTTAAAAAATTGTTTATATCAATATTTGTAAAATTCAAATAAATTATTTATCTTTAATTATTTGCATAATCATAAAAATACACTATTTTCTGGGTAAATTATTCATTTGATTAGCCGAAAATTTAAAGTAAAAAAATCAACTTTAACTACATTTGGTAGTATAATAAAAACTGAAATAAAATTAATGTTTATGATTTTCAATTTTTAATCATTATACTTATATTTATTATCATTTAAATAAATTTTTTTAAATTAAGAGTAGCAAGCAGGAAATCTATTTTCTTTTGAACCACATACCTCAGAATAAGTTACTCAAACTCAAACGATTTTAATGAAGTTTGAAAAATAAATACTTTTAAAGCAGTTGTCGTCCTTAAATGGAACACTTTTTTGAAAAATGTCCTTATTTCTTTTTACGGGTTGTCAAAGTTATCAAAATTGCAAATTTTCGGTCTCCAAAATAGTTTCTTTTCACGTACAGCAAACATCGATTGGCCAAATTTTTTGAAATTTTGAATAGATAGCCTGAAGGATATTGTGTTTCTTAAACAGAACATTTTGAATTTTGATTTTGAAATTAAGTTATAACTCTTGAAAAAGGACAGGGTTTATTTTTGAAAGCTATTCCAAATTTGACTTCTGTTTTCATATATTAAATCATCACATTTTTACATAATTTTACGATGCGATTCTGGATAAGAGATCTCTTATTTCTCTTATTCCTCTTATCGTTTTTAGTGCAAATTACATACTTTTAGGAGTTAAACTAATTTATATAAGAGATGTGATCAGCTGATCTCTTAACTTCAGTGGTGAATTTTTTAATGAATTTTGACATTCTACTTTTGAACGTTTATAACCGAAAAAATTCTGTTTTAACGGACAAAAATCTCTAAACTTTAGAGGTCATCGATGAGGACCTCTTATATCTCTTATTCATTTTATTTATATTGTTGATATTCAAATATTGTATTCGTGTCGTGTATATTGTAAGTAATTTGATAATAATAATAATAGAATTGTATTAATAATAATAATTATTATAATAATTATAAATAATAATAGGTAATAATAATAATAATAATAATAATAATAATAATAATAATAATAAAATAATAATCATAATAAAATAATAATAAAAGTTGTAATATAAAAATAAAAATTGTAATAATTACTAATAACAAAGATGATAATACAGTGTAACTACATTATCTTTGTATATAACAAGTAGTAAATTGAATAAGGTGGGTTTAAAACCTATGGTGAATCTTATGTCGTTTTATGAGGTGAATCTCTTATCTAGAATACCGATTCCTCTTAAAAAATATATTTCACCAAAACTTTAGAGAAATAAGAGGAATAAGAGATCTCTTATCCAGAATCGCACCGTTAGTGTCAATTAAAATTTGGACTTTTCTGATATGCTTAAAACAAAAATTAATAAAAATAAATAATCCTTAAAAATAATCCTTTGGAAAGTTTGATTTTTATAAACAAAATAAAATTCTCTCTCAAGTAATCTCAACCGTTTAGCCGCTAGAGGGCGATGAAGATTTTTCCCTATACCCTATAACAACTCCGATATACTATCTATACTAATCAAAGGAAATATGTTAAAATTCATAATCAACTTTTTAGACAACCGAAAATTTAAAATTATAACAGGAAACACAATTTCTAAAACACACACTCTAGAAAATGGAATACCACAAGGTTCAGGTCCAAGTTCAACATTATTTTTAATAGCAGTTAACAGTATACAAAATCAAATTCAGAATAATGTTAAACACATAATGTATGCTGATGATCTTGTAATATTCACTTCAAATAAATATTTAAACAAAGCAGAAGAACAAATACAAATCACCATCGATAATTTAGCAAAATGGGCACAAGAAAACGGAATAAATTTTTCAGCAGAAAAAACGAAAGCAATAATATTCACAAATAAAAGAAAATATAACAACAATATAAATCTACAATTAACAAATGAAAACATACAAATAGTCAAACAACACAAATATTTAGGACTATTTAGGAAATATTTGACATTACGTTATATACATAACTATATATAATTTTTAGCAGACTTTTCACTGGTTCTATCGTATCCTACTTGAGTACCTCCGACGTTTCAATAAGATGATACACTATGCAAAATTTTCAATAATTTGTCATTTTCTTGAGGTTCTTTTGATTTGAACACTGTGTTGGTATTGGCATACAAAGTGTTGAGTTTGATTTGAATATTGTTGATTACGAATTGAACAACGATTGTTTTGTCTTGAAAATTGTTTGATTTGATCTGGCAAAAGTGTAAATAAAAAATTAATTCCTTGGTTTTATTCGAGTGTCATTCTCATGAAGGTCCATTATTCAAATTTTACTCTATTTCCAATAACTTTTGGTTATCTCTGTGCGTATATTACATTCAATATTAATTTTTTATATTAATGATTGTTTGAAAAAAATAGAAAATATAAAATGATAATTAGAATATAATTTTAAAATATTTTTCAACCTAAATTAAAATATTTGCATATCTTGTTTGTTTTATCCTTTTATTGTTTAACTGCCTATTTTAAGTGATATTTTGATAACAATTAACTAAAGATCAATCCAATATACAATTTATTTATTTATAACTCATGCAAACGTACACACATTTACATTTAAAAATTAGCCACTTTTTTATTATTGTAATATTACATATAAATCTATGAATTTCCAATCTGCAAATGGACAATATTCCATTTTTATTACAATGTGCACTTGTATGTATAAGAGATATTTGGAGCCTAACCCGAAATAACTGGTTTCTCAAATAAAATTTTATAAAATAAAAATAAAGTTATAAAAAATAATTAAAATAAAATGCACTCAAAAAATATAAATAAAAAAATATATACTAAGTATAGTATACATACATATACACCATGTAAGTAAGTGTGTAAAGGGTTTATCAATAAGGGCATCAGAATTTTTAAATGAAACATAATGAAATAAATTAATACAAAGTGGCATTCGCGTTTTAATTTCTTACACACATCCCTGGTTTCAATTACAAATTCCATTGATACGTTAGGTGCTTTGTGTAAGATGGCGAATCGTTCTTGGCTTATTTGCGTAGAACAACGATTTCAAATAGCCACATAGAAAAAATTCCAAGGGTATTAGATTACACGATCTTGGCGGCCAGTTGACATTAGCATTTCTTGAAATAACTTGTCCAGTAAATTTTTCTTGCAATAAGTCGATTGTTAGACGAGATGTGTGACGAGTGACACAGTCTTGTTGAAAGTATTTATTATTTATGGCAACGCTTCCCAGTTTATACCAAAAATATTTTGATATCACATTCCTATTGTGCCCGTTATTCACGTGATTTCCATTTTCATGTCAAGAATGTGAGACTGGATCATGCCTTGAGCACAAAGACACCAACAAAAAGTTTCTGAGCATGAAGTGGCAAATTTGTGAATCGCTTGAGGATTTTCCTCAGTCCAAATCCTGCAGTTTTGATTACTCACAAAACCCATTGAGTCAGAAATGTGCTTCATTCATAAATTTCTCGCAATGCACGAAAATTACGGTGAAATGAACATAAATTTTCATAATAAATTCTAATAATTTTTACACATTGTTAAAACTCAATGATCATGATTGTCTTGTTGAGTACAGGGATCAAAATTTGAGTTTGACTTTTCGATCAATGTTGTCGTTGTGGTTGTTGAAAGTTGAAAATTACTGTTGGTAAATCCTACCATACATGTTCAAACTGAATTGTATCAATTTTTTCGTGAAAATTTATCCTAATCATTTCATATGGGCTTATAAATTATTACAAAAAAAAATTTTTTTCTCGAAGAAATGTATCTAATATTATAAGTAGTTGAAGATAAATTAAAAAAATATACATATGTACGTATAACGTATGCACATATTTTATACAACTTTTCAAATTTCGTATCTAAGTACATACTTATATAGTACATATATATAGTATATGGCATTTCTCTAAAATCTACTATATGCGTATATATATATTTTTCAACAACACGTTACATGCACATATCATGCCACAATCAATTATTATAAACAAATGAAAATAAATAAAAGAAAAATTATAAATTTACTCTATAAATTATAATGATTGGACTAATTTATTTTATTTTCAAATATTTAACGTCGAAATAATGACTATCTAAAGAACTTAACGTAAATCACGACCAAACTCAAACATGTATCTATACATATATATTTGTAGTTGGTGCAGTATAGTATGTACATATGTGTAATAAATAAAATGTTGTATGTTTTACCTGCAGTATACTCGTATATCGCTATTTTTATTTTGGGTGTAGCTTTTCTTCGATGACATATTGCAAATACCAGCAAATACCAGATTATGATATTTATTTAGATGTAGGTGATGTAAGTATATAATATAGTTCATTTTTTAGCTTGGAAAAATAAAATAGAGGAACGATTCAGGAATTTGTATCTAATACGCGATACTTTTATACTATTTTTATGACAAAAAATTTTTTCTTATTTATTTATTTATTTTTTTGTTATAATAATTATATAAAAATATAAAAATAACACTTACTATACTATGAAAAACTCCAAATACTTACATGCTATACACATTATATACATATTATATAATTTGGTTTTTCTTTATTGACTGAGTCTAGGATTTGCTTATGGAAGTAAATAATAACCAATTTGCATGAATCAAAGTTATGGTGCACACGTGTACATACGTATGTATATAGAAATTTGTTTTTTGAATCTCAAAAACACAATAATTTTATTAATATTTTATAATCAAAGAAAATATGAAAATATAAATTGAAAAAATTTATACTTATCTCAAAATTATACTTATATCAAGTATAATCGTATGATGTATTTACTACTTAAAATTTTCACTTCTTTCCACGTCTACGGCTAATTAGTAAAGAGACCGATTAAATGCATTTTATTTTCTACGTATATATTTTCTAACGGTTATAAGTACATCATACGATTTTACTTTTACATAAAATGGTACATATAATTTGAGTACATTATATATAATCCAAGTTCAAGTTCAAGTTACCATCAGTTATTTTTCAATAAAAAATTAAGAGAAAGAGAGAGAAATTCAAAAATCAATATTTGTGAGAATAGTTACTGATAATATGTATCTACATAATAATAATAGAATAATGGTAACTTGTTACAGTAATTAACATTTATTTTATATTATTTTATGGTTAGTATAATGTAGTTATTATGACATCCCACTTGTATTATATGTACCTAGTTATTATGATATATATAAATACAAGTAGTAAGTAGTACTTGTTTGTATAACGAATCATTTTTTGATGAGAATATCTAAATATCATAAAAGCGATATTTATTAGCTGGTTCAAAATTACATGATGATAAAATTTTTAGTTACAATCACATTTTAGTTCACATTTTATAATATCCATAATTATATTTCACGACATTTTTTGAATGAAATCAAATTAGTTTCATAAGTGTAATATGATATTTTGTCTGAAAAAACTGCTTATAAATTAATGGTTAATATGATGTTTTATTGTTTGATGAAAACATCTTTGTGAAATTTATAATTTTAATAAAAATTTACGACGTAGGAAAAATTCAAGACGAACGTCTAGTATATTACTTGGATGAACCACAAACACTCAAAAAGCAAAATATCAAGTACCAAGTACGTACCTAGTTTTTTTTTATAAATGATACTATTTGCCGAATGCAGAATTTGTCTGACATGGGCTGTCCCTTTGTGACAGACAAATCAAAACTAATATTAAAACAATTTGTGAAACCGAGAATTTATTTTTCGTTGCCCTAATCTTTATTTGATTTTCAGCCAAGTTTTTTATCTTTTAGCAATTTTTTGACTACGTCTAAGTATACGTACTTTTGTTTATTCGTATATGGAAACCTTTTTTTATAAAAGTTCTAACGACCTCAATATATTTTCGCTATTTTTCTTTCTAAAATGACCATTCAAAAAAAGAACTAATAATAACATTTTCAAGTTGAGTTTTCAATACTCTACGTAATAACAGCAATGTTAAGTAAATTTCAATTTAACCTTTTATCAATGCTTCAATCAATGTCTCACTATGTAACAATTAATATCGATTACTCATATATAGGGATGCAAAATTTTATTTAATAATCGAATTACCGATTGTACGATCAATCGGTTGAAATTAACCGTGAGCAAATTAATCGATTATTGAAATAATCGATTGACGATTAGTAAAAGTTTTTCTTTGGTAACCACAACAGACAAATAAAGACATGGTACATGGTATTAAACGAATGAGTGTGAAAATTAAAGAAGAAAATAAATAAATAATAGATAATAATAGTACAATTAGTTTAATGTTTGTTCATTTTTATTAAATCTCGGATATAGTCGCAAAATTTCTTTTATAAATTTTTTGAAAAGAAATTTTTTTTTTAATTTTACCAAAATTTATCGCTAAGTGAATTGAGGAAAAGTAGTTTACTTAACCGTTTCCCGCTTAAACGGTTTCGAGACTTTGAGACTGTTTGGCCTTTTGGCAGAAGATACTTCATATCATTTTTATATAAAGTTGGATAAGCTGCTCTCATTTCTTCCCATAATTCGATCGGATTTGATTTTGGTGGAGATACACTACTCGCCAAATACATTTTTATTTCATAATAATTCAGATCACTATTTAAAATATTAAAATTAAACACAATCATTTACTAATTCACTTACTAATAGTTAAGGAAACAGGAACAAAAACAAAAATTCAAAAAATAAAGAACAAATTTCTCTGCTTCACAATGTTCATGTTCTTGAATTGAAAGGAATTGAAAATGACAAGAAATTACCGATTATAATCGATTAAAAAATCGGTGCTTAATAATCGATTTTATTTCTCCGAATAATCGATTATTTTTTTGTATCCCTATGTCATATATTGCATTTCTCATAAATATATTATAACAATCCATACACTAATAATAAAAATTTCATTAACTCTCTTTTTTCATAATTTTGTCAACTAATTACCTATAACTGTTAGCTAGAATTTAGTACATTGTTAGCATATATTTTTAAAAGCACATTTTTTTTTTATATTTTGAACATATATATATTTTTTAATATGTAATACAAATATGAAATTGGATGTTAATCGTAATAAAATTAATTATTATAAAAAATAAACTCTTTGGTGAATTTCGTTTAATTTTTTTTCTAAAATTTTATTGAACAATCATTTCAACATCACTATCTGCTTATATACAGTGTATCGAACTAAGCTTATAGTTATCCAAAATACAGTTTTTCTAGATTTCAATGCAATAATTTAGACTCACACAAACCTTTATTTACTTTAACTCAAAATTATTCATACATCTTAATCATAATCATACTTTTTTGATTGCTCATTATTTTTAAATGTTGTTTTAAACAACAACAAAAAAATGCAACGCATTTCTCATGAAAAAATCATTAATTTTTTGACATCTAAACTGTTGTTAAAGCATCGCAACAAATCGCTATTGAAACACATCAATAAATGATTTTTAAAAAAATGATTTATTGTATCTTTTCTTCTGTTTTTTTAATGAAGGAAAAATACCGCCCGTTTTGATAAAGTTAAATTACCCATCAGATCAATAACTTGAGAACAAGGAAGTCAAGTGTTTAAATATTCTCGAATAAAAAAATACAAAACATTCTTAAACATTTAGAGATAAAATTAACAAAAAATTAAAACAAGAACTTTAAATGAAGGAATTTTGTGTTTGCTTGTTTTTTATCAATATTTTTTCTTCTCAAATTTATTTTATGAGACACGAGGTCCAATAACTGATTCTTGTCTTTGATATACAAAATTATGCCATAAAATTTTATTTTTATTTTCAATTTTAACCTTCATATCTCAACAAAATATGATGTTTTCATTAAGAAAAAAAGAAAGTCAAAAATGAAATAAAAAATGATAACTTTGGTGCAGTTAACTCAACACAAGTATGATGATGATCTATGTTAAAATGTAAAAAGAAAATAAATGAAAATTTTGGAAAATGCATTATTTCTTGGCACTGACGATGTTCATTATTATACGAGATTGTATTTGTTATATTCGCCTAATACTTATGTATAGTATACATACATACAGGGTGGGCCAATTAGGACTGAATATTTTCAAAATTTGCCACTTTTGTGTTTTTTGATTTTTTTTTATGGAATATAACAAATTTTTAAAATTTTATAACGGCTACGTACGCTATACAAGAACAAGTGAAAATTGTTGAATTTTATTATTTTTCCCAGAAAATCCTTCAACAACAATATAATTATGAAAGATGAAGCACATTTCTACTTAAATGTGTATGTAAATAAAATGAACTGCCAAATCTGGGGTACGGAGAACCCAAAAGTACTATATCATAGCGACAGTTCTATTATCGTAGATGTACTGTTTGGTGTGAGATTATGGCCGATAGAGATATTCGTTCATATTAGTTTAAAGATGAAGAACAAATCGACTTAACGGGGTGAATACCGGAAATGGACTATGATAGAAAACTTCTTACGTACATCAGTTCAGAATAGCATTAAAACTAAAGCATACATTGCGTTAGCAACCATTGACCTTCTTGACCAACTGACTTGTTTTGTTGAATGTAAATTTCAACAATATGAGAGCGTTCGCATGGCGTGTACTGCTCGGTGGCAAAAAGCTTCTTAAACTGACGTTTTAAACACGCTACGTCATTAGTCCATCTAACATCTGTGTCAAAAGTTACAGCATTGCCAATTTTCGTCGAATATGGCCAACCCTGTACTCATATGTATATAATATTTACCGATGTATTATAGCGTAAGTATAGATATTCATGCATAAATATATAAGCACAAAAATGTTGGCTGATTGATGATTAAAAAACTGCACATCGGGCTTATATTCATGTATTTATCTGAGAGACGACTATATGCTTCACCTTCACATATCCTTGGATCAAGATTTTTTTTATGAAATAATTTTTTCGTTATCAAGATCACTAATTATGACCGCATAGTGACTTGGGGTTTTGAATTTGGGTGTGTATACGCACAAAGTTTTCAGAAATTTTACACTGCTTTATAAAAAATATTATATACCCGAATGGAAATTAAAAAAAAAAAATTACAAAATACTTTAAGTTATATATCTTTTATTTTTGTAATTTTTTATTATGTGTTTTATTTGTTTTTATTCATAATTTATTTTACATAGTAATTTTCGAGTTTTAATATTTTTTGCTTTTTTGCTCGATGTAAGAATGATAATACATATATTATGCTATACATAATAATGTATATTTTCTTTAAAATCTTTTTTATGCTTGAATTCTACTTACTTAGACATATAACATATATATATACACTATTACAATAAACGAGATTCATAACTGTGCAAAAACAAAGTTATTTTATTTTGTTTTATTTTTTTTATTTAAAAACTTTTCATATTTTTTTGCTTTAATTTTTTTTTGCCTGGACACGAATTATATTTACAATGATGAAAATCAAACTGATCAACTGGATTTCTGATTTTGAAGATCTGTAACATACATATAAATTAAGAAATTATAATTTAATGACAAATAATTGTATCAAATTTGATTAATCACATATTATGTACATGTAAGTAAGTATGCTAAAAAGAAAAGTAAAATTCAAAAAAAATTAAAAACAAATAAATGAAAAATCTATAGTTCATTTATTATAATTTCAAGATGGTTTAAAAAATGAAATAATGGAATAATTATAAAAATGTATATACAACTGTATATATAACATATGCTTTCATGCGTTAAGCTCGTATATGTGTATGTACGCAATGGGGCTGTGTAGATTATGTGTATAGTACGAAATGTTAAAAAAAAATTTTTTTTGAAATTTAAATTTTGCAAATTTTGTCAAATTTGAGTAGAGAAAGTTCAAAGAATGGAATGTTGAAAATGTATTTCAGTTTTTCATATTCTAACTTTGTCTATTTTCATCATTTTTTGGCCAATTTACTTTAAGTTTTTGAAATACAGCAAGATCAAAAAAAGGAATAAGTTCTGAATGGACCGAATTTTTAAGTTGTTATTTTTGAAATTGTTTAGAACCAATATAACTAGGTGTCATTTTTCTTAAAAAAGAGTCAAATTTTAAATTAATTTCAAACTAATAGACAATGGAAAATTCGACAAAAGTTCTTTCCACAGAAAATTTAAACTCTTAATGTTCGTGTCTTTAAATGTCTTGAAAAACAATGCTCCGTCTCCTGCAAAAACAACAGTTTGCAGGTAAAACGCAGAATTCATAAGTGATCGTACAGTCAAAATAGGTGCGAAATGCTCTGGCCGACCACATGAAGTTATTGCTGCAGAAAAAAAAATTTAAAAAAAATTAAAATCGTGATTGTGAGAGGTAGCTGACATCATAATGATATCGTTTGGCAGTACTTATTTAAGCTATTTTCACGAACATTTGATCATTAAAAAACCGTTTTCAAACTTTTGACAAGATATCGAGACATGTTCGATACTTTTGGCAAGCTCATAAATGCATGATTTTTATCCAATCCTTTACTTGTCCTTTTATTGTGCTAAGAGCTTCTTCTACCATGGTTGAATTCTTTGTTATATGAATAGAAATATAATACTATTGAATTGACACATTGCAGAGATAAACCATGATTATCTCTGCGATAACCGGCTTTCAAAACTCGGTTAATTTAACCGAGTTTCTAGAACACAGTTATCTTGTTAACCACGTTCGAACTCAGTTATCTTTGACGTTTGCATTGAGTACTGAAAATCAGTGTTACCAGTCTAGAAAAAGTTTGTATCATTTTACTTTAAAAAATGTGGTCATTTCATGAATAAATACAATTTTATTCAAGTGGTAACTTTGTTGTAAGCTAAAAAATCTTTTTCTATGCTGACTAGAGAAGAAGAATTATTGTTTGAATTTAATTCGACAGGTGTCGTATGAATACATAAACTAGTTCATCTCAATTTAAATGTGTCACCATACCAGGATATTGATAAACCATTTGAGATAACCATGGTTTATCTCTGCAATGTGTCAATAGCATAAGATGGGTATATAAGTATCTTGATGATAAAATATTCACTTGAGTACTATCCACATATCCTACTACACCCGGAAAGCCAGTATTTTTGCTAAAAATCGACTTTTCTAAATTTATCCATTGATGACGTATATATTCTTACAGTAAATTAAGAATATGTTGGAAGATTAATGACGTTTATTAAAAATTATTTGTTTTGAATAGATTTATTTCATTTATACCAGCTGATGTTTTCGGTAATGAAATTTGAAATTGAAATGGAAATCAAATTTCGTTTTCACTTTTTGCTAATTGTGAAATAAGCCAAAATGAAATAATGCCAAATTGACATTTTTCCACTTTTATTTAAATGCAAAATAAGAAAAAAATTGTATATTGGTATTATTTCACATTCAAAAGCGAAATAAAACGAATTTGTCATTATTTCAATTTCGAATAAATGTTTGACATATAAGTAAATTTTCTACAATATAAGACATAACAATCGTTGAAAGCAAAACTTAATTTATTTTTTTACAATGATTGCAATTTATTTTGAATTATCTTATTGCTTTACGAGTTTCCGTGTTATCCTTGCGCACTGGCCTTTGCTAATATTCTCTGTATCTTTCTAAAAAATTTTAGTAGGTACATGCAAAAATAATTTTCGTTTTTATGTAATTGTAAAACATTACAAAAACACAATTTTAATAACAAGAAAAATAAAAATTTTTGTTTTTTCAGTTATTAAATGTTTTCAATAATTTTTGAGGATTTTATCCTCGACGATTTCAGAGGTAACCCTTATTACCTAATAGCAAAGATACTAGAAATGCATACAATACTGTAAATTTATAGTATCTTTTGCTAATAGCTAAAGTTATAATGTGATAGCAATAATTTTTCAAGTTTTAAAACAATTATATTTATTCAATTTTTAATTGAAATGTCACTAGTTTTAAGCAAAAAAAAAAAAAAAAAAATAGAAAAAGAAATTTGGTATTATAATTTAATAAATAAACATTATAATTTCTCAATTTAATAAAGCACATAAGTACACCTACACATACTTTACATTGGCACTTATATTATAATCATATGCACGCATCATGTATGGGTATATTCAATTACACCATATCTACTTTTATATAACAAAATATGGACATAATTATGTATATGCATGTATATACAAAACATGAATAAATTTAATTTCAAAATTAAAACCGTCAAATTCGATCAAGTACGTAATTCACATAAATCCTTCAATCTTTAAGTAACGTTTTTAATTTTTTAGAACCTAGTATGTACCTACTTATTTCTATATTTCATTTTCTTCTCTTATATTTTTGTCTCTTTTATAAATCGTTAAGTAATTATAATCTGAACTAATATAATTGTTATTAATTAAATTTAACTGTCAGTTTTATACAGATATTCACAACGTCCTCATAGTCATACTTATAAATAAAATTTCTGAGCTGCTTTTTCCCATACATTCATTAAATTTGTACACACAGTTATAAACATGAATATATTCATGTACTGTATTCAGACAGATATAATTTCGTAAATATATAATTTGCGTTGTGCATGTGAGAAAAAAATCTGTATACATTTACATACTAAAAATTTATGATTTTTTTTTGTTAATATTCTTTCTTATTTTCAATTAGTTTTAAATTTTCTCAATTTTGGTTTTTATTTATTTCATTCAATAAAGGAAGTATTTTGCCTTTTACTTTAATATACTTACATATATCATGTGTGTATTGTATTAACTTATGTACATATATTGTATGTACACTATATATGACTTTTATGCATCGTTATATTGTTTGTCGTACAGATCAAATAAAAAAAATTAAAGTAACACACCAGAAACAGAAATTTAATAATTATTACAATTTTTTTTTTTTTTTTTGCAATTGACAAAAACGAAATGCGTGTAAAAATTCTGAATTGCAACATATTGCATATGTACAACTACACTTTTATATCTTATGTAAATGTATGGTAATGATATGCAGGTATAACATGGAAAATCAATGTGATTAAAGAGTAAAAACAAAGAAAACGAAAAAAAAGTCCAGTTCAGTTTAGCAAAGTATCAAAAATTTACGAGGTGAAAAATTTGAATTTATTTAAAGATTGCCTACAGTTTCGTTTTGACAACTAAATTACTGAGTCAATTAATTTAAAAATAAACCATGCAAAAAGGGAAAATTGATAATTTTCGCATGTGAATGAAATATGTGATGTGGTATGAATATATTTTTTATTTTGTAGGTATACCGATACTAATCGTATACAGTGCTGTTCGATTATATGTATGAGATAAGGTGGGGTAATTGCAGTGTTCAAAATTAACACACCTTGAATAAAAATAAATTTTTTTCTTATTTGGTTGATTAGCTTGATTCCTTTGTTTGACTTCCCAGATATTTCCTTATATGCAGAAATTTGTGATTATCGTATATGATCAGATAAAATTGAGTAATTGAGTGTTGTGTGAATATGGTTTAGTGTAAGCTTAAGCATTTAAAAAAATCATTTTTGTTTGACCAAAAAATAAAAATGTTTACATTCACACAAAAAGAAATTTTAGACAATGGGCCTTACTAATAGCATTTCTTTAATCTCAAGTTCAAGTTAGTTACAGCAACGCCGATTTAAAGCCGACTTTAATTTTGGTACCAATAGCCTTCTGCTAAGTTTTATTTAAAAAATTTTTTATTGGATACTTATATGATTTCCACAGCATAGTTGTGGTTTGACTTTCTAATTTTTGATTTCAAAGTAGTATTAATTTGATGGTTTTGTGTTTTCTCTGGGCCTTACTAATAGCCTTTAACTAAGTCGTTAGTAACGACTTAGTTCTTTGCTAAGGAAAATTAGGTACTAATAGCAAATTTGATGTCGAGTTTAGCTTAATCACGCCATTAAAATTTAATCATAGAGAAGTCAAGACTAAGTTATTATTAAAGAAACATATAACCAAATTTGTTTGAAAAAAAATCTAGTTTTGTGTTTAGTGTTATTTAAAAAAAATGTTTAAAATGGATAGTTTCGACGACTTCAAATTTCAAGATATGAATATTTTAAATGAATATAATGCCGTAATATAAAAGAATATAAGCAACGAAGAAATCTTCTTGATATTTATTTAGCCAAAGATTTTATTGACTTGTACATGTAAGGGAAGAAAAAGTTTGATTTTATAAATCATGTTCATCAAAAAAACCCCATTTCAATAATTTTTTCACTCATCAAAAAACACAAAACCATCAAATTAATACTACAAAATTGGGAAGTCAAACCACAACTATGCAATCAGCTAAGTAAATCATATAAGAATCCAATAAAAAACTTTTTAAATAAAGCTTTTTTTAAATAAAACTTAGCAGAAGGCTATTGGTACCAAAATTAAAGTCGGCTTCAAATCGACGTTGCTGTAACTAACTTAAACTTGAGATTAAAGAAATGCTATTAGTAAGGCCCAATATGTATAATAACATACTAGAAGTCCAATGCACGGAAAAAGAAATATAATTTACATACAGAATTGGCAAGCATCTAAACAAACCTAGACCAATCAAGGTAAGCTTTACATCTAATCAACTAACTTAAAATAAATATACTAAAGAATAAAACTAAATTGAAAAATCATATACAGAGGGGCATTAGGTATATATATTGCTCATGAGGAGACCTATGTACATAATATTGTTGTAAACCTGAAAAGAAAAAAAAAAAATAAATTAATTTCAGAATATAATTAAATAATCATAATTAAAAAATCAAAACAACTTTTATACTTACCTGTAACTCGTCAACTTCACTTTGTTTACATTTTGTAGAATGACATCGTCATTTTTAAAATAAAATGTCATCTTCGTCTTCTTCTTTTTTTTTTTTTTTAAAAAAAAAAAAAAAACAGATTCAGCAAAACACAACGAACTGTCCCACTGGAATTTTCTGTCAATCCGTCGACGTTTTGGCGGCCGGCGAATTGATAGAAAATTCCAGAACACAACTGTTTACTTTTTGTTTCTTTGTGTGACGAGGCATATATAAACGGGCCGTCACAACAGAGAAGAGTTTTTGTTGTTTTTAATTAAATCTTGATAAAGTAGAGTTCGTTGTTGTGTTTCTTTTTTAGTAGAGTCCGTTTTTTTTTAAAAAGTAAAGTGGTTATTATTTTTTTAAAGTTAATTTCTTTTAGTAAACTTTTTTTTTTCTCCTAAAAAAAAAAAAGTAGAGTTATTTTTTTAAAGTAAAATTGTTTTTTTTTTGAAAATTTAAAAAGAAAAAATTTGTGAAATCTTGTTAAATTTTTTTTCAAATAAAAGTGGAAAAAATAAAAAAAAAGGGTGTTTTTGTCCTGGTAAGTGCAATAATTTTTTTTCCTTTTCGTTTTTTTTCCCTTTGTTCAAATTTTTCCCTTTCCTCTTTGTCATCATTTTTTTTTTTTTTCAAGGCTCCGCTCGGCCCCCTAATTTTCGTCCCTGGTTCTTTTCCTTACCCTTCTAGGGCTGAATTTTGACCTTTTTTTTTCTTTTCCTTTCGTTCTACGAAAAAGGGTTAAGGAAAAGAACATAGAAAAATTCATATTTTTTTTTTTTTTTAACATTAAGAAAATTCTTTTCTCTTTTTTACAACAATATGTATTAGAAATTATTTATTACTTATTTTATTGTTAAGAAGGTGGTCAGTAACAGTATAAGAAGAAATAAAAAGAACATAAATAAAAAACAAGAAAGAGGAAAAACAACACGTGAAAAAAAAACAAAACAACTACAAAATATGTGAGTGTAAACAAAAGAATTATGCTAACAAAAAAAAAAAAAATGCAGAGGTGCCAATGGATTGGAAAAAAGGAATGATACAAATATCACAATAAATGACGATAATGACAAACAAATTACTGATAAGTGAGAGTATAATAATATTGAATGAAGACGATACGAATTATATTGAAACAACACTAAACTAAAATCAATTAGAAACAAGCCTCCACAAAAGCACTTTTCTCCAAAATTGCGATAAGCACCAGCTCCAAAATACTACAAAAGAGTTTGCCCCATATAATTAATCTTGACAATGCCTAAGAAAGTTCTATGAAAAATATAACCCAAACAATTGAAAAAAATGTAGTCAATTTTTATAGGACCACAACTAAATTAATAAACAATAAAACAAATACATTATATACTATGTATACCTTGAATATTCATTCATTAAGCAAGAAAGATCGATTTACACGCAATCTTCAAAGTAAATTGGTATGTAATAGGGTTCGCCGAAATTAGCAGGAAAGGAGAAAGAATAATTCGAAAAAAAAAATATAAGATCTGGTGCTACGAAGGAAATCAGCAAAATTAATGGTGTCATTCTTATGATTCATAAAAGATGGAAAACAATATGATAAATATTAATGTGGTAAATGAAAGAATTTTAGGCCTGAAACTAAAAGTAAATACGATTATAACGACACAGATAGACGAAAATATTGGATGTAAATTTTTTGATGAGTTAAGTATATTTTTCAATACATTCAAATATAAAGTCAACTGTATTGCAGGAGATTTCAATACAAGTAATAGAATGGAGGAGAAAGAATACTATGAAACTGTGAAATAGGAACCCGTAATAATCAAGGAACACTAATGGTCAATAGGTTGCTTGAAAACAACTTATGTGTAGGCAACTCGTTACTTTTTAAGCCGTTTAAAGATAAGTGGACATGTAAGTCTCCAGACGTATACACTTTAAACGAGATTGATTTGAAACACAAAGAAAACTCTCCAAAATGTTAAAGCAAAAAAACTGATTAGTTAAATTAATAAAGAAAAAGCAACGATGTAAAACTATTCATTTTGCTGTCACACAAATTCAAATATAATGTAAAATATAAGCAAAAACTAAATTTTCAAATTTCAGCTATTTAAAATAACAAGTTGCCAAACATTAATTTACTCAATATTTATTTACGAGGAGAATCTATGCTACTAAAAAGTCTTCTCAAAACAAAAGAAAAAGTTACAAAGTCTAGTGAAAATACGACCAGTTACGCAATACTCACGCGAATTACGAGACTTAAGATTTGAAATGAATACCCTCACTATTCATTTACATAAATAAATATTTTATTTATCAAGAATATGAGTGTTAATTGTGTGGTATAGTGGTGTGTACGTAGGTAAACGTAAAAGTATGTTATGTACTTTATAATTTACCATTAATAAGGTATTCAAATTGACTATCAATGAATTTTATTTACATTATAGATCTGGTAAATTTACAATTTTTCTATTCTATAATATAATAATGATAATCTGTTTATATGAATGTGAATTTATATCACATGCATATGCAATTTGTAATTCTCTTTTTCATTTTCTCAAATCATAATGAACATATTATTAACTATTTTACGTTATATTTGCATTTAAGATTATAATTAGATTTCTTTCAAAATTTTACATTGATGTATACTGATAATAAATTTATTTTAAAAAGGTTTTATGTTTATTAGTTTATATTTAATATAACTATTACTACTATTAACCATTACTATTACTATTATTATATTTATTATAAATTTATTTACTAATAATATTAATTTTTAAATAAAAATGTGTTGTGATCAATAAAAAATCTTTGTTGCATTAAATTTTTGATGAGAACGACCGTGTACATGAAGCTGTGTGAAGCTAAAAAGTGTATGTGAAAATTGTGCGGAATATTGCTATGAACTTAGCAAAATAGTAAATTTAATAATATTTCACTTTAATAAATTTATAAACAGCTATGTAAATTAAAAGTTTTCTTTCTCGTATATGAGGCGCTCAGCGCTAAAACGGCCTAAGCCACAAATTTTCCTAAACAAAAATGACAACATAATATATAAGGTATGTTTGGTTTGTACAAAATGTATATATGTACATATAATATGAATAAGTATAAAATATTTTTAACAAAATTTTCCTTTTAAATATTCAATAATAAATTTAATTTGATAATTTTATTTTTGAAAAATGGATATTTAAAAAATACATATATGAATTTGATATGAATTTATATGAATTATAATACGTTTATTTAAAGTGAGAATTGTGACAAGTGACAAATTGTTTTTACAAAAAATATTTAATATAAGTATTTTTTAAACTAAAATTATCTACAACTACATACAGACAGTGGTGGAAATTCTCATAAAAACACAAAAGTTATATTGAGAAAATTATTACTACCTTTTTTTTTATTTAGCTCCAAAAAGATAATATTTGTTGATGATTTAACACAAAATACAGATTGTTGATGATTTAACAAAATATAGACATTAAATATTGTAAAATTCTCAACATTCTTCCCCCGGTTGGAGAATCCAAGGACTCCTGAGGGTAGTCGAATGATTTTAACAACAGGCCTGATGAAACTTTCGGTCTTGGTACGCATTGTGATTACTCTAACACGATCATCTCGACCACGATGAATCTCTTCAACTAGAGCAAGTAACCATTTCCCTGGTTGTAAGTTAGGTTCTTTTATCAAAACAAGATCATCCCTTTTGATGTTTCTGAGAATGAAACCATTGTGGTCTCTGCTGTAATTATGTCAGATATTCAGACTGTCAACGTTTCCAAAACCCTTGCGGTAAGCTTTGAAGCAATGTCCAATAATTTTGGAATAAAATAATGTTCTATTAGTGAAATCAGTTGTTATGAAAAGATTATGCAAAAAGTAATTATAACTTGTAGGTCTTCCAAAAAGCTATCAGCATTTACAATGCCCTCTAGCATCGAAAATAGAGTAGTTAGAAATGTTCGCTACCGAAATTACGTAGTGTCAAAATTTGAAATCATCATTTATATTCGCTTTTATGTTTTATGTGTACTATATTGCAGAAATTATTTTTATATTTTAAATGAAACAGCATAATATATTTTGATACAGATCTCTTTATTGATTATTATTAATATTATTCTTTACAATATCTTATTTAATATTATTTGTATTATTTAACACAACATCTCATTAGTCCTAATATAAGAAACAGAGAGTAATGGTAAGAAATAAAGTGGCAGGCCCACCTATGAGCATCTAACTCCTGACATGGACTGTGTCTAACTCTGACCAAAAAAATGTTCATTTCGGTAAAATAAGGTGAATATCAAAATCTGAATTGAAAAGGGGAAAATACTTAATTGAATCCCATCCCATGGTGTAAGAGCTCTTAATAACAAAAGTTTGAAATCATTTGAGAGCTCCAATTTTTCTGCGACATAATGGTTTGATCAATTGTATGGAAATTAGTATGTTAAATTTAATTTCAAAATCAAATTTATCATTCTTATTGCTATTATTATTATTACATATTATCATTATTATTATTATTATATTATATTAACACTATTTTTGCTAGTACTATTATTTCCTATGTCATTCTAATGCTTTTTATATTGTTTATAATTTTAATTATTTTTTTAAAATGTTTTAATTAAATTTATTTATTTCTCAAATGCACTGAACTAAACGAAAAACTAACAAAATTTGTTTACAAACAATAAAATCTGTCTAATGACTACATCATAAAAAGCTTTAAATGGCGACCATGCGATAAAATTGATTTTACACCTTATTAAGAACTTTTTTTATATTATATCCCACAATATATTCTAGTATATGAGTGTTATCAAATTATTTCTTTTTTGTTTTCATCTTTCACACACAAGTTACGCAGCTATTGCACCACAATGGTATTTTTATCTTAATTTTATCATATACGTACATCGTACGTAGACGTGCATACATAAGTGCAACTGTGTATATAGTATGTATGAACTGTGCATTATTTGTAATATGGCATATACGAATACGAGTAGGTAAATTCCATAAAACATTGTAATCATTAGATCAGATTAGATGAAGATTCGAAAATGGTAGTGTACAATGACCATTTTACATATAAGATAGTCATTTAATAGAGAAATTACTAGCTTTTGCACAATTTTTCAAAATGTTTTCAATCGTTTTTTTTACATTTTTTTTTTAATTTTTAATTTTTTCTTGCAATATTACAAACAAGTTTTGGTTTTTCTTTTGAAAAATGTGGATAAAGAATAAAAAATTATCATTAATTAAACCATTTTCGTTTGATTTACACAAAAAAAAAAATGTTTTTATTTTTATTAATATTTGCAAACTTGCATAATTACAAACATGAATAGTAAAGATTATATGTGTATATATGTACGTATGTTTATCTATATTTAGATTACAGAAAAACGATTTTTTCATTCAAGTAATGGCTATACGTAGTTAAAAATGTTAATTGCTAAAAAAATTTTTTTTTCATAAAATATGGATATGTATAAATGATTAATTAATGTAATTGGTGCAAAATATTTGAATAGAGTTTCAAGTAAAAACTTTTAGAAAACTTTTTTAAATTTTTTCTTAAATTAATTAGATATTTTCATGTTATATTATTAATTAATCAATTAAGAATTTTTTTCTTTAAATAATTACAGAATTATATTACTTATACAATGTGGACCAACGTCGACTATGACTGTTTTTAAAAATTTTTGTTTTTTTTTATTTTTATTTTTTTTATTATTATTTTATATATTGGTACAAAGTTATGACCAATAGAGTCCTGGATTCGCATTATTTTTGAAAATGATGATGAACTTACACGTAGAATACAATAAGCGAACTACTTAAGTATGATAGAAAACGTTTTATATCCATCAGTTCAGATTAACTCTAATATAAAATGCCAGCAGGACGGAGTTAAAGCATAAACCACGAGGATGACCACTCTAAGACTCTTCGAGAGTTTTTCGGTGAACGAAATATTTTGAAAAATACAGATTTCTCCTGGGATCCTCGTTCAATTTAATATTTCATTTAAACCCTTAAAATGTAATGAAAGTTTAAAATTAAAAAAAATTATAGGTATTTCACATCAAAAAACATTTTTTTTGTAGTTTATTTTCAGTGTTTATTTAAAGGAATTTTGAAATATGTATTTATATTCTAATAAATAAGGGCAATGGAAGAAAAACAGTTTTGCATTACATTAATTAGATAATTAAAATTAAAAATAAAAACTATAAGCTTAGGAACGTAGATTCAGTCTACTTGTAATTATCAAATAAATCAATCAATTAATATAATAATCTATCAGATTCTTATAAAGCCTTCATTCATTCGTTCTAAAGCCTTAATAACTTCTTGACGGATATAATTAGCAGTATTGAAATATTTATAAAGAAAACTTTTTGAAATTTCTATTGTTAACTACTATAAATAGTGAACAAAATTTTAGTTTTTTTTTTTTTACTATTTTTACAATTCAAATTTAAGTTTGAATATTTCTCATTAAAAATATGTACATATACCTACTTATGAGTATGTAAATATACAATTATGACTTTTACAAAAATTTCCAAAAGGATTATTCCATGAAAATTTTTTATCGTTTTTTCTACGACTGAAAATGAACAAAATAAAAATAAAAAGTCAAAAAAATGTTAATTTGTGTAAAAATAATTACACAAATTTTAATTAATAACCATTATTAAATATATATTATATTATTTGTTTCAAAGCATAATACACCATATATAGGTATACTATATGTATTTATTATATTATTTGTTATTTTTGAATACTAATAATATTTTGTTAGTACTTAGTTATAAAATAGTTGTAATTAGAAAATTCGTATACGTTTTTAATCTAATTACATTCATAAGTACACCATATCATTGAAATAATTTCTTTCAAAAACAAATAAAACTAATTACATATACATATATTATATATGTACAACGCTATACATAAAATTGTGTAATTATATTTTACAAAATGTAATTAAAATAATGATGAGGATACTGAATTAGATGCATATAAACAAATGAATAAGTGTAATGTACATTACATTACGTAGTATATATTTACTTACATCACAAAATGAATTATTTACGTAATTATTAGGTACATAGAAAAATAAAATAATAAAAAAGAAACAACAGAATCTATTCAAAAACAAATTAAAATACTTGAGTACATATACTGCATAACATTCAAATAAATAAAATAAATAGATGCTACTATGTATGTACATATATGAAAAGAAAAACGTTAATTACAAAATTCGATATTGGTATGTAAACATACGTCATGTAACATTAAAGAAACGTATCGGTAAAGTTTCTTCTAAATATATGAATACAAACGTATCATACATATGTACATATGATGTATACATAGAATAGAATTCATATATGTATACACTTTTATGTACATATAGCTAGTTTTTAAAATGTGAATCTTGAATTTATATAACACACCATGAGAGTCTTTAGATTTCTCTTCATGTTTAATAGTAAAACTGTAAGTAAAAATGTTAAAAAATAATATCTTTAGTTTAGTGATGATTTTTATGATCACGATTATTATACGATTACATGAATTAATAATGATCACATAAAAGTGCAAATATGTATCTGGATAGCGTACGTAGTATGTATGCAGAAAATACGTAAAAATTACAAATTATATAGTCAAGTTCTACAAGTGTGTACATAATAATGTTGGTATATGCATATGTATATGTACAAAATACAAGTATAAAAGCAAAATTAATTAAAAATTATATTAAAAATCTTCAAGCTAATTCATTTTGAGGATCATTAATTAAGATTAGGATTCGAAGTATCTGCTATCTTGTGCACAACATATCTCCGAAGTTACTTAACCGATTTCAACGAAATATGAAACATAGATACTTTGATAGGAATTGTGGTGCTTGAGTGTGGCATGTTTTTTTAAAAATGTCCTTGTTTCTTTTTTACAGAGTGTCAAAGTTGTCAAAATTGCGATTTTTCGGCTTCCAAATGCACCTCGTACAGCGAACACATACTGACCAATTTTTTTGAAATTTTGGATATATATAGTGTTAAATCCGTAAAATTTAATTTAACATTAAACTGTAGAAAGGTGCAAAGTTCAAAAAAGAATATAAAATAAAAACACAATTTTTTCACAAACGTTATAAATTTTATTTAATTCAATATCTTAACCTAACAATTTAATCTTAAATCTAATAACAAATTTATTAATCAATTTAACAATAAAATAAAATGAAAATATTGTATTTTAAAAACGGAAATAAAAAAAATTTAAAGTTTTTAAATAAAATAATTTCAAAAATTCAAATTTTTAAAGTAACAAATTTAATAAAAAAAAATGTACAACGGAAATAAAAATTCAAAAAAAATTCAAATTTACAAAGGTATGCAACGAAAATTTATCAAAATAAAATTTTAATTATAAATGATTATATATTTTTTTTTTTTTAATTTTCAAATTTTAATTTTCAATTTTAATTTCAAATTTTGATTTAATTTAATTTATTACTTAAATCTAACTATCGACGGTATAGATCGATCTATACGTTGAAATGTTGATTGAAGATTCAGTTTCCGGTTGTTGAAGTAGTTTCAGTTGAAAATGGTTGCCCTCTAATGTGAATAGCGATCAATAGACTGATGTTCTGTATAGGCAGTATACAAAATGTAATTTTCCCGACGGCGATTCAAATTTATATTTATCAAGCAGAATCGAAGTTTTTTCTGATCAAATTTTCTAAGTGTTTGTTGATTTTCAAATTGCCCGCAATTTTATAATTTTTCTAAGTCTTTTTTTAAAAAATTCAATTTCGCAAAATTTTTCTAAGTATTTGATATGCAATTTTTTCTTCAATAAAATTCGTTGTCCGCAGCAGAAATTTTCTAAGTGTTAGAAAATTTCTCAATTTTAAAATTTTGTTAAAAATTTTCTAAGTGTTTTCCAATTTTTACACTTAGCCGATAAATTTCTTTCGATGATTTTATCCCAAAATTTTCTAAGTACTCTGTTAATTTAGTACTTAGCCGATGAAAAATTCTACCGATTTTTCCCTAAATTTTGTAAAAAAATTATAAGTTTTTTTTTACAAAATTCCTAACAACCCTATTGTACTAGCTCAATACGCTAGATTTTAAGTAGGACTCAATACGTCCAAGCTGATGAGGCGATCTTTTGTTTTCCCTGATTCAGTCTCAATACGACATTTAGGCAGGTAATTGCAAAAGACGAATTTTTCTGCGAATCGCAACCCTTTATATACAAAATTTTCGCGGTTCTAGAAACTTCTTTTTCTCCGTTGTTGAAATGTTCTACTATTTTTCTCATGTTTTCATCCTTTTCATAAAACCGTTTTTTTTCAAATTGTGTCTGATGATTTAAATAATTTATGGTACATTTTTCGTTCGATTGTGAATAACTTTATTGGTAATATATTCGGCTGGTACATTTTTGACAGTACTGGTAATTCAGTTTCTATTTGACAATTTTGACATGATTATGTGTAATGTATAGATATCCATATATTACATGTACTTCATTGTTTTTATTTTAGGTTAGTGTATTTTATAAAATGAAAGTGCAATGAATATTTTGTTTAATGTTTTGTAATATTTTTCTCTGTTTTATGTTTAAAGCAATAATTTAGTGTCGTGCTAGTAATGATTTGTTTATTGTGTATTGTGAAATGTTTGTGATATCAGTGTTGTGAATTTATGTTTTACAAATTTTATGTTATATTTGTGCTATGTGAATAATTTGTTTTGGTTTGTGCTGTGTTGTAGACGTTTTATGTTGTGTATGTTAAGTGTTATATGTTAGATTTATGTTTTGTGATATTGTCTTAGTTGTTTACTTTTGTATTATATTCATATATTTTTAAATTACCCCTTTTTTTATATATATATATATATATGTAATATTTTATATTTATTTTTTTATTATTTTTTTTTCAGATTATGTTGACTGGAGTCAACATCTTCCACGGGCCAGAAAGTGAGGGATTTATATATGTGTATTAAAAAAAGATGAAATAAATGTATTCATAATAGAAAGAAAGACAGTTGATTTTATTTTTCCTTTTACAAAATATTCTTTATTAATTTTATTATAATCATTCCGTCTCTTTGCTTAGTGAATTTTAATTTTAAATTATTTATAGTTGTTCTGTATGCAGTTTTTTTATAAATAGTTTCCCAAGGGATTGGCCAGTCCTGAATTAATCGTTTTATACCGTCTGGAGCTTGCAGCCAGTCCGGTACCTCAGATTTTATTTTGACGATCTGATCACGACCCTTTGCTGATGAGCCCCCTACTTCAAAGGGTCTGGTAAATTTTAGCGGTTGGGATTCTCTTAGTTTCTTCCTTATGAGTTCTCTGCGCCCTTTTATGTCTATTGTTGGCTTTTTTACAATTTTTAATTTGGGTATGGCAGCATCAGTCCCTGATGGTTCCATAATTTTTACACTCCACTCACTGTTTTCGGTTCGTTCACCGAACGATTGATACTCTGATGGAATTGGAGTAACTGATGAAATTACTGATGACATTTTTTTTTTTGGTTTTTTTGTTTTTTAATTTTCACTTTGATTAATTTGAAAAAAAAAGATTTTGATTTATTTAGGAAAAACTGATTAGTTAGTTTGAGAATAACTTTGCAATTAAATTACTTTATGCAATATCACCTTGAAACATACGAATAAGTCGATCGGTAAATAACGTTTTTTTTTTTGTTTTTCAAATTTGATTCGGTTGTTTCATTTTTTCTTCTTTTCTTTTTCACTCTTTTTTCTCCTTCTTTAGTATGGCAGTACTAATTTGTAGAGTTTGTAGGGGTGTGTTGTTTAATTTTCTTCAATCGGTAATTTGTGTAATTTAACGATGGGTCGTAGAAAAGTTTTTTGCCCGATTTTGATTAGTGCTGTTCTAACCAACCCGTCCTTTCCAGGATATACTTCTATGACTCGTCCTAACGGCCATAATAAGGGAGAAAAATTTTCTCGTTTTACTATAACTAAGTCGTCTACCTTCAGATTATCTTGAACATATTTCCATTTATTGCGTGTTTGCAGTTGTTGTAAATAATTTTTTGACCACTGATGCCAAAAATTTAATTGTAATTGTTTTAAAAATTGCCACTGCTTAGTCGGCGATTTGTCTTTAATTTCATATCTCTCTGGAATGGTTTGTAAATTTCGATGTACTAGAAAGTGTCTTGGTGTAATAATTGCATTGCTATCAGGGTCGACATTGATCGGGACTAGCGGTCTCGAATTAATGCAGGCTTCTATTTTACATAAAACAGTATGTAAACATTCATATGTAAGTTTGGTATTTTGTAATGTTTTCTTCAAATGCATTTTAACTAATTTAATATGTGACTCCCATAAACCACCAAAATGTGGAGCTGAAGGTGGATTAAAATGCCACTTTATTCTTTCATTTGATAATTTTTCAGCTATTTTTTCATTGACCTCATCAGAAAATAAAATTTTATTGGCTCTGACGAAATTTGTTCCACAATCAGAATAAATATCTGAACATAGACCTCTTCTGTCTGTAAATCTATGAAAACTTGCAATAAATGCTTCAGCGCTGAGATCTGAAACCAATTCTAAATGTACTGCTTTAGTACATAAGCAAATGAATAAACATATGTATACAGGAATTATTTTTGCATTGCGAAGAGATGATGCTTTCATATCTATTGGTCCAGCAAAGTCAATACCTACATGCTGGAATGGAAAAGATTGAGTTACTCTTGCTGAAGGTAGATCTCGCATTAATTGTGCATTTTCAGTGGGTTTCACTTTGAAACATTTCAAACATTTATGTAATTGATGTCGCACAGTACTTTTTGCCCTTATTAACCAATATTTATTTTTGAGCGTATTCAATACAAGCTGAACACCTCCATGACATGTTTTTTCGTGTATGTGCGTAATTAATCGCTTTGCAAATATGTGATTTGAGGGTAAAATGATCGGATGTTTTTCATCACGGAATTTTCTAATCTACCGCCTACACGTAATAAATTTTGATCATCTAAGAATGGGTTTGAGTTTAATATACTGTTATTAACATGCAATTGCTGTGGTTTGTTTTTGATTTATGGTGTTTATAATTGTTCGTTTGTCGAATTCTTGGCGGTATTTTCACAACAATTTCATTTGTGTTCCGATATGTGAATCGAATGACTGTCTTATCATCCACCCTGTGTCGGTATGATTTTTTCATTGATTTAACCCTTTCCCATGGAATAGGGAATTTTTGAAGCATTTTGCTAATGCTTGCTGCTTTTTTATGACTTTCTTCAAGTTTTGGACCGTCTTCTGATTTGAAAGGTAAATCAACTTGGTAACTTCTATCTGTAAGTCTCTTTGTAGTTTTTCTATATATCTCTTCGCATTGTTTATCTTCTGGATTTTGATGAGCAATGTTTAAGATTTCCTCTTGTTCCCAAAATCTTCTTAATTGTTCATCCAAGTTATCAGCTTCATGAACATGTATCAGGAAATTTTTACTGGATTGTTTGGCATGTCCTACATTGCCCAACACAATCCAGCCTAATGCGGTATTTATTGCCACAGGTTGATTTGGTTTTGTAGATTTTATAATTCCTTCTTGAATTATATTAGCATAGACTTCTGCTCCTAGTAATAGATCTATTTTTCCAGGACTTTCATAATTAGGGTCAGCTAATGTTAGATTTTTCAAATGATCGAAACCTTCAGTTTCAATCCTGCATGTAGGTAAATGATTGGTGATACTCTTTATCACTAGAGCATTTACTTTTTGTTTATAGGTACCATGTACCGCTTCCATTGTGAATTCAGTTTCAGAATTAGCCACCGTGGCACTGCTTTCATTGAGCCCACTGATGCGCTGATTCGTGTGTATGTTTCTAAGTTGCAACCGTTTTGTTGCTGCTGCAGTAATAAACGTTACTTGAGACCCTGAATCAATCAGAGCTCTCAAGATTTCTTCGTGACCCTGTGCATTACGTATCTTGACCAATGCCGTTGATAGCAATGCCTGCTTAGTGTTTGTAGAAAAGAAGTTCTTTACATCTTTTTCTACCTCAGTTTTGTTAATTGGCGGATTTGAATCCCCATTTTTATTTTCATTTGTTTGAGCAGTTGTCTTAGATTTCGAATTTGATACAATGTTGAAGCTGGAATGTAATATTGTGTTGTGTTTCCTTTTACATATATTACATGTAAATTTACTTTTGCAATCTTTAAATTGATGGCCTCCTGCCAAACAATTCAAACATAAGTCCTTTGACTTTACGAATTTTAATTTTTCATGTGCGGACAACGATTTAAATTGTGTACAATTAAATAATCTATGGTCTGAGTTACATTTGCAACATTTCAAAATTTGAATTTTATTGTTTTGTGTGAGAAATACTTTGTTTTGCTTTGGTTGTGTTTTACTTTGCACTGCTTCCAGAACTCTAAATCTGGCTTCTAGGAATTCAATTAATTCTTTAAATGTAGCTACCTCGTTTTTCTCACTTTGTTTTATTTCCCACAATTCTCGCGTTTCATGTGATAACTTTTGTAGAGTAAGATACACAATAATAGGATCCCAGTTTTCTGTATTAACCTTTAGAGTTTTTAATTCATGAAGGATTTCTTCAGTATTACTTAAAACATCTTTCATAGATTGAGCGCTCTCGGATTTTACTGTGTTTATTTTACATAATTTTTCTATTTGTGCATTGATTAATACTCTATTGTTGTTAAATCTTTTTTCCAGTGTTTGCCATACTTTATAATAATTAGTTCCAATAATTTCGAATGGTTTAATTAATCTAGCTGCCTCACCAGAAACACAAGTTTTTAGATAATGCAATTTTTCAACTTCTGATATTTCATTATTATTGTGTATTAAATTGGTATATAGATCTTTAAATGATCGCCATGATTTATATGTGCCATCGAATTTTGGTAGTGAAATAGGAGGTAACTTTATTTTGGCCTTTTTCGGAGATACAAGTGTTGTAATATGTGTAGAATCTTCATTCGACGCATTATTAACTTTAGTTAAAGAATTAATTTTTTCTTGTAACTCGGTAACTAAATTGAAGCACGTTTCTTCAAATTCGTCATACTTGTTTTGATCAAGGTATTCTGTAGTACTATTACAGTCTTCTGCTTGACATATTAAATAGTGATTGTCTTTGAATTTATCAGTTAATTCATTCAATTTTTGAATTCTGCGTTCGTAGACATTAACCGGTTGATCTTCAGTTAGATTCTTTTTTATTCGGATAGTTATGTTGCCTAATTCCTTTTCTAAATTTTTTTGCAATTTGATTAAACTCTGAATATTATCCATTTTTAAGTTTTATAATTGATTTAAAATTAAATTTTGTTGTTACAAATTTTTCTAATAAAAATTGTGTTCTTATTTTATCCGGCTCGAAGGACCAAATGTTAAATCCGTAAAATTTAATTTAACATTAAACTGTAGAAAGGTGCAAAGTTCAAAAAAGAATATAAAATAAAAACACAATTTTTTCACAAACGTTATAAATTTTATTTAATTCAATATCTTAACCTAACAATTTAATCTTAAATCTAATAACAAATTTATTAATCAATTTAACAATAAAATAAAATGAAAATATTGTATTTTAAAAACGGAAATAAAAAAAATTTAAAGTTTTTAAATAAAATAATTTCAAAAATTCAAATTTTTAAAGTAACAAATTTAATAAAAAAAAATGTACAACGGAAATAAAAATTCAAAAAAAATTCAAATTTACAAAGGTATGCAACGAAAATTTATCAAAATAAAATTTTAATTATAAATGATTATATATTTTTTTTTTTTTAATTTTCAAATTTTAATTTTCAATTTTAATTTCAAATTTTGATTTAATTTAATTTATTACTTAAATCTAACTATCGACGGTATAGATCGATCTATACGTTGAAATGTTGATTGAAGATTCAGTTTCCGGTTGTTGAAGTAGTTTCAGTTGAAAATGGTTGCCCTCTAATGTGAATAGCGATCAATAGACTGATGTTCTGTATAGGCAGTATACAAAATGTAATTTTCCCGACGGCGATTCAAATTTATATTTATCAAGCAGAATCGAAGTTTTTTCTGATCAAATTTTCTAAGTGTTTGTTGATTTTCAAATTGCCCGCAATTTTATAATTTTTCTAAGTCTTTTTTTAAAAAATTCAATTTCGCAAAATTTTTCTAAGTATTTGATATGCAATTTTTTCTTCAATAAAATTCGTTGTCCGCAGCAGAAATTTTCTAAGTGTTAGAAAATTTCTCAATTTTAAAATTTTGTTAAAAATTTTCTAAGTGTTTTCCAATTTTTACACTTAGCCGATAAATTTCTTTCGATGATTTTATCCCAAAATTTTCTAAGTACTCTGTTAATTTAGTACTTAGCCGATGAAAAATTCTACCGATTTTTCCCTAAATTTTGTAAAAAAATTATAAGTTTTTTTTTACAAAATTCCTAACAACCCTATTGTACTAGCTCAATACGCTAGATTTTAAGTAGGACTCAATACGTCCAAGCTGATGAGGCGATCTTTTGTTTTCCCTGATTCAGTCTCAATACGACATTTAGGCAGGTAATTGCAAAAGACGAATTTTTCTGCGAATCGCAACCCTTTATATACAAAATTTTCGCGGTTCTAGAAACTTCTTTTTCTCCGTTGTTGAAATGTTCTACTATTTTTCTCATGTTTTCATCCTTTTCATAAAACCGTTTTTTTTCAAATTGTGTCTGATGATTTAAATAATTTATGGTACATTTTTCGTTCGATTGTGAATAACTTTATTGGTAATATATTCGGCTGGTACATTTTTGACAGTACTGGTAATTCAGTTTCTATTTGACAATTTTGACATGATTATGTGTAATGTATAGATATCCATATATTACATGTACTTCATTGTTTTTATTTTAGGTTAGTGTATTTTATAAAATGAAAGTGCAATGAATATTTTGTTTAATGTTTTGTAATATTTTTCTCTGTTTTATGTTTAAAGCAATAATTTAGTGTCGTGCTAGTAATGATTTGTTTATTGTGTATTGTGAAATGTTTGTGATATCAGTGTTGTGAATTTATGTTTTACAAATTTTATGTTATATTTGTGCTATGTGAATAATTTGTTTTGGTTTGTGCTGTGTTGTAGACGTTTTATGTTGTGTATGTTAAGTGTTATATGTTAGATTTATGTTTTGTGATATTGTCTTAGTTGTTTACTTTTGTATTATATTCATATATTTTTAAATTACCCCTTTTTTTATATATATATATATATATGTAATATTTTATATTTATTTTTTTATTATTTTTTTTTCAGATTATGTTGACTGGAGTCAACATCTTCCACGGGCCAGAAAGTGAGGGATTTATATATGTGTATTAAAAAAAGATGAAATAAATGTATTCATAATAGAAAGAAAGACAGTTGATTTTATTTTTCCTTTTACAAAATATTCTTTATTAATTTTATTATAATCATTCCGTCTCTTTGCTTAGTGAATTTTAATTTTAAATTATTTATAGTTGTTCTGTATGCAGTTTTTTTATAAATAGTTTCCCAAGGGATTGGCCAGTCCTGAATTAATCGTTTTATACCGTCTGGAGCTTGCAGCCAGTCCGGTACCTCAGATTTTATTTTGACGATCTGATCACGACCCTTTGCTGATGAGCCCCCTACTTCAAAGGGTCTGGTAAATTTTAGCGGTTGGGATTCTCTTAGTTTCTTCCTTATGAGTTCTCTGCGCCCTTTTATGTCTATTGTTGGCTTTTTTACAATTTTTAATTTGGGTATGGCAGCATCAGTCCCTGATGGTTCCATAATTTTTACACTCCACTCACTGTTTTCGGTTCGTTCACCGAACGATTGATACTCTGATGGAATTGGAGTAACTGATGAAATTACTGATGACATTTTTTTTTTTGGTTTTTTTGTTTTTTAATTTTCACTTTGATTAATTTGAAAAAAAAAGATTTTGATTTATTTAGGAAAAACTGATTAGTTAGTTTGAGAATAACTTTGCAATTAAATTACTTTATGCAATATCACCTTGAAACATACGAATAAGTCGATCGGTAAATAACGTTTTTTTTTTTGTTTTTCAAATTTGATTCGGTTGTTTCATTTTTTCTTCTTTTCTTTTTCACTCTTTTTTCTCCTTCTTTAGTATGGCAGTACTAATTTGTAGAGTTTGTAGGGGTGTGTTGTTTAATTTTCTTCAATCGGTAATTTGTGTAATTTAACGATGGGTCGTAGAAAAGTTTTTTGCCCGATTTTGATTAGTGCTGTTCTAACCAACCCGTCCTTTCCAGGATATACTTCTATGACTCGTCCTAACGGCCATAATAAGGGAGAAAAATTTTCTCGTTTTACTATAACTAAGTCGTCTACCTTCAGATTATCTTGAACATATTTCCATTTATTGCGTGTTTGCAGTTGTTGTAAATAATTTTTTGACCACTGATGCCAAAAATTTAATTGTAATTGTTTTAAAAATTGCCACTGCTTAGTCGGCGATTTGTCTTTAATTTCATATCTCTCTGGAATGGTTTGTAAATTTCGATGTACTAGAAAGTGTCTTGGTGTAATAATTGCATTGCTATCAGGGTCGACATTGATCGGGACTAGCGGTCTCGAATTAATGCAGGCTTCTATTTTACATAAAACAGTATGTAAACATTCATATGTAAGTTTGGTATTTTGTAATGTTTTCTTCAAATGCATTTTAACTAATTTAATATGTGACTCCCATAAACCACCAAAATGTGGAGCTGAAGGTGGATTAAAATGCCACTTTATTCTTTCATTTGATAATTTTTCAGCTATTTTTTCATTGACCTCATCAGAAAATAAAATTTTATTGGCTCTGACGAAATTTGTTCCACAATCAGAATAAATATCTGAACATAGACCTCTTCTGTCTGTAAATCTATGAAAACTTGCAATAAATGCTTCAGCGCTGAGATCTGAAACCAATTCTAAATGTACTGCTTTAGTACATAAGCAAATGAATAAACATATGTATACAGGAATTATTTTTGCATTGCGAAGAGATGATGCTTTCATATCTATTGGTCCAGCAAAGTCAATACCTACATGCTGGAATGGAAAAGATTGAGTTACTCTTGCTGAAGGTAGATCTCGCATTAATTGTGCATTTTCAGTGGGTTTCACTTTGAAACATTTCAAACATTTATGTAATTGATGTCGCACAGTACTTTTTGCCCTTATTAACCAATATTTATTTTTGAGCGTATTCAATACAAGCTGAACACCTCCATGACATGTTTTTTCGTGTATGTGCGTAATTAATCGCTTTGCAAATATGTGATTTGAGGGTAAAATGATCGGATGTTTTTCATCACGGAATTTTCTAATCTACCGCCTACACGTAATAAATTTTGATCATCTAAGAATGGGTTTGAGTTTAATATACTGTTATTAACATGCAATTGCTGTGGTTTGTTTTTGATTTATGGTGTTTATAATTGTTCGTTTGTCGAATTCTTGGCGGTATTTTCACAACAATTTCATTTGTGTTCCGATATGTGAATCGAATGACTGTCTTATCATCCACCCTGTGTCGGTATGATTTTTTCATTGATTTAACCCTTTCCCATGGAATAGGGAATTTTTGAAGCATTTTGCTAATGCTTGCTGCTTTTTTATGACTTTCTTCAAGTTTTGGACCGTCTTCTGATTTGAAAGGTAAATCAACTTGGTAACTTCTATCTGTAAGTCTCTTTGTAGTTTTTCTATATATCTCTTCGCATTGTTTATCTTCTGGATTTTGATGAGCAATGTTTAAGATTTCCTCTTGTTCCCAAAATCTTCTTAATTGTTCATCCAAGTTATCAGCTTCATGAACATGTATCAGGAAATTTTTACTGGATTGTTTGGCATGTCCTACATTGCCCAACACAATCCAGCCTAATGCGGTATTTATTGCCACAGGTTGATTTGGTTTTGTAGATTTTATAATTCCTTCTTGAATTATATTAGCATAGACTTCTGCTCCTAGTAATAGATCTATTTTTCCAGGACTTTCATAATTAGGGTCAGCTAATGTTAGATTTTTCAAATGATCGAAACCTTCAGTTTCAATCCTGCATGTAGGTAAATGATTGGTGATACTCTTTATCACTAGAGCATTTACTTTTTGTTTATAGGTACCATGTACCGCTTCCATTGTGAATTCAGTTTCAGAATTAGCCACCGTGGCACTGCTTTCATTGAGCCCACTGATGCGCTGATTCGTGTGTATGTTTCTAAGTTGCAACCGTTTTGTTGCTGCTGCAGTAATAAACGTTACTTGAGACCCTGAATCAATCAGAGCTCTCAAGATTTCTTCGTGACCCTGTGCATTACGTATCTTGACCAATGCCGTTGATAGCAATGCCTGCTTAGTGTTTGTAGAAAAGAAGTTCTTTACATCTTTTTCTACCTCAGTTTTGTTAATTGGCGGATTTGAATCCCCATTTTTATTTTCATTTGTTTGAGCAGTTGTCTTAGATTTCGAATTTGATACAATGTTGAAGCTGGAATGTAATATTGTGTTGTGTTTCCTTTTACATATATTACATGTAAATTTACTTTTGCAATCTTTAAATTGATGGCCTCCTGCCAAACAATTCAAACATAAGTCCTTTGACTTTACGAATTTTAATTTTTCATGTGCGGACAACGATTTAAATTGTGTACAATTAAATAATCTATGGTCTGAGTTACATTTGCAACATTTCAAAATTTGAATTTTATTGTTTTGTGTGAGAAATACTTTGTTTTGCTTTGGTTGTGTTTTACTTTGCACTGCTTCCAGAACTCTAAATCTGGCTTCTAGGAATTCAATTAATTCTTTAAATGTAGCTACCTCGTTTTTCTCACTTTGTTTTATTTCCCACAATTCTCGCGTTTCATGTGATAACTTTTGTAGAGTAAGATACACAATAATAGGATCCCAGTTTTCTGTATTAACCTTTAGAGTTTTTAATTCATGAAGGATTTCTTCAGTATTACTTAAAACATCTTTCATAGATTGAGCGCTCTCGGATTTTACTGTGTTTATTTTACATAATTTTTCTATTTGTGCATTGATTAATACTCTATTGTTGTTAAATCTTTTTTCCAGTGTTTGCCATACTTTATAATAATTAGTTCCAATAATTTCGAATGGTTTAATTAATCTAGCTGCCTCACCAGAAACACAAGTTTTTAGATAATGCAATTTTTCAACTTCTGATATTTCATTATTATTGTGTATTAAATTGGTATATAGATCTTTAAATGATCGCCATGATTTATATGTGCCATCGAATTTTGGTAGTGAAATAGGAGGTAACTTTATTTTGGCCTTTTTCGGAGATACAAGTGTTGTAATATGTGTAGAATCTTCATTCGACGCATTATTAACTTTAGTTAAAGAATTAATTTTTTCTTGTAACTCGGTAACTAAATTGAAGCACGTTTCTTCAAATTCGTCATACTTGTTTTGATCAAGGTATTCTGTAGTACTATTACAGTCTTCTGCTTGACATATTAAATAGTGATTGTCTTTGAATTTATCAGTTAATTCATTCAATTTTTGAATTCTGCGTTCGTAGACATTAACCGGTTGATCTTCAGTTAGATTCTTTTTTATTCGGATAGTTATGTTGCCTAATTCCTTTTCTAAATTTTTTTGCAATTTGATTAAACTCTGAATATTATCCATTTTTAAGTTTTATAATTGATTTAAAATTAAATTTTGTTGTTACAAATTTTTCTAATAAAAATTGTGTTCTTATTTTATCCGGCTCGAAGGACCAAATGTTAAATCCGTAAAATTTAATTTAACATTAAACTGTAGAAAGGTGCAAAGTTCAAAAAAGAATATAAAATAAAAACACAATTTTTTCACAAACGTTATAAATTTTATTTAATTCAATATCTTAACCTAACAATTTAATCTTAAATCTAATAACAAATTTATTAATCAATTTAACAATAAAATAAAATGAAAATATTGTATTTTAAAAACGGAAATAAAAAAAATTTAAAGTTTTTAAATAAAATAATTTCAAAAATTCAAATTTTTAAAGTAACAAATTTAATAAAAAAAAATGTACAACGGAAATAAAAATTCAAAAAAAATTCAAATTTACAAAGGTATGCAACGAAAATTTATCAAAATAAAATTTTAATTATAAATGATTATATATTTTTTTTTTTTTAATTTTCAAATTTTAATTTTCAATTTTAATTTCAAATTTTGATTTAATTTAATTTATTACTTAAATCTAACTATCGACGGTATAGATCGATCTATACGTTGAAATGTTGATTGAAGATTCAGTTTCCGGTTGTTGAAGTAGTTTCAGTTGAAAATGGTTGCCCTCTAATGTGAATAGCGATCAATAGACTGATGTTCTGTATAGGCAGTATACAAAATGTAATTTTCCCGACGGCGATTCAAATTTATATTTATCAAGCAGAATCGAAGTTTTTTCTGATCAAATTTTCTAAGTGTTTGTTGATTTTCAAATTGCCCGCAATTTTATAATTTTTCTAAGTCTTTTTTTAAAAAATTCAATTTCGCAAAATTTTTCTAAGTATTTGATATGCAATTTTTTCTTCAATAAAATTCGTTGTCCGCAGCAGAAATTTTCTAAGTGTTAGAAAATTTCTCAATTTTAAAATTTTGTTAAAAATTTTCTAAGTGTTTTCCAATTTTTACACTTAGCCGATAAATTTCTTTCGATGATTTTATCCCAAAATTTTCTAAGTACTCTGTTAATTTAGTACTTAGCCGATGAAAAATTCTACCGATTTTTCCCTAAATTTTGTAAAAAAATTATAAGTTTTTTTTTACAAAATTCCTAACAACCCTATTGTACTAGCTCAATACGCTAGATTTTAAGTAGGACTCAATACGTCCAAGCTGATGAGGCGATCTTTTGTTTTCCCTGATTCAGTCTCAATACGACATTTAGGCAGGTAATTGCAAAAGACGAATTTTTCTGCGAATCGCAACCCTTTATATACAAAATTTTCGCGGTTCTAGAAACTTCTTTTTCTCCGTTGTTGAAATGTTCTACTATTTTTCTCATGTTTTCATCCTTTTCATAAAACCGTTTTTTTTCAAATTGTGTCTGATGATTTAAATAATTTATGGTACATTTTTCGTTCGATTGTGAATAACTTTATTGGTAATATATTCGGCTGGTACATTTTTGACAGTACTGGTAATTCAGTTTCTATTTGACAATTTTGACATGATTATGTGTAATGTATAGATATCCATATATTACATGTACTTCATTGTTTTTATTTTAGGTTAGTGTATTTTATAAAATGAAAGTGCAATGAATATTTTGTTTAATGTTTTGTAATATTTTTCTCTGTTTTATGTTTAAAGCAATAATTTAGTGTCGTGCTAGTAATGATTTGTTTATTGTGTATTGTGAAATGTTTGTGATATCAGTGTTGTGAATTTATGTTTTACAAATTTTATGTTATATTTGTGCTATGTGAATAATTTGTTTTGGTTTGTGCTGTGTTGTAGACGTTTTATGTTGTGTATGTTAAGTGTTATATGTTAGATTTATGTTTTGTGATATTGTCTTAGTTGTTTACTTTTGTATTATATTCATATATTTTTAAATTACCCCTTTTTTTATATATATATATATATATGTAATATTTTATATTTATTTTTTTATTATTTTTTTTTCAGATTATGTTGACTGGAGTCAACATATAGCCTGAAGGGTATTGTGATGCCTCAATGAGGCACATTTTTGATTTTAAGTCCTGAAATTTAATTATAGTTCCTAAAAAAAGGAGAGGGTTTTTTTTTGAAAAATCGTTCAACTTTGACTTCTGTTTCATACATTAAATCTTCATATTTCTATATGATTTTGGTATCAAAATAAAATGTGGACTTTTCTGAAGTGTTTACCAAAAAGGGATAAACATTTTTGTTATATTTCTACTTTTATGAAAAAAATAAAATTATTTTGTTTTCCATCAAAATATTCAGAAATCCATTTTTATTAGTACCTAAAAGTTATGGAAAAGCATTTTATAAAATTTTTTTATGTAAAATCGTTGTTGTTGTTTTCGAAATCAAAGTCGAATCCTACTCTTAAGGATTAAAATGATTACAAAAAAAATGACGATGACTTCTTCAAAAAGAAGTTAGACAAATTTTTCAATAACGGTGTTGAACAGTAAAACCCCGAAAAAATACTTTTATATTATGTTCATACTGTACCTCATTATGAAGTAGAACTGAACTCCATTATTAAGTTGTAATATAATGAGGTGAGTCGGTGGCACAACTGGTAGAGTAAGTGGCCTATTGATCTCGAAATGTAGGTTCAATTCAATTCCTGCCCACGGAAAAGTAAGAAAAATAATTTTTAATTTTTGCTTGCCAATTTACAACTCTCATTAGCTCTGGAGTTCACTCAGCTTTGAATGGGTACCGGTTTGTTGGGAAAAAGAGTTTCGAAATGCTAACAACAAGTAACAAAGTATTATTAGTGCATTAAATCATTCTAATAATAGATCAGTCTAAGCCCTATCATGCTAAAAGTTGGCTTTTCTACCCTCAAATCAGTAGTTTGCTTGCAATTCATATAAATTGTAGGTCAACACATGATAGTGATAAATCTAGAAATCACTTCGGTGATAGCCCTGGCTCAACTAGATCTGTAGTACAGTAGTAGTACCGTAGTACTATTGAAGAAGAAGTAATGATGTGTGTTCATATTTGATTTTACTGTTTTGAAAAGTTCTAGTTATTATTATTTTTATTTTTTCACAAATTTGATTTTTAAAAAAGAAATTAAATGTAAATTTTAACATTTTTTGGAATAAATTAAATAATAAATAGATTAATGCTGAACAATAGATATTCTATTCTTAATTATGAAGAATAATAAAATAAGTTTTATTTCACTGCTACTTAAATTATAATATTATGCATTTATTTTCTGTGATTGTAGCACTGTTATAGAACTTCACATGAAAATATATGTATTAAATTTTGTTTGGTTTTCAAATATTTATATCATATAATAATACGAGATAATATAAGTACATACATGTTCTGCAAAAAATAAAGTAAGAACTACAAAACATCACTTTTTGCTCAATAATTGTGTTTTTTCACTACCGATGTGACGGATTTTGTAATAATGAGTAAAAGTAGAAAATAAAATCCAATCTAGCTGATATTAGAGAAAAAACTGCAGCTGTGTCCATGAAACTACTCAAATAATGTCTGTAAATTCTACGCCTCTTATTTTGTTAAGAAAATGTTATTTATTGAATATTACAAACTACATGAATTACATACATAAAAATAAATTACATATCAATCAAAAAATAAATTGCATATCTATCAATTAATTAAAAGCAAAATAAAAATATTTTATTACAAATAAATAACGTATTTCTTCTAATAATAGTATATTTAAATATTCAGTATCACCGCCTTTTTTTCAGTAACTCCTTCATCCTTTTTGGAATTCAGATGATTTTTCAAGTCGTCTATATTTTTAGGTTTTTCTTGTGAAATTTTGTGACCCATTATAGACCAAACATTTTTAATAGGATTTAGATCGGATTATTACCAGATTCCTTTTTAACGTTGTAGTCTATCAAAAAACAAATTAATAATTTAAAAAAGGTTTTCAAATGATTCCTCTAAAGTTAACTATCAATAACCACTTTGTTAAACATACTTGACATACTTATAGATTTCGTTCGATGTCATGGGGCCGAACCATTCTGAAATATAGGAGTTTCGGTAAACTGAATTACCTCTAATAATTCAAATTCAATTTCAAATGCATTATTTTGTTGTAAGTGTGACCTTAACACTGGAAAATTCAGAATCTGAAAAAATTCCGGTTCGTGTTTCTGTTTTATAATCTGTGTATTTCGGAAATAGAAAATGAACATGCTATGCTCACCAATGCTCACAGTTACTCATTCAGCTGCTGTGCTGTTTTTCTGCTGAAATAAAATCTTCCATATGTTTTTTTTTCTGTTATATTATGAGCGCCTTAAAAAGATGACTGAACATTAAAAAATAACTGCAATCAATTTTAGGAGTAGCCAGCACTAAATCTGCTTTCTTATGCACCAAATAAATCCGAATTTACTTAACCGAATTCAATGAATTTTGAAATTTAAATAATTTGATAGGATTTGTGGTCCTTAAATGAAACAATTTTTCGAAAAAATGGTGGTGGATATGGTGGAAACTTCAATTCGTGTATAAGTTTTTTGTAGGGAAGTTTGAATTTTTTCAGCAAGTGCATACTTCTTGAGAAGAAAACCTTATATTTTAACACATTTTGCATTTCTTCCAGATGGTTTACATTCACCATCTTTTTATGAACAGACTGTTGCGATTTGCTCCAATATAGTAACGAATATACATATGTGGTTTCCAGTAAGCCTAATTGTTTTTTTTTTCTTGTCTTGCAGGTATTTTAGTACATATAAATATGGTTTCCATAGTCAATTATTTGAGTACAGTGATTATAAAAATTTTCAGTCGTAGTTGCCTGTCAGATCCATATTCTATGTTAGATAATATTTTTATAGCACTTTGCTGCTTTAATTTTCTGAATTGCTATCATATTTTAATTTTTGCCTTCTTTTAGTGAAGATTATTTTTCACATTTTATTAGGAAATTGTATGCCTTTGTTTTTTATCCAAGTTTCTAATTTATTTAATGTATGTATTTTGCATGTTTCTGTTCGCTACTTCAGTGTATTCATGGGATATTCTATGTTTTATTTGCGCTCTAAAGAGCTCAGTTTAACTACACTATTTATGCATGTAAAGAAAGAGTTTTGTGCTTAGTAATGATCACTGTGGTCTACAATTAGAACCAACAAATTTTGAAGAAAGATTAACATATTCTTTTGATATCTATTTTATTATCTTATTTCAATACGTTACTTTTTCACAAAGATATAACTAAACATCTTTTTTCTCATTATAAAAAATTTGTAATTGAAATGTTGCGAAGAAATCGATTCCAATAAATCATTTTAAATTTTTTGTAGATATATAAGTAGACGTATATAATAAGATCAATAAACCGTGAAAATGTTGAATGGCTTTATAATGTGGTTTGCAATTTGTAAATTTTTCCATAAAATATTTTATTTTTATTGCAAAATTGTTGTTTTTTTTCCATGAATTTAGTTTTTCAGTTACGTAATATCTTATATCTAAAATTGAAGTGATAAAATTGAGTGAATAAATTCAAAAATTTTAAATGCAAAAAAAAATGGACGAATAACAAAAATATATGTAACTCCGGAAAAAAATATCTCTTGAAGTTATTATTATTGATTTGAACCATTGAACTTATGAAATGATACTTACTTTATTAGTTACAAAAATTTTAGAGCAAAAACATAAATTTCACATTGCTCTACTCAGTTTACGTATACATATAATGTAGCATTTGATACAAAAGTTTTGAAATCGAATGTGATTACTAGATTAAATTGATACTGAAATCTTTTTCGTCTATTTATTGACATTTTAAAGGTAAATATTTGTATGTATAAACTATAAAGCGATCTTTGCAAAGCAATATAGTGGAAAAATTTAATATGATTATATGATCTTTTGACTTCATACCTGTTTATATAGTGATTCATTACGTGTTTTAATCATATGTAATTGCATTCGTTGCTATATATGTGCGCAGATGCATATAAAAACCCATTCTGATATGATGAGAAAAAAACTAAAGCAAAGTAATAGCTAGTACGCTAGTATGTAAGTTATATCATTGGATTGAAATCGTATATACATACAAATACGTAACTAGGCTAAAGTTTTTTATATTATGTTATATATTTTCTAAAATATTTATTTTGTCCAGTAAGAATTGTTTTCAATTTAACTCTGAAACTTGTTTATAAAATTGAAAATGATGCGTTCATGTTATGTATTTTGTCGATACGTATACCTATAATAATAACGATAATTATAGTAGATGATGATGATCATTATCATTATGATGAAGACTATATGCTGTAATAATGAAATGTGCTTTTTGTTACTATTTTTCATTTTTTTGAAAATTAAATTGAAAATCGTTGAATTATTCTCTTGTGTGTGAATTTGTGTATCTATATAATATGCATTTACATTCTATGAATGTATGTATATAGTTGGCACTGTTAGAGAATCATAAATGAAAATAAATTTTAATTTTGTTTAGTTTTCATATGTGTACATCACATACTCGTATAAATATGTGCATGGTAATTCGAGTAACATGGTACAATTCGTGTTGTTTTGGTTATGGATTTTAATTAAAAATTTAAATTAATGATTCCTTTTATAAATAATTTCATGAAATCGGTGTACGATTTTACTTATTCATATGAATTTTGTAATATATCTGCAATCTGCAAATGTGTGAGTATGATTACATTTTAAATAAATAATTATTTACTTAAATTGATGTTCATAATTATCGGAATGTGGAATTTTTCTTATACTCTTTGTAGTACAATTTTTCAGTGTTGAATTGTTATGACACTACACATATATGATATGATATGATATGATACACATACATATATAAGACGAGACTATTAGACTGTTAGTATTATTTTAATATACTATACTACTTTTATTTTATTTGGAAATTTATTTTTAACTAGCTAAATATGTTTAAAATTAAATTACTAGTAAATCTACAATGATGGTAGTTTCGGATTTATTATTTGTTAAAAAATCGTTTAATGATGGAATATACTAGAAATTATTAGTGTTCGTTTACTGGCCTCTTTGCAATAAATAAAATTAAATAAAAACTAGAAATTATTATTTGAAGTAGAAGTTGATTTGAAAATTTCAAAATCAAATAACATTTTAAAATTTGAGTCAAAGTATTTTGTATTGTTAATTATTAGCTCTTATTATAAGGTAATTTGATATTATCCAATTTTGCATAAGAAAATGAATACATCACTATTTTTTTACTAATTTGAACAATAATTCATTATAATAGTTTGAAACCGTTGACATAATTATTTTCTTATTTTGATTCTTTTACTTATTCAATTTTTATTTTTATTTTGATGAAGATAACTCATTAACTATTTCAAAACTTGAGGATATAAGTACTAAACTGCAATAAGGTTTAAACGTGTTGTATCTACACACATATGTACATATTTTTAATGCTGCACACATTAAATTATTGTGTAATTTGAATTAGGAATTTTTAAAAATTTTGTTTTTTCTTAAGTGATACTCGTATATATAAATTTTTTTACATTTTCAAAAGTATAAAATAATTGTGGTAATTTTGAACTCAATAAGCAATTTTTTTTATTTTCAGACAATAATAATTATTTAATAGTCCGAGTGTAAGTGAACCTTCATGAACATAGTATTTGTACGAGTATAAGAAAATTTTAATTTTGCTTTAATTGTAAATTCATTTTCGCATTCTTTAAAATTCCAAAATCATGATTCGTTCAAAATTTAAATGTTTTTATCAACAATAAAAATACAATTAATACTAATACAAAGAAGAACTTGATTTCATACTAGTATTAGCAGTACATTGACTTATCATTTTTGTATGAAATTATAGTAATGAAAAAAAAATATTTCAAAAAGAAAAAGAAGAATAGAAATTTTCAAATATTCGTGATCAGTAATTTATCAATATATTAAACGTATCTCATTGTATATGTACCTATAGTACGCAAGCAGGGCTGGATTTATGCATGGGCAACATAGGTGGCTGCCTAGATGGTAAATGGACCTATTTTTTCTTAGAAAATGAAATAAACTGTTCAGCGCTTTTAGACAAATATTTTGCTGTTTTACATCATTACGAATCGCAGATCCACATGGACTTTCTTTTATGAAACGCGTTGAAAAATATGATGTAGTGAAAATGGATATTATCAAAAAGTAAGTGTTTCTTGCCGATTTCGACCCATTTTTTGAGCACATATAAATTGATTTGTTGACGTAGCCAGCGGTGGTACTATAGTTATTAATCAAACACTGTATACGAAGAATTATGATACGAAAAATAGTTGGGACTATTGTTGAAAAAATTCAAGCTGCAAATAATTTAAAACCTTTCAAAAAAAAAAATAATGTGTGTGCAATTCACACGTTGTAGAAGTGAAACCTTCAAAAATTTTGGCTTCAATATAATGAGGCGAATGTAAAATTTCGGGAAGAGGATAATTGTAGGTTTTAGTAATGATCATAGTGATACAAAGTTTGATAATTATTTTACATTTTATTCGTATATATTACATAGATTTATTCAGACTCAGAGCTTACATTTTCGATAAATGATACAAGAGGAAGAGGCTTATGGTAACTAAAGTATGAAATAAATATACTTCGGTTTTACTAAGTAGCTTGATTTGTGAATTTTTTTTTCTTGATATGAAAGTTTATGCAATGATCATCATCAATATTCCGAGGCAAATGTTTCACCATATTGTCCACATCGACAGGTACGTTAATAATTTGGCCATAAATTCCGTATTGCCCATGTACGTGTCGCAACCGTCTTATTTCATAAATGGGATCCGCGGAGAGACAAGTCTTTCAGAAATTAAATCCATTGGTGGTAGAAATACAGGTATCGCTTCATACTTGAATCCGTTGTATTTGGACATTTTTGGAATTACTTTTCTCTCGATTGCTTGAAAGCACGTGTTGCACAGTGAAATATCCTTACTTGTATCATAATTTTCAATTATTACACTTAGAAGGTCTTCATTTTCAGCATGTGTTGGTTTCAAATCTTTTTTCAACCACAATCGTTCACAAACTAAGCACGTATAACCAAACATATTGTTAAACAATTTTTTTCGAAATTCTTCGTGAGCAACTCTATTTCGACGAAATTGTGAGTAAGGAGTTGCAGGCTGTTGATTCACTTGAAGGACACCTGTTCAGTTTTAAATTTTAATTTTTAAGTTTAATGTCAATTTTTAATTTTGATAAAAACTAAAATAATTATTAAAAACGTTTTTACTAATAATAAGTAAATAAAAATAAAATTGATAAATTTCATCTAATTTTATAATTGAATTAAATTAATCTCTTATTTAATTTTTTTGCACATCTATGTGTTTTTAATTCAGAAAATAATCAAATACACACAAATTTAAAGTTTATGAAAATTTACATACAATTACTCACAATCATTATTCACAATATCATTTTCAATTAATGCATCACCTTGCACATTTGAAATATCCATGGGAATATCATCTGAAAAAATTAACGAATTAGGTTATAAACATCATGTACGGTGATTATTCATCTGACGTACAATGCGTATTAGGACAGAATTTGTTTATTAGAAAATATTTGAGTACTTACTATGATCACTTTCACTATTTTTAACAGTAAAATCATCATTATGCGTAATATAACTATCATTTACCACATTCAATAACGCTTTTCGGCGTGCACGAAATTCACGAACACGTTCCGTTGAAGTTTTTGCTATCTTTTTAATCTTGTTTTCTCTTCTTTTTTTTCGATAATCGCGACAATATTCTGCATTCGTTTTCGGCATATTTGAAGAATTACACACATTATATTTAAAAATAATTTAAAACAAAATTAATAATAATTAAATATAATTTAATATTAATTAAATCTTCACTATTAATTAAATACAAAATATATTTATTATAAATTATAAAAAAATTATTATTATAAAATTTAAATTATATAAATTATTATAAAATTTATATAAATTATTTAATTATAATTATTAAATTTTAAAAATCTTTGAATTGCACACACATTATATTTATAAATAATTTAAAACAAAATTAATAATAATTAAATATATGTAATTTAATATTAATTAAATCTTCACTATTAATTAAATACAAAATATATTTATTATAAATTATAAAAAAATTATTATTATAAAATTTATATAAATTATTTAATTATAATTATTAAATTTTAATTAAAAATCTTCATAATTATTCTCTTCTAATATTTTATTCAGAATGATTCGATTTAATATTGTTAGTTGACAATATTAAATCGCCATTAACCAGACTGCCTAGATTTATTTTTCTCTTTTTACTGTCGCTTTTCGTTTCATAAATTTTCAAATCACAACGATGCTAAAGAAGTTTTCACTTCAAAAATCTTTCAAATTATATAACAAAACATATACGTATGTTATCCTTCAAGTTTAGAAGATATAGCGTTATCAAAAGAATTTGAAAAAGTGATTTTTAAAAAACAAGAAATTTTGAATTTAAGTCCTTATATTTCAAGAACCGCTAATCCAATCAAAGTGAAATAAAATGTTGCAAATAGAACGAGAAGTTCTCTTTCAAATGGTATATCAACTAATTCGATCCAAGATCCTGATCTGGAGAAATAACGGATTTCGTAAAACCCGCAATTTGGACCAAACATTTTTAAGGGTAGTTTGCGTCCTCTAGATGAATTTTGCGCCAATAGAGACATATATCACGTTAAAGAGGACATTCCAAAGTATCATAATCGGAAGGCCCCGTTTCAAAATCTGGCGGCACCAATTCGGAAGTTTATTCAAATAATGTGTATATTATATATATAGTAATATAGTACATAAAAAATATATTTTGCATTTTATGTGATATTTAATATTGATAAAAATAAATATTTTTCATAATTCAAATATTTTAGGCTAATATTGTAAATTTCATGTACAATATTTTGTACATATATATAATAACATGTAACTTGATGTAATCGTAGGTGGTTCCATTATTTTGTTTATTGCAAATTTCAACACATCAATAAGCAGTTTCGTTATAATATACATTTATGTATACGTATATCTATGAGTAATATTAATATAATAAGATATATAGCTGCATTAGAAACAGCAAAAACCAAAATAACAAAACATAAATTATTACAATTTTTCCAAAAGACTTTTATTTACTGATTTCGTATTTTAGGTGACAAAAATTTTATTGTCACTTAATATTACGATTATTTCTTGTATAACGGCAGTCATTTTATTTAATTTATTATAAAAGAAAGGACAGATAAACTGCCTCCTTTCTGCCACACCACGAACCACCAAGACCTTTTGCCGATTTAATGGCAGTACAAATTGCCATATGATTTTTATTATGATATATATATTTTTATACATATGTACATTGTAAGCGTAAAAAAATGTGGGAATAAAATAAAAAAAGGCTTATTTATGAACAAAATATAATTGTGCATATCTTCAGGGCTATTCTCGCGTTGACAATATACATATGTACATATTTATTGGTATTTTTATTACACAATACTGAGAAAGTGTCAAAATAATTAGACTACTTCATTTATGTTAAAATGTCTGGAACGACTGACTGACAGTCACAAAAGGAATGAGGTTTTGAGAAGGCGACCACTTAATACCGATGAACATGCTTATCAGCGAGGAAAATCATATGAAACGATGTACTATTAACAGAAAAAGGTACGCTCTGGGAGAATTCCTTTGAGAATCAGGCCTAATCTGGAACATAATCAGTAGCTCTCTGTCAATCCACATAAGATGGTTTGACGATACTGAGTCATCTGAGCCACCTCTCTAATCAATTAAAATATCTTGGTGTCTTGCTAGATAAAAAACTTGTTTGGGGAACACACGTTAAAACTAACATCAGCAAGGCACAGTCTATTTATGAGCGTTGGAACCTGAAGCATTCGCCCTCTATTCGATTGCATGTGACCATTGTTAGACTCACTGTGTGTTTCGACAGTGTCTCGCCAAATTACAGACAAATATCTGCAGCAGTGCCACAGGTGCCTTCAAAACTACTGCAAATGTCACGGTCAAACATTATGCTACCTTGATTAGGGAATAAATTTTACACTTCCCTTTCATGTCAAAAGATAGCATCAACCATCAGAACTCATTTCAACAAAGATATTACGTTTTATGTCCGGGTAAAGAAGTATACCGATATCTAACATATGGCTTATAAAATACTTACATTACTGAAGCTTGCTGGTGTCCGAAACTCTCTGACTTTATATATGCATTACCACGTGGGACGAATACTTCGGTCTTTCAAGCTGAGGTGTTTGCCATTTTGAAAGTACAATAGCTTATTGGATAATTGATATGAGTTGAGAGCGAAGCAACATTTGTTTTTCAGTAGGAACTACTATATATTTGCTGCACTGAAGGCATAGAGTATGCTTCTCATCAGAGATTTTCCTAGAATGCAGATTGCCGTTGAATTCTGTAGTCAGACACAACTTAAAAAATCTAAAATAAATGCCAATAATTTGTAATAAGTTTTCGATTTGTGTGTAATAAAGTTTATATTTTTCACGTTAATTTTTATGCAGTTCATTTTAGTTCACAAAACAACATTTCATTCACAGTAATATATTTTCGAATTTTTGAAAACAATCCACAATAGTATTCATTAATAAAATACTCAGTAACAATATAAGAAAAATAACGTGTAAAGTATTTGTATAAGCAAATGATATCTTCGATAAGTTTCTAAAAAAATTTCATGAAAAATTTGTGACTACTTTATCTAATGTCATGAGACTTTTATGTTAATTATAATCTTCTGAACCTGCGTGCAGGTAAAAATTGCGTGTTGAAAGACTATTATATATGGAGAATCTTTGTGTTTCTAAAATATTTTTACAGCATATATTTTAGCGTATAAATACTATATGTATAGATTTTTCATACAGAATAAATATAAATTATTGCTATTATTAAGCTATTATTCACAAAACAAATTGAATTTTGTCTTAAAAAAATTAATAAAAATAAAAATAAGATGACAAGTTTTTCACTTAATAGATAAAAGAATGAAAATTATAATAATAATAAACGAAACGAATTAAATAATTTCTTTATTAGTATTTAATTTTTACTTCCTATTATTTTTGTAATGTTTTCATTATTTTTCTCTTTATATTCACCTTAATCTAAAATCAATCTTTATTTAATATTTTTCCAGCTCTTCCACCACCCTTCTCATGTCTTTGCTATGTTTGGGATGGTGTGGAACTTATAGACTAGCTTTGTCTTGTCCTATTTGTTCATTAGTATATAAGTAGTTAGTAAAATAGGCCTTGTGCCATAAGTTGCTCTAATTTTAGTCTTTTGGGTTTACTATAATTAAGGTGTAAAGGTAGTTTTTAAGTTTATGCCTTCTGCAATAAGTCTTCTAGTATTAGATTTCTTCATTGTTAGGTTAAGTAACGAAGTAGGTGACCGCCAAAAGGCCCTGGAGGATCGTGGTGTGGGCAGTAGGGAGGCAGTTTACTGTCCTCTCTGCTTAATAAATAATAATAATAATAATAATAATTTTTCCAGCAGTGCATTTCATATACGAGTATATGTATACATATAACGCGACTAAATTATTTGAGATCTTTAACGATTTATAATATTGACACATTTAAACTTCATTATGACGAATGCAAGAACAAGATACATGAATTAATGAAGTAGTGACACATATGATTCTTCATTACGAATTTATGATATACATATGTATATTTTTTTTATAATTGAATAGTGTTTTATATATTGTGTTTATTTAGCAAAAAGATTTTAGCAAAAAAAGTGATTTAGAAAGTGATTTTTAAATAAGTGAAGTGTTTTAAAATGACTGAGAATAATTTTGTTCAATATGGTAATATATATTATATGAATTTATTAAAAAAACGTGCTAAAATTAAAAGACAGTTTCAAAGAAATCAGCAAATTCATTTGAAAAATATTCTGTATCATAAACAGCGGATTAATTTTTTGATAGCCTCTCTTACCACGAAGAAAACAATAAACCGTACAATTTGGATTCATGTAATATTATATATATATAATGTATTAAACTGTAGTCGCATAATTTCATTCTATGACTAATTACAGAACAGAACCAAATCTTTTTGGGAAAAAGACGTACCATTGATGAATGATCATACATTCAAAGAAAACTTTCGAATGACGAGATCAACATTTTCAATATTGTGCGAAAAATTAGTAATTTTGAAGAAACAAGATTCATTTTTTAGGAAAGCAATTCCTTTAAACAAAAGAATTGCAATTGCGGTATATGCTCTAGCTTCTGCGGCGGAATATCGAAGTATAGGAAACCTATTCGGTGTAGGTCGCACTACAGTTGGAGAAATTATAATTGAATTTTGCCAAGCTGTGTGGACCATTTTAAAGCCACAACATATGAATTCTATGGAAGCACTATCATCAGCAACAATAGAAGAGTGTGTTAATGGTTTTAGCAAACTAGGATTCCCACAATGTTTTGGAGCAATTGGTGTGCATTGCTTAACGCTTTCTCAAAAATTTTTCTATTTTATATATTAATTTTCAGATGGTTGCCACATTGAAGTCAGACCACCGATAGACGAAGGATACGACTTTTATAACTTCAAAGGGTGGCATTCGACAGTTTTATTAGCAGTGGTTGATTATCGGTGAGTAAAAATACTAATTTAAGTACGAAAGTGATAATAAAAACACTAATATTTAATAGTTATCGTTTCACATACATTAATGTGGGAGCTCCAGGACGTATTAGAGATTGCTATTTGTTTGAGATATCAGCACTAAAAAAAATCTTGGAGGCAAATCCACTTTTCCGCAAACATTCAAAGGAAATGAATGGTTGCTGTATTCAGCCTTTTCTTATCGGAGATTCTGCGTTTGCTCTAAGTAATGTAATGATGAAGCCGTACACCTTTCGCACCACTTTGACTTCAGAGCAAATAAATTACAACAAAAAATTATCAACGGCTCGTCGGGTCGTAGAAAATGCATTTGGGCATTTAAAAGCTAGATTTAGGAAAATCGGAAAGGGCTTAGAACTACGTATCAACAATATTAATATATAGTTATCAAAGCTGCTTGTGTCTTACACAATTTTTTGAATGACCACAATGATAAAATAAATCGAACCTGGATTAACGAAATGACTGTGTCTGAAGCTGCAATTTGTCGTCAATATCCAGAGCAATTTTCAGATCGAGTAGAAGGTGATGGAGACAAAATAAGGAACGTAATAGCAAAATATATCTTTGAAAGAAGAGAAATTGGTAATTATACATATGTATACATTCAATATTTTACTTAAAGTATATGTGGATAATTAAAAGAAGCCAAATTGAAAACGTTATAATTTTATTTTTATATTAAAATTTAAAGAATATAAACTTAAAACTAAAATAAATCAAAGCTTAATACTAATAGTAATGAAATGAATTAAATTGAGAGCGTTATAATTTTATTTTTATATTAAAATTTAAAGAAAATAAACTTAAAACTAAAATAAATCAAAGCTTAATACTAATAGTAATTAAATGAATTTAAAAAAAAGAATAATAGTAAAATAAGTAAGATTAGATATAACTTTAATATTGGAAAATACTTAAATTTATTTTTTTGATTTCATTATATCCAAAAATTCTCGCTGAAACTTTAACGTTTCAGCGTTAAACTCATCTTCTTTTTTTGCCATCTCCTCTGTCAGTTTTCTATGGGCTTCAAACTCACGCTGTATTATTTCATTGCTTTTTTTTATTTCCTGAAGTATTTCATGTTGTATTTTATTTTTTTGAATAATTCTCTTCCTTTTAGATAATGGTGAGCCTAATGTAGGGGATTCTGAACTTGAAGTGTGATCATCATGAACACCAGTTGTTGGTTGTGATGAAATTTCTGTACTGAGCTGCGCATCATTATTCGTTGGCTGCGACGTTGTTGGGGACAGCACAATAATTTCTTGGTCGTTGGTCTTGGCATCACTGGTCGTTGCTTGAGATGATAACATATCATCAAAAGTCTGAAATATAAAATTGTAAAAAAACATTGATTAAAATATACATATATGCATACATTCTATATAAAATATTTATTATATACACTTTTTTACTTACTACACTTTCTTCCAAAGAATGCAAATTGTTGCATCGGTAGCTGCCAATGATGTTGTTCACGTTTTCGTAGTACAACCATTCCGAAGGGGCGACACCAGAAACTAGCTTTTTTTTTTCTTCCCTGGGATCAAAAGTAAATAATGATTGAATTTTTTCAAATGTAAAATATTCTACCAACCTGTATTTCTGTGTCAAATTATTAATTTTAATTTTTAAGTTACTGGGAGTAACTGCAACACCTTTCTTTTCCATTTTCTTCGACATCTCCATATACACATGGAGATTTTTCCTAACTCCACGCAGCTGTTCGGCGTACTCAGACCAGACATCGAATAAAACATTTATGTCTTCTGCAGACCAACGCATTCTGCACTTTTTATCACTCATTTTTTTTATTTTATTTTTATTAATTGTTATTATTATTATTATTGTTATTATTATTATTAGTATGTATTATTATTATGTATTATTATTATTATTATTATTATTATTATTATTATTATGTATTATTATTATTATTATTATTATTATTATTATTATTATTATTATTATTATTATTATTATTATTATAATTATTATTATTATAATTATTATTATTATTATTATTATTATTATTATTATTATTATTATTATTATTATTATTATTATTACAAAATCACAATTTATAATACACTTAAAATTTATAATCACAATTTATAATTTATAATACACATTAAAAATCAGAATATAAAAACAATCCAAAAATCACAATGAGAAAAAAAAACACAACCTAAAAACTAACCTTCAAATACATAAAAAAATTTCAAATTTAAGAATGACAGCTGCAAATGCACTTTATAGTTTCTTTCCTAGATAGCGCTTTTCTTAATTATCTAGTATAATGAAGTAGCTTCTACTTCATTAAACGTAGTTCATTATGAAGCAGATTTTCTTCATAATGAAGATCTTCTTCTTGAATTCGTCATAATTAAGTAAAATGTGTCAATTGTATTATTATTGATTTTGGAAGAATGCGATATATGAGAGAAATATGTGAAATTTTAAGCAAAAAAGGATCGAAATTAATTTGCTGAATGGAAAGTGAAATGAGATCTTAAAACATTACTAGAAATAGATTTTATATATAATGGTCAGAAACAATTATTGTTGCTTCAAAAGTCCACTTTTTTTATCATTAAGCTCTAAAAATATTTTATAGGAAGATTTAGGACATGAAAATATAGTATCCAAAGTATGAGTATCTATAATTAATGAAGAAACGTAAAAAAACCTAAAGAAATTATTGATTTAGAGTATTTTTTCCCAAAAAAAAAGTTGTTTACAATCATCTGTTAAAAACTATACCTTTTTGTATTTATTCATTAAATAAAAATAAGTGTGTGCATGTACTTAAATGTACCTGTATGAAGTGAAATATTACATATTTTTAATAAATAAAAATTTGTAAAAAGAAAATTCATTTCTTGTACAAGAAGTTAAAAAAAAAAGATAACTGTTAAATCCACTTAAAACATTAACATTAAAAATAAAAAGGTGCTAATTCATAAAATTTTATATAGAATAAAAACACAATTTTTTTACAATTCGTTATAAAATTTATTTAAAAAAATAATATCTTAAAAACTAACAATTCAAAAAATCTTAAACTAAATTACAATATTGAATACAATTAAAAGATTTACTAATTTAAAATTGACAAAGCAAATTGTTTTAAGTTGTTCAATTTAATTGGAAAACTAACTCAAATATTCAAATTTTAAATTTATTAATCAAATATCAATTTCAATGTCTACAATTTGAAATTTATTAATTTAAGTGTTTACAATTTAAAAATTTACTAATTCAAGTATTACAATTTAAAAATTTACTAATTCAAGTATTACAATTTAAATTTACTAATTCAAGTATTACAATTTAAAAATTTCCGGAAATTAATTTCGTTCAAAATTTAATTAATAAGTTCAAAAAAATATGCAAATAATTAAAAAATAAATAAAAGTAACTATTATTTACTTAGAAAATAGTTTGTGTCTTAGCTTAAAATGATGATGAATTATCAGAAATATCGATGTTTTAAAATTTTGATTTAAATGTCGCTGAAGATAGTTCCGGTGATGTTAATGATATTTACCGTCGGTAAATCACTGTTCAACTCTAGTAGTACGACGATAAAAATTTCTATGAAGAAACTTCAATTCTGCTGATTGTAATTACTTGGATTCGAATTGTCTCGGCAATAGAAAAATTTAAATAAATTTTTTCTAAGTTCAAACAGCAATGTTGATGAAAAAATTTCTAAGTATTTTTCTGTTTATTAGAAAACTTTAATGTAAACATTTTTTAAGTCCAAAGCAGAGTTGATTAGAAATTTTCTTTAAAATTTCTAAGTATTTTTTTTTTTTTTTTTGTGATTTATTAGAAATTTTTTCCAAAAAAAATTTCTAAGTGTTTTCCTAATTTTTCCCTAAATTCTGTAAAAAATTGTAAGTTTTTTACAGAAATTCCTAAGTTCCCTATGTACTATCTCAATACGCTAGATTTTTGAGGACTCAATATGTCCAATGCTTTTTGGTCTATTTGTTTTCTCTGCTTCAATCTCAATACGATATTATACACAGATAATCGCAAAAAGACAAATTCTTCTGCGATCTGCAACCCTTTATATACCAAAATTTGCAAACTCTGGAATTTTCTATTTTCCCCTTTGGTGATAAAATTTCTATTTGTCTCATCTTCTCTTCCTTTTTATGAAACCGTTTTGTTCAAATTGTGTCCGGTAAATCGATTGATAAATTTGATGATTTGTGAATAACTCTACTGGTACTGGTAATTCAGCTTCTATTTGACAATGATCATTCGTTTAATTGGAACAGTTGGTAATATGTAAGTGACGTTTTGTTTACTATATTGTTGTGTCGTGATTGTGTCAAATAATTATAATATTGTGATAGTTGAATGTTGTGGTTATTTGACATTTTGTGAATATTTTGATTTAAATGTTTTTTTTTTTTAATTTTGTGATTAGTGTTTTGTGATATATGTTAAATTGATTATATTTTATATGTATTTAAATTATATTGTGCAGTTTTATTTGTTTTATGTTTGTAAATAATTTTGTGATTGAGCATAGTTTTGTGTTATATGTTTTGGTTATGTTGTTTGTTTACTTTTGTGTTGTTCTGTTTGTGTATTTGTTTATGGTTTTGTGTTATTAATTTACTTATTTATTATTATTATTTATTTTAAAAATATTATAATTTCTATTTCAGGTTAAAGTCTTCATCTAAAATTTGGACAAAATGTAAGTTTTAATTTCTATATATGTAAGTTTTTTAACATTTTATAATATCTTGTCTTTTTTTCATTTTTCTTTTTCAGATTTTTAAAATGTTGAATGACTATTCAACAATAACAGACTTTATTAAAATAAATTCTTCTAATGTAGCGATAATATTTTAAAATACGAATGAATAATAATATAAAATTGTATCTATAAAAAAACATACACATAATAACACACATATGGTGAGGTCTAAAAATCTAGATAATTAAAAAAAGAAACAATGAAATTAAAGCACAAAACTTTAAAATCTCTTATTCATGATATTGCAAAATATTGAAACGACTAGATTTTAATGATTTTGCATATAAAGTTTTCAGTTAAAAAAATATAGAGGATGTAATATATGTATATATTCTATTTTTACATAAAAATAAAAATAACGAAAAAATATATTAAAATTTATGTATAGTATCAAACATGCAAGTGTTCGATTGCTTTCATCATATTGCTGTCCTCATCGTCATGATCGTTGTTACTATTTTTATTGTTCTTGTTGTAAATTGTTGTAATCGAATTTCACTTTTAGTACGTTAACACCTGTGACGAATTTAAATAAAATTTTTTCATTCTTTTAGTAAAAATAAGAAACATTGGTACAAATCTCGCTTTGTATATCATCCAATTAATAACATAGAGTGGGCCCACTTCGAATGACTGTTTGTAATAATTTGAAAATTCTTTCTACAACAATTAATTAAGAACGATGAAGCACATTTCTATTTGAAACTATATGTAAATAAACAGAACTGCATAATTTGGGGTTCAGAGAACCGAGAGTAATCAGCGTCAATTTCATCCTTTTAGACGAATTGTTTAGTGTGAAGTTATGACAGGAAGTCTTCCGTCCATATATATTGTTTTGAAGATGAAGATGAATATCCATAAATCATCTTAGTAAAGGGTATACTGGAAGCGAACCACGATAGAAAATCTTTTTACGTTTATTAGTTCAATTAACCAACGTATGATTCCAGCGGGATAGAGCTAAAGTAACCATCGCTAGGGCGACCATGGAGATTCTTCGAGAGTTTTTCGGTGAACGATTTTTTTTTTAAAAATGCAGATTTATTCTGGCCTCCTAGCTTACCAGAATCAACGACGCTTGATTTCTTTCTGTGTGACTATTTAGAGAGACGAGTTTACAGAAACACACCAACAACAATTCAAGAGGTTGAACAAAATATTCGCAAAGTCACAGTCAGAAACGTTGTATGATGTAGTGCAAAATGTTTTAAAACAGCCATTATTTGTTAACAAGAAATTAAAATAAATAAAAAAGAATATTAACAAATTACTCTTTCATTTAAACCATAAAACTATAATTAAAGATTAAAATTAAAAAGTTATTTATATGCATTTCATATCAGTCAGTTCAAGTTGACCCATTCTTGTATATCGAAGTTATATATGGGACTAATGAAAAAATACAGACTTTTGACTCCAGCTCTGCGTACTACGTACTACCCTACCAGTACTGCATGGTACTAATGCAGCACACGACGGAGGCCTAGATAATCCATATAGTGTATATTGCAATATACCCTTATATCATCTTCTTATATCTTATATGTATATATAAATGTATTTAAATATATTTTCAATGCACAAACAAACAATAATATTTTTATTTTCAATAGATATATGTATGTACATATGTATGTGTTATATGTTCAATTTCCGTGATTCTTCAAATTTCATATACTACTATAATAAAATGTCATTTCATGTACAAAAGATAAAAATGGTTTAATTTTTCTACTTCTCCTTTTGTTTTGTTTTGTTCGTTGGATAATTTGTAAATTCAGCACCACGTAAAATGCAAATCAGTGTTACTTATATGTACGTATGTATGTACTATTTATATTCTACATTCATATAATAGGTGAATATTATAAATGCAAAACAAATATGTATATTTTGTATAAAAGAATATGAAAAAAGATTATAGCGCTTAAAAAGAATATCCACAAAGTAACAGATACCATTATTATTTTTGATTAAAGTCTACGGTTCAACTCTTCATCACCATATTCATAATAATAATCGTTTTCGTCGACATAATTTAACCAACTTGTATAAATAATGATACAAGTGAATAAAGTCTGAAAATGTGTAATTAAGATTGCCAAGATCACAAGTTATCACAAAACAATATTTAAGTCCTACGTACTATACAATAAAATCGAATACTCACACACACACCCATCTATGATCTAAACATACACACATATCCATATTATAGGAAAAAAAGTTGCATATATAATGACAGTCAAGCAACACAATACAATAATGTGTAGAAATGCTCATGGAGAAATTCATACGATCATTTTGTTGTTTCAGAATTTCTGCTCTAATTACATTTTGGTATTTTGACTGCTTTGCAACTTTGCATCATTTATCATTTTATACATGCATGTATGTGTGGAAAGTGTTTGTTTGCTTTGAATCACATTACACTTTATAATAAATTCTATAGATTTTTTATTTTTTTTTTAAAGTTTTGTTATTTTCCTCTTTATAAGTATACGTTAAATTAAAAAAATAAGAAATAAATGCTTATAAATCTAAAATGAGGTTTTATTACGTACATATACATATGTATATGAATGTAGATTCGCACTTTGACTATTACCCTATTATCATTTACCAATATAGTGCATGCACATAAATATTTCGCAAAAATGAAACAAAAAAAAACAGCAAATGAATAGGTAACAAAAAAACTAATACCTATCTAGATATATGGTGAACATATTATGTATAGACGATGCATACGAATGGTATACACTGGCACAGGTGAGAATAATTATGAAGGTGTGATACAGTGGTTTAGTAATCAATACTACTATTATTCATATTTGGTGTTTCGTGTTTTCATTTATTCACTTGTTTATTTTGTTTTATATTATTATTGTTATTTGCGCTCAATATAATATTGGTTTTGATTGCACGATCAAATTAGTTTTTTTTTTATATTTTTCATCCATAGATGTAAATATGCTGTATAGATACATATGTATATCCCTTACTCAATAAAAATATAACTTCTTCAAATTATTGAAATATTGTACAGTTATTTCTGAATGAAGTTTTCGATTTCCTTACCATCTTTTCAACGTTTTAAAAATTACATTTTTTTTCTATTTTAGTAGGTAGATGAAAAACTTTTTTACAATCATTCATAATTTTCGAGTTCGAGCAATAAATTATTCGTTCTATTTTTAATTTAATTCATATTTTTTTACAGGCTTTTCTATGGTATTATCTATTATGGTATTATGGTGTAAAAACATCAAACCTAAATAAGGTGTAGAAAAATACATATCTATAACCAAAGACGATAATAAGATATCTTATTATCGCCTTTGCTATAACTTACATGTATGTATTTGCTATATAGTTAATATACATGTATGTATGTACATTTACATGTAAAGATACAATAAATTAGCTATGGCTATGTGGTAGGTGGTAGTATTTTTCTTAGTTTGTTGATCTACTCATATATAAATGTACGTGTAGTATTATATCAAATTAGACATTGTTGAAGTGAATAAAAATAAGTGAAACCTTTTACTTAGGAAACTTCAAGTATTTACTTACATTTTCTTTAGTAAAATGTGAAAGTGATGTTAATGATTACATATATATTAGGTTACATTAAAATTTTTATAAAACAGGACATTTTATGTTTTTCTCATATTTTTTTCGTTTACGTTATATTTCAAACGTTACGATCATATGGCTTGTACGTCGTACATAATAATTTTATACATGTATACGTAATGTGACTTTGGGTGTATGTAGTTGTATGTGTGTGTATTATATATTACTCACATGAGTAATATATAATAAAGGCGAAAAAATGAATGACTGAGAGGACATAGCCAACGTTATAAATTGCGAACTAAAAGCTCTAATCGTCGATGAATTGTAAAAATCTGAAATCTGTATCTCAGTAAAGTATAGAACTCTTTGTTTTTCCTTGTTTCATATACACTGCCTCGAATTTTCTTCCCAATATATATTCTTCTTAGAATTCTTCTCTCCGAGCGTCCTAAGGTTATCGCATCATTTCCTCCCATCGCCCAACTTTTGGAGCCATAGATATGTTTTGAGGCAGAAGGGGGATATTTTGAAGACTTATTGTAATAATTACTATTTATTGTAAATATTTTTTATTGTATAAAATTGTCTTCTTTGTCTTTACTTTAGGTAGAAATAAATAAAAATAAAAAATATAACTGTTAATTGTTATTTAAATAAAATTTTTAGTAAAATATATCGTTTGCAATTTGCAGATAGGTACATTTACGACCTTTCCTTCACGTCTTTGATCTTCAATAACTCGATGAAGGATGTTGTCATCGAGCTCGCTCTTTTTTTGTTTTGTAGAGATCATTTGAGCGTTTTAGAATAATTAAGAAAAAAAATTATGTTAGTGGATTTTTTTTTCAAGAACCCCTTTTTTTTTTACAAATTTTTTAAAGAAAAAAACCAAAAATTTTAGATTTATATCTCTTTTTCGACCATAATAAAATTATTTCTGTCAGTAAGTGATATGTCAAATTAAAGGTAATTTTATAAACTTTCAATTAAAAAAATAAAAATTACCTTACATGTAGTGTGCGAAAAGTTACAAAGAGTTTTGTGATCAAAAGTCTTGCACAAATCTCAAAATGTTCAACGCCCTCTAGCGTTGGAAATGAGGCTCTACTCAGCAAAATGCTAATACATTTTTTTTTCATGAAACAGTCTAAAGAATATCGTGATACTAATATGTGTAAGTAGAAAAGAAGCACCATGTATATATTTATTATATATAGTATTTATTTATAACAAAAAGTATTGAATTATTATCTAATATTTATTAATAATTTACTCAAATAAAAATGATTTAAAAACACGCCTTTACTTTGAAAGCTTAAGGCTGACAACAGAAGAGAAAAATATAATTATGATAATTAAATTGAACGTACTCATATATTTACTGCGATACAAATATTAAATAGGTAACGGTATACGCTACAGTAAAATGTATATGAATAATAGTTATATATAATATATAATAATAGCCCATCAACTCGTTGTCACACTTCAGAATGTGTATTTTATATTACATTATTGTCATATATAAAAGTAAATGTGTTGTTGCTTCCAGAACATTCTCCCCCGGGTTAAGGCACTTCTTGACAAAGTTGCTCTGATAATTAATATTGATTGACTGGAAGCTTACTAAGTTTCACAATTGGCCTCTTTATGATTCCTTTTATTGTTTTGAGGGTGACTACTCTTACGGTTAACCATTTTCCTGCTGGAATGTTGTTTTCCTAAATCACTACTAAGTCACAGATTTCAAAATTTGACTGCACCTTTTGCCATTTTGGACGCTGTTAAAGAGTCGTCAGGTATTCAATGCTCTTCAGAAGTGCTGACGAATTTTCTGTGTTAACCGCCAACGTTCCTGAAGATTTGTTGATTGAGGTATTTTTTCATTACTTGGTATTTCTGGGCATGTTGTAATTGATCTTCCTATCAGAAAATGAGCTGGTGTAAGATCATTGAGATTAGAAATATCGTCATCAATTGGAGTGGATGGTCGTGAGTTTAAAACACCTTCAATTTGAATTAATGTTGTGTTCATCGTCTCATATGTAAGATGAGCCTCACCTCTAATCTTTTTAATTATAGTTTTGATTGATTTAACACCAGCCTCTCATAATCCGGCCAAAATGAGGTGACGAAGGTGGGTTGAAATTCCATGTTATACTGTGTTTGGCAAGCATTGTAGCTACGAAATGATCTTTGTACAGTTTGCGAATGAATTTATCTATTTCTGACAATTGACATGACGCTCCAATGAAATTTGTACCTTTGTTGCTGTAGATAATGCTAAACAATCCTCTCTGTGATGAAAATCGTTTAAATGGAGCAATAATGTGTCTGATGTTAGGTCACTTGGTAGTTCGATGTGCATTGCTCTTGTACAAAAACAAATGAATATAACCAATATAACTAAGTATGCCTTGGATAATTTTGTTCCTCTACCCTTGCGTGACAATAACTGAAATGGTCCAGCGGAATCTACCTCTGTGTTATCAAATGGTTGCGACACTTTGACTCTGTGAGTTGGTAAATTTGCCATCAATTGATTTGAGGTGTGCGCTCGTTGTTTATCACATACTACACACCGTTTAATGAGAGTTTTGACGACAGGTCGTCCAGATATTATACAATAATTTTGACGAATAATGTTGATTAAATGTGAAGTGTCAGTATGAAGCTGTTTGACCAGTAGGTTGACAAATAATATGTGATGTTTCTGCAAGATAATGGTATGTCTTGTACTGTATGGTGTATTGGAATTCCCGATTCATCCTCCAACACGGATTAGACTATCCTTGTCAATAAATGGTGTTAGTCATGCTAATTTACTTGATTTTGATAGACAATGATTATGTTTTAACTGTTGCAATTATTCTGGGAATTCTTCTGCTTGAATCCATCTAATACAACAATTGTATGTTTTTTAGATATCTTCAGCTTGAATCCATGTCTTGAATCCATAGAGTCTTTGTAGAACAATTTTAAAAAATTGAAAATATTTCGCTAAACCTATAATAATTTTAGATAAACTTGAAATTTTGTTAAATAATGATGACAAAATATGTTCTGATTTAGACGTAATAATCTGATATACATTCAAATGTTTATGACGCATTTCTAATAAATTTAATTGATTACATCAAATTGTGGTTTGGGAATACTTATATCATGTGATTTTAGCCATTTTGGACCTTGCCACCATACTGTTGATGTCACTAATTTGTCAGCAGTGATTCCTCGAGATGCTAAGGCTGCTGGATTTTTGGATAATGTAACATAATTCCACTGTGATCTTGGAATTACTGACTGAATGAATGACGTTCGATTTGCAATAAAATATTTCCATTTACGTGGGTGTGATGACAACCAGGCTAAAACAACTTTTGTGTTAGTCCACTGATCAATTGGTATTTGTGTTACTGATATTACAAATTGAATGAGTTTTATTAATAATATTGCAGCACATAGCTCTAATCGTGAATTTCTAATACGATGATTTTGTTTCTAGATTAAAGCAAAGATTATCTCATATTCCATATTTTTGTATGACAGCCGATGTATGGTCTGGAGTAAGAAGATCTTTCTTTGGCTATACTTGTCACTGGATTGATAATGAAACTCTGAAAAGAAAGTCTGCAGCTTTGGCATACCGACGATTTTATGGCATTCATTGCTTCGATAAAATTTCAGAAATGAACCAGTGTATAAATAATGAATTTAAAATAGATTCATCAACAATTGTATACACTATAATGCATCAAATTTTATTAAAGCTTTTAAAGAATTTGGAATTACACAAAGTAATTTATACCTTACATGTTTTCAAATTTCAATTTTAATAAATTTATATTTATACTTTTTAGACGTTTCTGTGCCTTCTATTTTAAAAGAAAATGACTCCAATTACAAAAAGGACGATCACGACATTGATCAACGAGATCAATCTCCTCAATTTTAAACAATAACTCCGCTACTATCTAAGCACTTTAGATGTGATAGTCACACATTGAATTTGCTCGCTACTACTACTACTACTGACTTTCTTAAAATATTACAGCTACAAGAAAATGAAAATATTTATGCCAAACATAAACAGTATTTTTGACGGTACGTTCAAATTTTCAATCATTTAAATATTTAATTACAAAAATCCACTATTTATTCTGTGAATATAAAAATTTTAACGGAATAAATATTCTTAAATTAATATTTTTAATTAGTTTATAATTTTCTTTATAGTACGTGGGGTGTACAATAAGTTTCCGTTTTTTGCATTTTACAATATTTTTATTCAAAAAATTATTAAACATAAAAAATTCTAAATACATTTATAGTTTTTCAAAGTAACAACCTTTCTTTGCAATACATTTTTTCATACGTTCAAACCATTGACTAAAACATGCCCTCATATCATCAGGCGTAGACCTTTTTAGTTCCACATCTAAAGCATTTAGAAGCTCTTCACGACTTCCAAAATGTCGTCCCTTTAAATTTTTTTTCATTTTTGGAAAAAGAAAGAAATCACAAGGCGCTAAATCCGGTGAATAAGGAGCATGTGGCAGGATTTGTAAATTTATTGATTGAAGAAAGTTTTGCGTAAGTTGTGCTCGATGAGCTGGAGCGTTGTCGTGGTGGAGGAAGATGTTGTGATCACGCGCTACTTTCGTCGACCGATAGGTTCGAACAACAAAAAAAAAAATATAAAAACACAATTTTAAGTAAATTGAAATGTTAAACTTTATTTAAATCACTTATTAATAAAAGATTTTACAAAAACTTTAGTTTTTAGTATTTAACTTTATTTAAACTAACTTATTAATAAAAGATTTTACAAAAACTTTGCAAAAATGATGAGAAAGACTTTTCTGTGGGAAAGGAAATAATTATAAAATTTTGCAATATAGAGTAAAATTATAATTTTTTATAAAATATGATATATTTTAATTTATATAATATTTGTTGAATTGGCTATTCGTCGGAAGTTCTAGATTTTTGATATTTGTGAGAGTTGGTAACGTAACTCCTCCCTCCTTTAAATGAGAACTCTCCTGAGTTATATTTTTAATCTTTATTTTTAGACTTTTGTGTTTATAAGAAAGTATTACAATAATTAATTACTATAATTATGATAGCAAAAGTACCAATGCTTCCGTATACATATAAACTATTTTTATGATATTTTATTTCTTTTATTTCGTTTAAATTTTCAATTTGATTCAATATAACATCATCAAATATTAATTTTTTATTTATATCTTTAATATTTTCTATAAGAGTTGGAGCAGTGAAGCTTTGTTTGAATTCTTTCTTATTATTTTCTAATACATAATTATCAATTTTGATTGAACAATTATTGAAATTAATTAAATAATTTCCTTTCAGTAACATTTTACGGTTGTCACAATTATTAGTAAAATTAACATAATTCAAGTTTTTTGCAATTACTATTCCGTCTTGTAATTCTATTATTTCAGATGCATTATTAAAAATTTTTATACAATTCTTTTTTATTAGACAATTATTACAAAGTTTTAAATTTTTCAAGTCTTTATTTTCTTCGTAATTATAGATTTTATTTTCGTATTTTATTATTTCAAATGGATCAAACATCAGTTCTCGTTTTTGATTATCGGTAATTGGTATAAGTAAAGATTTTTGTAAAGTTATTATTTCTTTCGGTATTCTTATTACAAATATTATATTTTCTTTATTGTCAATTGCAGTACCAAGTCTTATGTTCTGTAGTTTTTGTATGTCAATGTCATATTCGAGGATTTCTTCATTGGTTAATATATTACTATGGATTAAACCTAGTCTAGACGAGGCTATGTTATCTTGGATTTGCTCTACATTATCCTGTAATATTTTTAATTTTAAAGCAAAGTCTGTGTATAATAATTGCCTATCTAATACTTTTTCTGTATTAAAAATTTCATTGATTTGTTGAGTAACTAATGATCTATCTCTATTGATTGCTTCTTTTAATTTAGCAAAAGTTTCATTAAAATTTTTGTTAATTTTTATTTGAGCATTTAAGTTTTCTATTGCATTGTGATTATTGGTTTCTATAACTTTTAAATGATTTTCAATTTCTTGTCTATCCGAATCATCCATTGTACCAAAAAGCCATTTTTCGATTGTGCCTACTAAATTTATTAAACCTCTTTTTTGTCTATGTGGTGTAAGTGTTTGTATTTTGTTTCTAATAGTTTTTAATTGGTATTCTAAGGTCATTTTGTCTTTTAAATCTGATTGTTTAACAGTATGATCAAAATTATCTATTATGCTTATAATTTCCTTCGGGTTTATTATATGGAGTACAGTGTTGTAATTTTTTACTATATTAACATTATTTAATTGTATTTCAGAATATCCGGAGTCCGTATTAATTTCTTCAATTGTTAGCTGGGCTTTGGTCATCGTGAATATCGTCAGTATCAAGAGTATTTTGAAAATCCAGTTTACCTGAAAATTTATATTTTCTTTTAATATTGGAGGTATGAACATCTTTTAAATTCTTCTTAACAAATTTGGGTTCTTCTTTATGTCTAAGGCTTTTATAATTCTTTATGTAACCTTCTGCTCTATCTTCTATATAATTTTCTCTATTTGTGTTAAGCTTATTAATATATTTTGCTTTCTCTCTACATAAATTGTTATATATGATTTTTACATCACTTTTTCCCTCTTGAATATCTATAGGATTATTTTTGGTAGTTGAATGGAAACTATTATTGTACCATTCAACTGCTTTACTCATTTTTTCTTTTATGCTAAGATGTTTATTTTCTATTCCTAATATTCTAATTCTTTCAGCAAGGGTACTATGTAATCTTTCTATATCCGAATTGCCAGTATGGCTATTCGATTTTACTAAATGAAAATCTATACCTTCATTCCTTAAATAATCTTTAATATTAACGCTTCGAAATTCATTGTCAGTAATCAATTTTTGGAAATGACCCCGTTGTGACTTGTATTCCCTCAATTTTTCTATTATAGTTTGATTGGTCCTATCTTCTAAGTAATAAGCAGTAGCAAATTTGGAAAACCTATCCAAAAATGTTAGGAAGTTTGCTTTAGAATTGGTATATATATCCATATGCACAATTTGTTTAATGTTAGTAGGGGTTTCAGTTAACTTAAACTTATTTTTAATAGGATTTCTATCATATTTAGCACGATTACATACATCGCAATTGTTTATGAATTTTTGAATTAAAACTTTTAAGTTAGGGAAAAATATAAGCTTTTTTAATCCTTCGTAATTTTCATTTATCCCTGTATGACCTGTTTCAAATTTATGATACTTTTGTATTTGATTATATGTTTCAGCCTCACTAACCATATCTTTAGCATGATAGGAGCATCGTACAAATTTTATATTATTTACACTATCATATAATTCTATAATCTTTTGTTGAAGTTTGTTGAATTCGTGGTCACTTAATTCAGTATAAATGCCTATCTTACCAGGTTTAATATATCTTCTTAATATATCTGATAAGTTATTATTTAAGTCTTCAGAATTTATGTATATTTTTCTATTTTTATGCTTTATTTCGAATTCTTTTGTTTTATCATTTGTTAAAATTATTTGCGTTTTAAAACGGTTAACTACAGTATCTAAAATAGGGATATGATTATTCAGGTTTTCTTCTTGTGAATGTATCGTTTCTATATTATTTTCATCTGCATTATTTATCATAGAGATATCTTCTTCAATTCTTTCATTATTCCCCTCTATAGAATTTTCATTATCTTTTTCAGTATCTAGATTAGATGCCTCTATCAAATTTATTTCATTAGTTTCATTATTAATACGACTTAAAAAATCTGCAACTTTGTTCTCTTTTCCTATAATATAATCTATGTTTATATCATATTCACCCAATTTTAAAAGCCATCTGTATAAACGTGGATTTACATCTTTTCCTCTAGTTTTGGTATATAGCCATTTTAAGGGTTGATGGTCAGTTAATAAATCGAATTTTACGCCATAAAGATAGGGTCTAAAGTAGTTTGTGGACCATACAATTGCCAAAAGTTCTTTCTCAGTTGTTGAATATTTCTGTTCGTGTTCATTTAGCGTTCTGCTAGCGAAACAGACTGGATGATTGTCCTGTTGAAGGACAGCACCTATTGCAAATGCACTAGCATCTGTTACAAGTTTGAATTTTTTTTCAAAGTCTGGGTATTTCAAAACAGGGACTTCTGTAATTATTCTTTTTAATTTTTCGAATGAATTTATATAATTTGGATCATTGATATTAATCTTTGTGTTCTTTTTAAGATATTTAGTCATGTTTTGAGCTATTTTCGCATAGTCTTTGATGAATTTCCTGTAATACCCCGTCATACCGAGAAAAGATTTTATTTGTTTTTGAGTGTTTGGCAATTTTAATTTTAGAATATCTTCAATTTTTTTAGGATTAGGTTTAACACCTGCTGGAGTGAGGACATGGCCTAAATATTCTGTTTCTTTAGAAAAGAATTTGCACTTATCAACCTGAATTTTCAAGTTATGGTCTCGCAATTTACTAAATATTTTTTTTATGCTGTTTATGTGTTCATCTATAGTTGTGCTGAATATTAGGATATCATCTAAATATACGACACATATCCTGTTTATGTAATCTTTTAGAATGGAGTTCATTAAACGTTGAAATGTTGCCGGAGCGTTCTTCAAGCCGAAAGGCATTCTCACATATTCGTAGTGTCCTAGAGACGTAGAAAAGGCAGTTTTCTTCCGGTCTTCTTCCTTTACAAGTATTTGATGGAAGCCCTTTGCTAGGTCTAGGGTCGTAAAATACTGAGATCTGCCAAGTTTATCAAGGATGTTTTCTATATTCGGGATCGGAAATTTATCATCTATCGTAACTTCATTGAGTTTACGATAGTCTATGACAATTCTCCATTTTTTCTTGCCAGAATTGTCTAATTTTTTCGGAACAATCCATAGAGGACTGTTATATGGAGAACTACTTTCTTTGATTATTCCTTGCTTGAGCATATCGCTAATCTGGGTTGAAATTTCTTTCTCATGGATCTGAGGATATCTATAAGTTTTTACATATATAGGTTTATCAGTTGTTGTAATTATCTGGTGTTGTATTTCAGTTGTACAAGTTAACTGATCTCCTTCTTTAAAGAAGAGGTCCTTATATGATTTACGTAATTTATTTAATTGAGTTTTTTCTTCAGGGTTTAGATGTTTTAAGGTATTTTCGATTTCTAACTCATCTACATTGGTATATTCTAATTGATGAATTTCATCAATTTTGTAGGGAATGGCATTTTTAAATTTAATAATATTGCCATTTATTATTAAATTATCATTTTCAAAATCTAAAATAGCTTTTAATGGTTTAAGAAGATTTTGTCCTATAATAGCATCAAAGCATTTATTATGGAATTTCGCTAATTTCCATATCATATAAGCATCTTCTCCGAACTCAATTGGTAAATTGGTTTTTATCTCTTTATTTACTATAGTAGCTTTATTTAAAGTGTTAAGGGTAATTGGATTTTTTAAAAATTGTCGTTTGTATTGTAGTAATTTCTGTTCGTTGAGGAGAGAAATTGAAGATCCAGTATCTATTAAACATTGGATTTTGTCTGTACCAATAGTTAATTGTACTATTGGTAAGTAAACTTGGGAGGCAAATATTGAAAATTTACTTCATGTTGAACATGGTCAATTTCCATTGGTTCTGGTCCGTTTTGTTTATTGTTAAAATTGCGTCGAGTTCTTCCTGAAAAATTATCATTTCTTGGTCTGTTATTATATTGTCCGGAATTATTATAGTTTGGTCGATAGTTATTATTTTGTCTGTAATGTCCATTGTCTTGTCTGTAATTATACTGATTGTTTGAACCATGTTGATTTCTATTATTTATAACATTATGATTGTTTGGTTTGTTATGACTTACATTATTGTTCATTTTATTTTTTTTCTCTAATCAAACCTAAGTTTTCTAATAATAATTAATTATCTATTTGCCTACTTAAAACTACTGATGCTAAATTAGGATCTATATTATTTAAAAAGGTTCTTAAAATGGTGGCTTCGTTGATACTTGGACTAAATTCCGACGGTTTATCCTGATCGTATTCGTATTTTTCGTTCAGTTTTGATAATATTTTTTTTAAATTATTAAAATAGTCTCTTACTTGATTATTCCTTAAGGAAAAGGCTTGATGGTAAAGTTGGTGATATGACTCTTTTACCCCAAAACTTTGTATCAATGCTGCTTTGATGTTGTTCCAGGTTGCTCCTACTCCAAGTGTTCTGACGACGTCTAAGGCAGGCCCTTGGATTTTATTAATAATAATTCTTTGAAAAACGTATTGTTGAACTTGAGGACATTCTTGAAGAAGCGGAAATATAGTATCAACGTCTCTTAGAAAGGATGTTAAAGCATAATTATTGTCTCCTCTAAATTCATGTATCCTCTGTGAGTCTTTTACAAGATCATTAAAAGAAATTGTGAATGATGGAGCAGTTGATGATGATTGAGATGTAGTAGCTGTGTTATTCGTCATGTTGTCTAAAGTTTCAATACTTTTTTCTGAAATTTCACTTTTTAAAAATTCAAAATTTTGATAAGTGATATTTGTTGAATTTTCCGAATTATTGTCACTACACTTTTTATTTGGTTTACTGTATATTTTTAGTCGTTCTGATAATTCACTTTCTTTTTTTGTTTTAGGAATGTAGAATATGATACATATATTATTTATTTATTTATATATTTAAATATATTTAAGTATTTATTTATTTTTTTTTTTTTTTTTTTATTTTATTTGATAATATAATAATTCACTAATTTTCACATTGTAATTTGGTTCACTTTAATTTTATCTTTACATATTTTTATAGTCACTTGAAAGAATCACTTAACTTTTTGTTACAATTTATTTTTCTATATATTCGTTGAATTTTTCGTCAATCACTGTTTTTATTAACACTAATTGTTTATTTAAAATAATGTGATTAACTACATCTACTTCAAAATTTTTTGAATCTAATAAACGAAGAACTTCATTTAGTTTATTTCTTATTTCCCTGACTTCTTTTGATTTTTTTCTTGTTATAACCATTGCAAAAATAATATTTCAATTATTAATAATGAGTACACAAACTATTGTTAAACTTAGGTTCAACATAAAAAAAAAATTTTAATTAATTTTTTTTTTTTTTTTAATTTTTTTTTTTTATTTTATTATTTTGTTGGATTGCGATACTTTAGATCACAATCCTACCGACTGCGCCACTTTCGTCGACCGATAGGTTCGAACAACAAAAAAAAAATATAAAAACACAATTTTAAGTAAATTGAAATGTTAAACTTTATTTAAATCACTTATTAATAAAAGATTTTACAAAAACTTTAGTTTTTAGTATTTAACTTTATTTAAACTAACTTATTAATAAAAGATTTTACAAAAACTTTAGTTTTTAGTATTTAACTTTATTTAAACTAACTTATTAATAAAAGATTTTACAAAAACTTTAGTTTTTAGTATTTTCTATTATTAGTCTTACTCTTAAGAGTTGAGTTTTAGAACTAACTTAAAATCTAGAAATTAATTTTAATGTTACTTTCTTAAAGTGGCTTTACACTACGTGATTTGTCATATGACATGTCACGCCCGATGTCACTCCTAAAAGTTTGATTACGTTTACACCATCTGACATTGTTGAAAACCTCTGTCAGATGACATTACATCTGACATGTAACACATAAAGTGGCTTTACACTACGTGATTTGTCATATGACATTTCATGCTAGATGTCACTCGTAAAATACAAATGCAGTGTCACCTGACTTGTCAGTTCTACTATAGTATTTACATTGTGTGACAAGTGATGTGAGAAAATTGTGAAAATGAATAATAAAGAACTAAAACGAAAACAGAAATTATTATCTTTGTTATCAACAATTGTGGTTATTATGCTAAGAAAAAAACGAAAGTGTAAAAAAACAAAGAAAGTGCGAAAAACTAAAAGACAATTATGGTCTAGAAATTGGTTTTTAAAAAGAAATACGGGCAAAGACGTATCCAATCTTGTCTTAGAAGAATTTCAACGGGAAGATCCAAAAAGTTTTCAAAACTTTTCTCGGATGTCTATCTCAGCTTTTTCTGAGTTATTAAATAAAATTAAACCTTATATAGAAAAAAAGGATACTATGTTGAGAGAATCAATTACTGCATCTACAAGGTTTGAAATTCACAAATAGTTATTCTTATTATATGTTAATGCTTATTTAAAAATTATCATTTTCAATAGGCTTCTACTAACGTTAAGATATTTGGCAACAGGAAACTCTTTTACAGATCTTTCGTATAGCTTTCGAATTTCAGTGCCAGCTATCAGCCACATCATTCCTGAAACTCTGCAAGCTATATGCAACTCCTTAATAAAGGAGAACCTACACGTAAAACAAATTTCTGATTTATCAGGTTGCAAATTGTAAAACTTTTTCAATGTTTTTAGATGCCCCAATCTAAAAAAGAATGGTATGATATTGCCCAGGATTTTAAAACAAAATGGAATTTTCCCCTTTGTTTGGGAGCGTTAGGTAATAATTCATTGAGTACAAGTTCAAAATTGTAATATCAATTCAATTACAGATGGAAAGCACATAGCTTTTAGAGCCAGAAAAGAAGGTGGTTCATATTATTTTAATTATAAAGGGTTTAATAGCATCGTATTGTTAGCTCTAGTGGATGCCAACTACAACTTTTTATATGTTGATATTGGTTCCAATGGTCGAGCCAATGATGCAGCGGTGTATAATAATTCTTCCCTCTGTGAAGGAATTCGCCAGAATTTATTTGACTTTCCCGAAGACGAAATGTTGCCGGGAATGAACGTAAAACTGCCGTATGTGATAGTTGCGGATGAAGCTTTTAAGTTGACTTCAAGAGTATTAAAACCCCATGGACAAAAATCAACTGTAGAAAACAAAATTTTCAACTATCGATTAAGCCGTGCCCGTAGGGTGGTCGAAAATGCCTTCGGGATCATGGCCAACAAGTTTCAAGTTCTGCAAAAAGATATAAACCTTGATGTAAAAAAAGTGGAACTTGTAACCCTAACAACATGCATACTACATAATTATATTCGAAATAAAGATGGATATAGTTACGTGCACAACGTTGATAAAGAGAACACAAATACCATAACGTTTACTTCTAGTGAATGGAGAAACCGTGTTTTCTTAACACATCTCCAACGTCCTGTTGGAAATCGCCCTGAAGATACTGCTATCGCCATACGAAATCTTTTCACTTACTATTTCAATAAAATAGGTTTTGTTCCTTGGCAATGGGAAGCCATTAAAAAATTTAATTTTTAAATGCATTATAGCACAAATATGCTAAATATAATATAAATAAAAAGCATATACATATGTATTTAGACTTATTCAGTATTTTTATTTATATCTAAATTCCTTTGCTTACATATAAATTCGTGTACTAAATTATATATTTTAAATTGTAATTCTTCCTGTAGATCTTTATTTTTCACATCAACTAATTTATATTTTAAGTGTTCCGTGAAACTTTCAATATCTACGGGCACTTCATTCTTTTGTGAAGAACAAGGTTCATTCATATTTTCAAGTGCAGCAGAAACTTTTAAAAGTATTTCATCTTCCCTGCTATCAAATTTTGTCATCTCAGTAGGCGTTTTTCGAGCCTTTTTTGGTGGTGGTGGGGACATCATTGAAAAACTAGTCTGTTCAGCTATTTCGCCAAATTCTATATTGTTATCCTCTGGCAACAGACAAGATTCTTGAACGCTTGTCGATGGACCAGGATCTGTAATGAAATAAATTTTAGCAACAATCATTTGAAAAGCATAAAAAATACTACCACTTGGTACTTCAAAACTTGTCGTTTTCTCTTGTTTGACGGAAATGTATCCCGACAAAAATTTCATTTTTTCAAACCAATATGCTTGAGGATGATAAATGTCGTCAGTTCCTGATCCACTCTTTTTTGATTTTCTCTGTTTGGCTAATTCTCGTGAATATTGCCCTCTCAAATAGTGCATTTTTATTTTTATGTCTTCTTCTGTTATGTGTGTTATTTTTTTTTGTAACTCATTTTTAATTTTAAATAAAGCATCGTATCTTGCATGTTTATTTTTATATAATCGATGCTTTGAGTTATACAAAATTTCATTAGAAGACCACATTTCAATTAGTTGTATAACAGCTTCTTTTGGCCAGTCCAACTGTAAAATAAAACAAGCATCATTCACTGCAAATTAAAAAAATGGACATAATTTTACCTTTTTCAACTCTTGCTTCATTTCTACTATAGGAGTGCTGTCCATTATTATTATTGTTATTATTATTATTACTATTATTATTATTATTATTATTATTATTATTATTATTATTATTATTATTATTATTATTATTATTATTATTATTATTATTATTATTATTATTATTATTATTATTATTATTATTATTATTATTATTATTATTATTATTATTATTATTATTATTCCACCAGTATTTAATTTTTTCACTTTATTTTATTTTAAATTAGTCTATATTATAATTTATATATTTAATTTATCTATATTAGTCTATTATTCACTTAATTTAATTCACTCAGCTAAAACAAAAATATCCAAACACTGCGAAGTCAAACCAAATGTCACACATCAAACTTGGAAATAGAAGAAATTCGAAAATACCAAGTTCGAAAAATAGACAATTAGAGGAACAAAAACTAACGAAAAAAATGAAAAGAAATACTTTTCAAAAATCTTTTTGACGATAATTCGTGATAAAAATTCGTTTTTCGTTTGAACAAAAATAAAATAAAATATATTATAATTTTGGTTTTTATTTTTTTTAATTCATCTTTTCTGTTTCTCTTATTTATTTTTAAAGTTCTTAATTTTTTCCAATATATTAGGCAAAATACAAGTTTTTTGTTATATATTCTTTCTTCTTTTTAGTTTTATCTGACCTCTGAAATTGATTGGTTGTCTCAAAAATTTCTTTTCGATATCTTAACTGCTAAAATGAATAAATGTCCATATATTTAAGCAGATCAGCAGAGAATCGTTTTCATAACAGAAAATATTTTTTAACAATAATTCATAAAGAATATGATGGAATATATAAAATTTTAATTTTTCCGTTTAACTTTCAATACGCTGATGTTAGTTTCATTAATTGTTTGTTTCAATATCGTTTTTTTTTTATCAATCGCCGTAATAAGACACAATTACAATAATTTATTTATGTTTTATGTATGATAATTAAGTGGAACGTGAAGCACGTAATGTAACATCCGCAGCAACTGTCTGTATGAAGATACAGTCAGTCTCAGTATACTATAACATACATTATAAAAACGATAGTTTTGAAGCATCTATATGTATGGTTATATAAACCAACAAATAATATTGAATAAAAAAAGACACGCGTGATAAAAAAAAACTGTATATTATTATTGATCATCAGTAATCAATATCATTCATCCAATCACGTTTATAAATCTTCGTTGATCATGAACTTTAACTTGTTCAATCGAAATACGGACCACCACCTTCACCTTATTAAAAATCAAATTAAAAAATAAATGAATAAATTATAAACAAACTGAATCAGAAAACAGAATGATGGGAATGAGTGAAATACTATATGATAGATTTCAGTTTGAATGATAATAAGAGAATACACAAAATACGTACAAATTATAGTATGTAGTATACAGAACAGTGCACCTTTAAATTATTTAACTTGAAATGAAATTATTAAAGTACTCGTGTTCACATCACTCAAAGTGCCTTCACATTTTTGTGTTCAAGTTGAAATTCTGCAAATATGGTAACGAATATAATATAAAAGTTATCGTCAAACTAGAAAAAAAAATCTATAAAATTTCAAAGAGCATTTATACTCTTAGTGATAATACGATTCGTTACCCATACGTTTTAAAACCATGAAAATACTTTCAAATCAAATACAAACTTTGCTTTCAACACTACTTTATCAATGACTCAATAGTGTAAACACGTGAAATAAAATAGTATTATCCTTTTATCATTATCATTATCAAATTGCATTATCATTTTCATTAGCATAGATTATAGCATTATCCTTTAACTTTGATAATAATGTCAATAGTTTACCTTTTCTATAAATTGCGCTCTTACAAACCAAACAAACGATAGAAGTCAAATATATAGAGTTCTTATTTACTTTATTTTCATGCACCTATAATGTAATACCCTAGACAGATGAAAGCAAAGTAATGATAATTTGTTGCAAATGATCATTTATTTGTCCTCTGTCACCTCAAATTATGTGAAAACTACGAATGAAGATGGTGAATTGGAAATTTCTAATGGTGAAGTAAAAATCTCGATATAAAGACAAAAAATTAAAAATATATATGACAGCCAGAACAATCACTGAAAATGTGTTGTTTGTCAGAGGTTTTTTAATACATATTATTCTTTAATGAGAATCATTAACAGCGAGACGGTTAACATTCATTTTTAATTTTTAAAATACATCCTCAACTGGGCTCAACATAAGTGAATAAAATATACCAACACCACACCCTCCCCCCCCTTCCCAAACAACACCTTGATTTTAGAACATTTTTCATTTGTATTACTAGTTTCACTATTTTTGGACATATTAAATGCAATTAACTTAAATTTTTCATGACAACATACAGTGCAGTACAAGTACAAATGCTTTAACTTCTCTTAGATAATTATTTTGTTAAATTTTTTTTCAACAAATGTTCATCAAAAAAATAAAAATAATAATAATTTTATAAATGTACGAAATATAAGAATGTAACTGGATAGTGAATTGAATACCATACTTCGAAACAAATATTATGAATAAATTTATTGCATATTTAATTTTTAATTAAACATTAAACATTAAATTTTCATACTTTTTTCATACTTACTAGTTGTCGATTAATTATTTTTCCATTTTCTGTAGTTGTCACTCGCAAGGTTTGATCTGTGCTTGGACACATAGAAGCAATTACTTAAAATATCATCTAATATTTTGAATCTGCTATCAAATTTTTCCGATCGTTTAAAAAAATTATGTATGAACAAATTTTATATGCTAGATACCACAGATATTATGCTATGCTTGTGCAAGATTTTGTTTATGTAATTGCTTTATAATAAATGACTTTCGAAAAATTAATTATACTGTTAAGAGTATTGTTAATTTTTTTATTATTTTCTATCTTATTCAATATTCTTTTTTTCTCATATTTAAATCTTGCTATTTGTGTAGTTTATGCGATAAGCAAATAATAAATAAATTTATTTAAGGATCGTTAAAGTCGATAAGAGTAATTAAAAAATTACCCATAGTAAGAGTACGTGTATGTATGATATTATATGACAACAGATATATTTTTCCATTATTATTTTACAATATTTAAAATCAATACAAATGCAAATTAATCTTACAATTCTCTATATTTAATGTTAAATGATTTTATTTTTATTTATCTTTTCTACTCGGTAATACAAAAAGTTATCGCTTTTGTTGTCTATAATATTTAATTGAATTGTATAATAAACTGTTAGAAATCAATTAGATGAAGTGCAGGCAGAGTGACTGTAAATAAATCACATCATGTTACACATACAAATGCATATATGTATATGTTTATATAATTGTTCCTGCATGTACATATGTTTTTAATGATTTAAGAAAGCTATTCGGGTTTTTGTTTTCATTTTTACTTTAATTGTTTTTTAATTTTTATCTTGTGCATCAGGATATGCAAATTTACCTACCCTTTTCATGTACCATGTGCACTAAGTAATAAACAATTTTTATTTCTATTCATTTATTTAGATATCATCATTTCCAATAATTATATGTATATGTCGTCCTCTCAGCATTATGACATAATTGTAATTCAATGTATTGTATAATACTTATGCAGTATCTGTGCGCATACATACCTTTATATGTACGAGAACATATAGGAATAGGAGATTTGGTAAATATTTTGTATCTAAATTTTATCATTACTGATTGATTAATTTTATAACAAATATAATAGGTATAGTATATGTATGTACAGACAAAACCACAAGTTATCGGAAAAAATAATATTTGAAATATGCACCTGAATAACACTCAGATAAAATTTTACTTTTTTCGATAACTCTATGATTCTGTCTGTATCTAAAATCGTAAATACACAGGTAATCACCTGAATTTACCTTCTTAATATTGATTTTTTTAATTGTTTTCTTTGCTTGTTTCCTATTGTTTTTTTCCCACAGTTTTTAATAATTTTTACTAAAATACTAAGTCCATTATGCAACAACAAGCAATAATTCGATCAGTTAACATCATCCAGTTCATCATAATTAATCAGTTAATTGTATACATACAATCCTAAAAGAATTATTGATAAATTTGTGTGTGAATAGTGCGCTGGCTAATATTTTGGATTGAAGATTCACTGAAAAATTATAAAAGATAAATTACTTAGGATATTACAACTAACTTCAGAAATCGGAACCAAAAATAAGTCTTCAAAGAACGAAGGCATTTCATTTTCAATGCATGTGAGGTATCATGGCTGACAGGTTTTTCGAAAAAATGCTCAATTCGCAATTTTAAAATAAAAAGGAAAAGTAGAATCAGCAGATAAAATTGCTACAAAAATCTTTTCGAAAAAACTAGCAAAAATAATTGAATAGATCGAATATATTTGTCGACGAAACAAGATTAAAAGCGTTTTAAAACGGTCATATTCAAAATTTTAATTTAAATTTTATGTTGTTAAGATTTTATATTCTTTAAATGTTATGTATACTAAAATCATTTTTTTTTTTTTTTTGCAATAAAAATTAATTGTTTTTGTTTTATAAGCATGCAATATAAATTTCATCATTACTTTTTTTTACTCGATTTCTTAGGAAAATATTCATAGTTTTTTTCATCTTACAGGAGTTTTCATAGTTATGGAATTTGACCCCGCCAAATTTACCATAAGTATTAGGTACCTATTACATAAATATATTTTTAACACGATTTCATTTTTGTATGGTTTTCTAAGGAACCTATCTACCGTGTAAAAAAGAGTTGGGTGTAGATAAAAATATAACATGAAGAAGATACAAAAAGTTATTCAATGGTAGTATCACTCTGAATAAGTACTTTATTATTATACTAAATAATAATAATAAGAAAAAACGAAAAAGAGACAAAAATAATCCCAAACCAATCTGCAAAAATATATAATTTATGAGATCATTTTTAGTCACTTAAGTCTGCTGGCAGATTACCTATATGCTACATCAACACTAGCAAAACATACAAAAATTGCCTAACACAAGTAATGAAAATTATATGCAAAACTCAATACATAATAATCTGTACATGTATAATATGCATGCATAATGCATTTAAATAAATATACATACAAGACAACATAAAAATTACTATATGTATACGAGTACATTATGGCTCACCTACTTTAGCGTACCTACCTTTTTATAAATTTGTATGAAGACATACAAACATATAAATATATGCATATTATTTTTAAACATCCATATATACTACAGTTATATATGTAAATATTTTGAACTGCATAAACTGAAATATTTTATATGGAGAGGTGCATATCAGCTCAAAAATTTTACCAGCAACAAAATCAAAATTATTTTTTCATTTTACAACAATTTTAATATTATCTTTTATGTTTTTTTTCTCTCTCTGATTTTTCTTTACTTATACACTTATAAATTATTTATCGTTGTTAATAAATGTACACGTGTACGAAAAAAGATAAATGTTTGGAAATTAACAAATGTAAGTACATATGTACATACGTATGTAATAATTATTATATTATTTATGTTATTATTGAAATAATATATTACAAGTTTATAAAAACAATAAAAGAAAAATGAAAAAAAAAATAAACACATAAAACAAAACATTATAATATAAAAAATCTGTTGATAAATCAATTACGATTGATTTATTTATTTTCTTATACATTAGTTGTGTAGAGTAAGTTTATGTAAGTATGTATGTATCTGTCTGATTCTGCGACACGAAACAAATTTGGAGAAAATCAGTTGATAAATTAATCTGTTATTGAAAATAATTATGTATGATTTTTAATTCAGACGATTACCATATACGCGCATAAATGAACATTTTTATGTTTCCAGATTTAAATTTTTCTTTTTGATAGTAAAATTATGTTGAAGTATGTAGTTTTTCATTGTTGCTATTGATCAATTGAAGATTATGAAAAATTTGAAAAACAAAAACAAAAGTAAATATGCATGTACCTACATATGGAAGAATAGTCGAAATGCGGTTTTACAAATATCAGTTCAAATGGTATAACAGCAGCGAATTATTGTATGAAAGATTCATTCTTTTCTAAACTAAAGACAGATAAGTAATAAGTAAAATTTTGTAGATTTTATTTAAAAACTAGCTGTACCCTGCGCGCGTTGCTACTCTGCCAGCTTAAATAAATTTGAAAAAAAGACATTACACAAATATTCAATTCATTTTAAAGTAATTTTATTGATTTTGTTCATTTCGAAAAAATTGTGACGTACTTTTTTTTTACTCTTTTTTTTTTTTTGTTTTTTTTTTTTTTTGTTTTTTTTTTTTTTTTTTTTTTTATCTCAAGTAAAAGTGAAAGAAAACAATAAAAAATTCGTTTTTCTGTAAATTAATCTTAATCTTACGAAGATTACTAAGTTTACGACGTGAAATGAATCCCCTTATTGTTTGTTCAATATGAGCCTGACATTAATTTCACAATTTACTTAAATTCTTATGTCACCCACAACTCGAAACGTCATCATTCGTTCGCTTTAATATAAACTTTGACACTTGCAAGGCTAACTAAAATAAAAATAAAAAAATTTTACACTTTGATATATGTATGTACAAAGTTTATATTATACATTTAATTTTTTTCACACAGTTGTCAAACTCAAGCTAATAAGTTAATATCACTACTAACTTGTATTAAGGTACTCGTCCACGATGCAAGTTTTCTTGCGCGAAATTTGTCTTGGGCGCAAGAAAACTTGCAGTACTTCGTACACACGACGCAATATTTCATGAAAAATATGCGATATTTCTATCATGTAAGAAAAAAATATCTTTGCAAGAAATTTTTATTGCACGAGCACTTACACGAAATTCTTATTTTCTTGCATATACATTACATTTCAAATATGTATTTCATATTTTTTTTTTCAATATTTTAAGAGTTGAAAGGCCTACCTTGCTAATAATAATAATAATAATAATAATAATAGAAAATACATACCAAATTCACAAGAAGTCACAGCACAACACAACATCAACCAACGAATGATAGATAACACAGCAACCCATTACATTTTAGTCAGCTGAATTTATTGCATATGCAAGAGAAATATTTATTGAATGAGTTGAATAAATTTTTCTTGCGCGAAATATTGCATATCTTTCTGCGTACACTATGCAATAAAAAAAATTGCTTGCAATAAGAAATATAGCATGAAATACGTATTTCTGTGCAATATTTCATCTTTCTAGGCAGCGTACACTTCGAAATAAATATTTCGTGCAATTTTATTTGTCAAAATCGTCTTGCATGCAAGAAAAATTGCATCGTGGACGGGTACCTTTACGACTGGTAGTAAAATCAAAACTAATACGCATGTGAACATACAATTATGACTAAGTTCAGCTAATACCTATGTGAACATACGGCTTAAATGTTATTTTGATATTTTTGGGATATTTGTTCTGTAGCACCTATAACCCCAACTCTGATTTTAAAAAATTTTTTCAAAAACCTTCCTTGGGATATATCTAATAATTTCCTAAATTTTCAAGGCGATTGAATATATGGTTTTTGATTCTATAAAGGACATACAGACAAACATTCATTTTCATATATATAGATAATAAAATTACTTTTAACAAAAAATTGTTTGTTACAAACTCAATTATCGGTCTAATGATTATACGGGTATATTGTGTCAATGAAGGTAAATGTAATAAATATATCCGTAAATAAAAATTTGTATACATTATCAACTTTAGTAATAAATTTTCAATAATTTCAGATTCACTTATTTATCGTTCAGCAATTACTTAGTTTTAAAGTCGACACGAAATAAGAATATTCTAGTTACTGATAAGAATAGAAAAAATGTGTTGATTAACTAAAGAAATAGCTTTCTTTTCAATATAAAAAACACAGGGTCTTGTTATTTGGATCAACTCTTGTATTTCATTGTTAACTATGGTAATGTTTATTGATTATAACCTTCATATAATGTGAAATTTACTTTGTTTTGATTTTTAAAATATGGACGAAAACATTGTACAAAATGCGGGTACAATTATTTAATCTTGTTATTGATATGATTTTCAAAAATTACAAATATTTAGTTCACCGTTGAAGACTTACAATAATTTGTACTTATTTCGTACTTTAAATCTGCTTTGTGAAATCAGAATGTACAATTAATTTCATTTTCACGTATGCGTTCAAGATCCATCAACAGGACTCGATACCTATTTGTGAATAAAATTGAAATCAAAAGTCAAAGAGTCAAGACGATTGTCCAAAGAAGCCAGAGCAGCTCAAATATGGTATAGCAAGTATATGTCTTCTTTGCATTTTAAAGCTTAAGAGGCGTTATTTTATTTGCACAGTTATGAAAGATCTATTCAATTTGACGATACGTTATTGATTACAATAACCTTCTTATGATTTGCATAACATAAAATCACATGTTTGAGATGTTGAGAAAAATCCTACTAAAAATATGAATTCGACAAAAGAGTATAAATCATCTGTTCAAATAAAATCATCATACAAAAAAAATCAGCTACTTCAAAACAGATGAAAAAATGTTAGGAAATTAAAGGACATGAAGAGCCCTATAAGCTGAAATGTGAAGTAGGAAAAAGCAAAAGCTCAGTTCTTACAGGAAATTCATATTGAAATTTTGAAAATTAAAGAAAAAGAACTACAACTAAATTAAATTAAAATCCAGAAAAAGAAAACAATTGAAAACGAGAATTACCAAAGACTATAAGAATTAAGTATATTATTAAAAAAAAAAAACAATTTTTTTTAGTTCTATCAAATAACTATAATAGATTCTATGAATGTTATTTTAAAATCTACGATTTAAATTATTAAATGTATTAGTGAATATATAATCATATTCATACTGGATTATTTATTTACGAAATTAATTCCTCTGTGTATCGAGTTGCTCTCAGTTTTCTATTTTTACTTTGATTATTATATTCGATTCGACCTTATTAATGTTAATCTTATGGTAGATTTCCTCCTAATATGAGCGTGTCATATACGAATGATTTGTAATATCCGATATTTGGCAATTGGAGTCATATGTATTACGATCTACAAAAAGTTGAAAACGTTGATAAATTATAAAATTTCTATTCATAAAGTACTTGAAGTAGAAGAATCCTTTTCGACATTACACTTACCACCAAGTTTCCCGCCGAAATTTTTTTTAGAAAATGAGTGAAATAAACTGTGCCTTTACATTGACGAAATTGTGCAATTTTACATAAACCTGTTTCCAATTTGGCAATATTCTCGTGATCGAACGGACATTTTATGTACGAGTACATAGGTAGTTTTCTGCGTTCTTGGTTTAAAGTTTAAGATTAGGATTCGAGATATCGGCTATCTTGTGCACCACATATCTCCGAAGTTACTTAAACAATTTCAACGAAATATGAAACATAGATACTTTGATAGGAATTGTAGTGCTCGAATGGGGCACGGTTTTTAAAAATGTCTTTTTTCCTTTTGTACAGAGTGTCAAAGTTGTCAAAATTGCGATTTTTCGGCTTCCAAATGCGCCTCGTACAGCGAACACTGACTGAACAAATTATTTGCAATTTTGAATATATATAGCCTGAAGGATATTGTGGTGCATAAATGAGGCACACTTTTGATTTTAGGTTCTGAAATTTAATTATAGTTCCTAAAAAAGGAGAGGATTTTTTTGAAAAATCGTTCAACTTTGACTTCTGTTTTCACACATTAAATCTTCATATATCTATATGATTTTAGTATCAAAATAAAATTTGGACTTTTCTGAAGTGCTTACAAAAAAAGTATAAAAATCTTTGTTATATTTCCACTTTTATTAAAAAAATAAAATTATGTTGTTTTCCATCAAAATATTCAGAAATCCATTTTTATTAACACCTAAAAGTTATGCAAAAGAATTTTTTTAAATTTTTGTATGTAAAATCGTTGTTATTGTTTTCGAAATTTTTCAAAGTCGAATCCTACTCTTAACCTAAAAATATTATGACTATGAGTGCTGTATTATTTATACCCAATACGTGTACACTATACAAATTTAAATGATAGAGTTGAGGATATTTTTTTCTTATTTGAAATTATTAACTAAATTGAAGAAACAAATAACAAATAATTGATTACAGTTTACTTGCACTTTTTATTAATCTTCAATGATGTTCACATTAAAAAAATAATTAAATTTAATTTGTATATATTTACTTGCATAAATTACTCGTAAAATGTGTACGTACATAAACTGCCTATGAAGTGGTTAATTTTTATTTTCAAATCATTTGAAAAGATGTTGTATTGAATAATTATTTATAATCGTTGAAGATGTTTTATTAATTTTCATAAAATATTATATGCCAATGAAGTGCGAGTATATAGTAGCAGTGATAAAGTGCATGTTTCCTGTTTATTTTACTTTGTTTTTTATGTACAAACAATATTAAGTTAAATGTGAATAAGATGCTTCAGTATTTATTTACTTTTATAATCTTCGTTTGATTCATATACACATTTTGTAAATTAAGTATATGTACATCTGTACACACTCGTAATCATAATTGTATAATGTGTAAATTTACACACACTTTATAAATTTATGTCATCGTGTGCATTCAAATGTGTTAATTTTTGTGTTTGAATTATATTTTAAACTCATATTTACATACATTGTAATGATAAATAAATTTATTTAACTTAAAATTCTTTTTTTTCTGTTCTTTTTCTTGCATGATAAAATTTATTATGGTTCTGGGTACTTTGAGGATAAAAAAAAATGCATTTATTTCGTAATTAATTATTTTGTAGATTATGGAAATAAATAAATTTTTATTTTTTACCAATTTATTAAAATATGTAATAATGAAGAAGTGCAGTAATTATTGTAGCAATTAGTATAACTCGATATTTTTGAGAACATTTCATAAAAAGAATTAGGTATACATACTAACAAAAATTTAATTTGACTCAACGATAGAGGACGTTGAAAATTTTAATATTTTATTTTGGCAAGACTTTCTAACACAAAAAAAATGAAACTGCAAGAAAATGTTTTGAATCGGAACAGAAACATAAAATTCTCTTTTGCGGTAGACAGACAAGAGAAAATCATTGATTATTCTTCCAGTCTTAATTCACGTGAATGATAATTTAAAAACCTCTTGATATACTACACTGCAAGATAAATAGAATACTCATAAGGTATGATCGAAAAATTTTTTAAGAGAGTGTGACGTCATCCAAAGTCAAATTGAGTAAAATAATTTATTGTACACAGCAATGTTATAGGAATATGCATTAAAAAAATGCTGTTTTTAATAGTTGAATTTTAATTTTTATTCATTTTTTCTATGATAATATTTTAATAACATATGTGTTAACATAAATATGTAAGTTTTAAGAATTTTTTGTTTTATTTTTTTTTTTAAATGTAAGTTTTAAATTATTATAAGTAATTTAAATTTAATTTATTGCATTTTTTTTAGTTTTTTTAGTTGGTTTAAATCCTAATGAAAATTTTTTAATATGAATTTCATTATTTGTAGCTGGCGATGACGTCAGTCAAGAGAATAAAAACTCTCTTTCACACAAATAACGATCATACCTTATGAGTATTCTATTTATCTTGACTACACTGTTCCAATGATCATTATGGATGTCATTTTTAATTTTTATTATCAATTTTAGTTTTAACATCAATTTTATATTATTATAATCGTTTTCGTAGTCATTCTTATTCACAAATTGGAATTTTCAATTCATCATGTTTATTCGTTCCTGAAACTTTATTCGAATTTACTTCCATGAAGTTATAATTAATATGTTTATGATCATTTTAACTTAATTTGGGGTGACAGACGGCAAATGAATGATCTTTTGCAACGAATTATAATTGGTTTTTAAAAAGTTATTTGAAATGTTTGCATCATGAAATAAGTAAAATCTTTACTTTTTATTTATGTACTTATACTTCAAGTTTAACAATTTTTAAAAAAATAATATGAAATAAAAAAAGGATTCACCTAATTGCATTTCGTGGTTAATTAAAAATTTGAAATGAAAGAAAACAAATTTTCCAAAAGAAAAAAAAAACGAAGAAAAATTATAATAAAGAAAAATCTGCTGTAATTGTTAATTAAAACCTCAAAAGTTTTAAATCATTAAAAATATTACTTTAGTGGTAGTTGTTCACAGATCGTTATCCATTATTTAAAAAGTAATAAGAACTATACCGGAAACAAAACTTTTTTTTGGTTTGTATAAAATAAAATTAAGTAAAATAAATAACTTAAATGCATCCAAATGCATGGATGTATTATAAGCATATTTATGTATTCAAATTATATTTACAAATACAATAAGGGTATTCACGGTTAGGTCTTGTATCATTGTAAACGGTGTAAACTCGTACAATCCTACACCTATTGTAAGTATCTTCAATGTAATTTTTACTTACACTGCTTGTAAAAATTTACAATGTTGAAACCCATTGTATGCGGTGTATATTACTATTGTTCATGCCATTCTGACATTAAATGCTAAAGTAATTTGATTGAATTTATTTTTATAATATTTTAGCTGACATATGTTAGATATTAATTTGCTTGCTTTCAATACAAAGTTTGCTATGGTGCGCTCACGATATAGTGTAAGATTTGGGATATATAGTGTAAGATATGTTCACACTTTTTACACTCTTACAACAATTCGTGAATACCTCTAATATACTATGAGCCTTTATATTAAAGCACATTAATAGCGTAAACACAAAAATTCGGCTTCCTAAATGACAACGAAAAACGACGATTTTTCAGTTGTCAAAATTTATCGACAAGGAACTAACTCCTAGCGAAGTTTATTTGTGCACACACATTTCAGCGTCAGCGTAGATAATAGATACTGCTTCTTAAGTTATTGAAAATATTGCAAAACTCATTTTAATATTTAGTTCTTAATTATTTTTTATTATATTATTTTTTTATTTATTTTCTTAGAAAATATCAATTAAAAACGATTCAAAAATAACCTGAGGACAACAAATCTAAATTGACATTTCACGGTGTTTGACGTCAAAATTAGAAAATGTTTCAATCATAGCGTCCGGCGGAAAAATCGACAACGATTGAACGATGAAAAATCGTTGTCGTTTTGGAAGCCGAATTGTGGTTACACTATAAATAGGTAGATGAAGTCAAAGTAAAAGTAAATATTTAATTAAAGAAAAAAAAACATAAGAAATACTGTTCATATTTTTGTTTTGATACTTCTGTAAAAACTTATTAATATGTACATATTTTCTCATACATAAATATGTAGATATACAAAAATTTGCATTATCGTGAATGTTTAATTGCATGTCAGTCAACGATATTGATTATATAACTGCTTCTTGAAATGATAATGATGACACATCCAAAATGAAGATTATAATAATAATACTGTATTATACGAGAACATGATGAGGAATGAGTAAAAAAAAAGAATGAAAATTATAAATTAGAGATGACAGATTTAAAGATTGAATGCATTTTCTAAGTATTGAATATGATCTAAGAGTTTTAAGATGTACTCATACCTCATACTAAGTTAACATAATAACTCATAATGAGTATTACGAGTATTCTTAGATAGATTTAAAAAGAAAATTGCAAAAAATAAATGAATACGTTGATTAGATGCGCATATACACGTATATGTATCAGATCAACTTTTATTAGCTGATTTTTTTAAGACATCTTCCAATAATTTTGGACTGTCTTTTTTGTAAGAAATGTAAAATTAAAATGAAAAAAGAATCAATTAACATTTATGTATAATTCTTATAATGACTATTAAATCTTTTATTCTTTGCAACAAAAAATATGAAAAGAAAAGTGCAAAGTGATTGCAAACTTTATATGGTTATAAAGCAATTTAAAAAACTATGTATTTAACTGTATTGTACATGTAATCGGAGTATTGATGAGTGTAGAAAATAAAAACACAAACAAAACAAACTTAATATAATGAGAATAAAAGAATAATGCTAATAACAATGATATTTAGCGAAAATATATTATTTATTCAAAAAGAAGTTAATTATACATATTAGAAAGCTGCTTCATTTTTTATAGGAAAAAAAGTGAAAATCTTACCAGAGATAATGATTAACGTGCATACATAAATATTTCACTTACGAAAATGTACTCATATATACAAATTACATTTTTCGTATATGTAAAACTCATAAGCGTATGTACGTTCAAATGTGTAATGTAGAAATACCATATTGAGATAACTCAATAAAGTTTTGAATAAAATGGAAAGAAAATGTTGCAATTTTTTTTAGATAAAACTAATTTACACTAATTTTTTTAAAACATTAACAATACTTAATTCTTGAAATCTCTGTTATAAATTTAAAATTTTTCTCATTACATCTAGATGGATCATACACACGTAATAAAATTTGAATGTATGTATCGTATAAAATTTAATAAATAAAATATTTAATATGTATGTGTTTACTTTACATACAGTGAAACCTCTATAATTCAAAAATCAAGCAAGATGCAAATAAATTCGACTTGTAAAGTTTTCGATTTACAGATGATTAAATTCTATGCCAAAGAACTTTAATTTTCAATTTGAGAATAATGGGTAGTTTCGAGAGTACCAGTGATCTTATGATTCGAGTTATAGAGGATTTTAAATGTGAAGTATTTTTTTCCAATTGAAGAAAAATTCTACTTAATGAGATTCGATTTATAGAGGTTCCACTGTACATAATTTTAATGTGTTTCTTAATACATTTATGTACAAATTTATGTATACATATGTGGAATGTGGAAGTGCTATATATGGTATACATTTCGTGGTTAATGACTGTCATAATTTTCAAAGTTTTTTTTTTCAATTTTTAAAAATTTTAATTTGGTTTCATGAAGTGATAACAATATGAATTCCATTGGAAAATTGATTCAAAAAGAGTATAATGCATGGTCTGAGTATGAGAATAAAAGAAAATATAAATATCTAATCGAAAATAAAACATAAAACAACAATAACAAAACTTATACATGTATGAACGTACATTTATAATGTACTATGTATAATATATTAATTACGATAATAGTTATTATGCATACAAATATTTTCATAAAGAAATATGTTAAGATAGGTCATTGATACTATATACATTATAGATCCTGATATATATAATTGAACAATCTATTTTTATAATTACACTTGTATGTATGTGTACAAAATACCATATATACGATGTATACATACAAATACAATCATGTGTATCACATAAACAGTATACATGATTTCCTGCAGCATTGATTATACCTACAAATGTTATAAGCGTACCTCTTTCTACAGAAGCCACCTGTGAGACAGTTCGTTTTCCTTTTTCAGCAATAACCTGAAAATAGAAACATGATTTATGAAATGGTTCCACCATATATGTTTTTAACTACCTTAGAAGATTCCAAAACTGTTGTGATTGCAGACTCATCTAAATTATATATCCGCTGAGGTTCAAAGTGATTCTTTTCCTGGATGTTTTTTAAATTTGAAAAAAATGTTTGAGCAGCGGTTATATTGAATCTGTGCAAGCGACTTATACTTGTGTTTTCTGGCTTACGTAAACTTAAATTATTATTCCTTTTCATAAATCCTTTCAACCAATCGACTCCTGCCTTACGATTTTCTTTCCAAGAATTCGGACACTTAATATTGTTAGCCACGACATAATGGTAAACAAATTCTCTCGCCAACTCCGATGTAAGTCCATGATGAAGACTTGAACATTTTTTGAAATATTCGACTAATTGCTGTTCTTGGCATGTCGTTAAAACCTGATTAGAGGAAAATTTCGACTGAAATCGTCTTTTTTCACCATCACTCATTTTGAGTATTCTTGTTATAATCGTAGTTCTTTTAAGGTTATATTTTCTTGCTGCACTGCTGGTAGTTTCAAGATTACTTTTTTTGTCACTTATAGCCTTTTGCATATTTTTTTCGTTAATAACCTTTTCAGGATATTGTTTTTTGTAAAATGTAGGCATTTTGAACTATAATAAATTACAAAACAAGTTAAAATACATAATGGTACGATTCGACACATTGATGAATCCTCCCTCATGAATGTTGTCGGAGGCTCCTTACTTACCAAAAATAGTTTAGATCTCGTTCTTGAAAAAATGACAAAAAAAATTCACAAAACTTGTGTTTCAAAATAAAATTTAATTATTTTTATATTGATTCATTGAAAAATCTGACGAAAACTTCTAAAATTTCACTAATTTTCAAATTATATACCAAAACCATATTTTACATGCTACCAAGCCACATTTTTAAAATATATGTATATCTATATACGTCTAAGTTGGCAGCTGAGATTAAATGTTTGTCAATGACAGTTTAGATGTAATGGCTTGATCATACTACATAATTATTATGAAAAAATAAGGCGCGATTCACACGGAATAACATGATGTCATAGCCTCCCTTATGTCGGAGGATACCACTTCTACCCTACATTCATTCCATATAGTATTTACTATTTATCTATTATGCATAAGCAAGCAGCATGTTGTTATTCATGGGTACAATGAAATTTTACATTACATTTAATGTTATACCAAAGACCAATATAAATAATACCATGATATAATATATTTTATATATCGGTCTTTGGTTATATCAAACTTGTTTATTCATGTTATATGCTTTATGTATGTATGTTTACGAGATCGTCTTCAATTCAATATGGATCCTTACATATCCTTATGCACGAGCATAAACCATACATGGAAAATAAATATATATGATCAAAATCTCTCAAAAATGTTCAAATTTATATTTATATGTTCCAGCCAATGATATTCATTTATTCTATTTTCAATACTCAAAATATACATTTACATATAAATAACACTTATATGTGTGGAATATCATATGAATTAAATGTACATTTTAAATAGCATTGTGTATTGTTTAGTACAAAAAAACAATACAAATATATAATGTTAAAAAAAAATTAAATAAAAAAATCATTTCAGTAAAAAATTCAGCCCTTTATCTAAAAGGGACCATATTTTATGACCAATTTCTTTATAAAAAATATGCAGGTGTTAAAACAAGATAGAAAAAACACACACCAACAACTTCATATCACTGACATAATTTCTTCAATGTATTCCTTCTTTTTTCTACATAGATTTAGATGCCCCGACCAAAGCTTTCTAGAGGGGTAAAAGCCCTGAAGATATTCTTTGCATGTAGTGGTAAGGAGTCCGATTGAAATGTAAACAAACAAATGTCAGTTTTCATTACTTGTTATAATTTAATGTCATAACATAATATAGTACGTGGATTAATTAATTCCTTTAACAAAAATATAATTTATTCGCGAAGTATAGTATAATTAACAAATATTAAAGAATATTAAACTAAAATTAATTGGATTCTGCTTTTGCAAAAGGTAAGTGATAATTTGTGAAAAAAACCAAGTAATTTATAAAAATTTTGTTATCATATTATTAGAGGTTAGGTAGGTATAAGCATTGACTATATAAAAATAAGTACATAATACTATTTTTATATAGTCAGTGTTGGTCAGTGGCATAATTTAGAAGTTATTTTGATATTAATGTGTATTATCAAGGTATTATCTAATTTTGTACTTTTTAATTATATCATAAATTTATGTTTTAATAAATAAATCGGTTATTATTTAGTATTTTTATTTAAATATCATAGCACAATAGTATCAAAATAACCAACTTCCTTATATATTTGAAACATATTTAATGTTTGAATACTTTAATTATTTTAGGTGCTAAATACACAGAATTGGAGTTTCAAAGATGCTGAAAAAGAAATAAAGATGTGAGGAACGTGAAATATATAAAATATAACATTTTTTATAAAATATAAAAAGAAAACATACTATTTCAAGTGTAAGTATACTGTATATATGAAGTTTCTATTATTAGCTATTAGATAGTTTCAAGTTTTAAAAACTTTGATTTGTAATATAGTTTATCTAAATCGATTTATTTAAAATTCAAAGAGTAAAAATAATAACTAATATACATATAATTAATAATAATTCTTGTTATGTTTGCTCTTGTTATGTTTATTTTTGCCACGTTTATTCTTTTTTGTGTTAATTTTTTATGTTTATTTATTATTTTACTTTAATTCATAGTGAAATTGTAATTTAATGCTAATTTTATTTCGTTTTTGGTTCTTTTTTTTTATTTGAAAACTGATGGATTTCAACTGCCGATGGAAAAACTGAAATACTGGATATTGATGGCATTGAGTGAAAATTACACTGGACTAGTGGGCTACAGTTACTATTATTATTTATTTAATGTATGTGCATACATTTGTTTTTTTTTATTAGTTATAGAAATAAAAATTTTATTATGTACCCATGTAGGTATTATTTTGTTTTTTAACAATATTAATTTTAATTTATGAAATAGGTATATTTTTAAAAATTAATTAAATAATTTTAAATGTAAATATAATTGTAAATTGAATTTAGATGAAATAAATAAGTAAATAAATAAATACTTAGATATTATTTTCAATAATATTGATACGTTAAAGTAAATAAAAGGAAAGAATAATGATAGAGGTTAATAAACTACAATGAATAATAATCAAAATAAATTTAATATACTCTGTATGATATTGTATATGTTTAAATAATGAAGAATAAATGAATAAATAAATAATTAATAAATAAATAAATAATCTTAACAAAAAATAAACCTGACTTTTTTATTTTTTTAATGATTTATTTAAATGGAGAGACATTTTTTACTTATTTCAACTTTCAAAAAATTGAATTTCAATTAAGACTTCTAATTTTGTTTTTCTATAAGGTGAAATTTAAAATAAGAGACCGGACTCCTATTGCTTTCAATGTGTTAGTATATAAAAGTGATTTCATGGCTTTTACCCCTCTAGAAAGCTTTGCCCCGACACTTTTATTTTTTCTTTTTGTTTTTTCCATTACTTCTTTTATTCACATACAGAGGATATTTCGTTTTATCTTGTATATAATTTCACTTACTAACGCATGTTAAAGATGGCCGGTCACTTTTTTGTCTGTTACATTTTACACGTGTTTTTACACCATATGCTCAGTTTTAACCAGATGTTATGACATCATTCCAGGTAGTTTATGGCAAAGTAGAGGTAAATGAATATTAAATGTAAAATAATTTTATACTGTGAAGTGAAATTAATTGAAAGTGAGGTGAAATGCTTATAATTTGGAGTTTCAAAATTAAAATAATTTCATTATATATTCAATTTGAATAAATATTAAATATAAATACATAAATAATATAAATTATTTATGTATTTCATAATTCATAATTAAATTTCATAATTTTATTAATTTCTGTATATTTTTTATGTATGAAATATTAAATGTTGAGCTATTGAATCGCATTGATATATACTGTCAATTTTATTAGCCCCATTTACCCTTTAGCAAGCTATATAAAAAATAAATTAAAATTGGGGGAGCTTACACATACTAATAAAATTTTATTTCTCTTTCTAACTAATTTTTAGGTCTAATTTTGATTTTCTGTCTACTTTTAGCAAAGTGTCATTGTATTTGTGAGAAAAAGTTTGAAAATTGAAAAATAATTTATATGAACTGTCTTTTCTTTATGTCTATATTCTATGGAAATACGTAATACGCACAGTAGTAGTTACTTAGTTAGTAGACTGTTTCTGTAGTAGGCGAGTACGAAGATGAATATCAGATGCCATATAGAGCTTGTTTAAAATTCGTAGCGAATAATCTGCGCATGTTTCTCTTGAAATTAAATATGTACATAAAATGATTATATGTATTTGTGTTTTTCTCCCATATAAACCTGAAAAAGTGTAACCACTACAATTATAACCTCGCTCAAAGCATGACGCCATACTCTCACTGCGCATATATTCTATTCGCTACGAATTTTGAACAAGCCATACTCGTAAATGAAGAGAAAGGCATTCTAATGGAAAATATATGATTATATGATGAACGAATCAAATGAATTTATATTTTTATTGCGTGTAAAGTACAATAAGGCGAAAAGGTATAATAACTGACGCATTATCATGATAATGCGATTATAAGGGGATCCATGTCACGTTTCGTAGTTTTCGTAGTTTATTTCCATACATTTGTGAAATTTATTTTCTTTATTTATCAACATTGATCGTCTGTCTGCTAATCATGTCATGTCTCAACATTTTATAATATTTTGATCATTTGCAGTGATGCTATACAATGGTTTAAGAGTAACTCACTTTTATAATTTCCCAAAAAACATTCGAAAAATCACCAATAAAAGCAAAATGAATGAGAAACAACAGGACAATACAGAAACAGATACAACGCAAAGTGCAACAATTTTAACTAGTATAATAATGATGTGAAATGTTCATAAATTTAAATCTAAAATAACACAACACCCCATTTAATATACAAAAAGATAATTTATTTATTAAAAAAATATGTACATAGATAAAATTATTAATTACTGATAATGAATAATCATTTATTAATGTTATTACATATGAAATCTAATTGTTTTTTAAATACAAACAGTGAAAATAAAAACATCAAATAATAATAATGAATATAAATTTAGCAATGAAAACTAATTACACAAGTAATAAAGCGTGTGGATCATCTTTGCCCTTCAGTTCATATATTTTTATAATTGAATCATTTTCACAATTCAAATGAAACAGATTATTTTTATCCTAATCTACAGCATAAATTTCATTCTCTACTATACAAGCGTGTCGAATTCCAAAACCAACATTTTTTATAGCGGCATTTATCCATTGATTTCGTCTTATATCAAACTTTTTACAGCCAAAGTTATCAAATTTGTAAATGAAATTTTTATAGCCTACAGCAGCACAAATGTTATAAGAATATCTATCATTTTCAGATAATATAGTCCACCGTGATTCTCTAGGATCGAAACATTCTAAATAATTAAATCTTGTGGCATAAATGGAACCATCAAGAGTACATAAACCAAATTCATGGTAGTTTCTATTCGAACTGCATCCAATTCGCCAATAAATCAAATTTAGATCAAATATTTCCATTGAATTCGTATCATTACCGTAGCTATCACAACCTCCACAAACATAAATTTGATCGTTTAATATAACTACTCTATGACTATATTTAGTATATTGCATTGTTGGCAATTCATGAAATCGATTCGTATAAAAAGAAAAATATTTACAGGTGTTTAATACTTGCTTATTTTCATTATGGAGGACCACATAAAAAAATTCCTTGATTCTTAAAATTTGTATAACCAAAATTTGTACGATCGATAGTAGCAATAAATTTAGAGAAATCTTTTCCATAAGGATCTAATATGACCATTTCATTACCAAATACTCCACAAATATTACCCTTAATTGATGATAATTTTGAACTTATCGTTCCATCTTTTTGCAGTGATGACGATTCTGTTTTATTGTTCAGGAATAAAGTTGATTCCAGCATTTTTTGAAGAAAATCATTATTTTTACGCAAATTATCGTAATTTTTATAAATTTTTGATAAAAATGCATTACTTATTTTATCAAAATGTATTTGTTCTATCAGTAAGCTGACATGTTGTTCTCGATTTACGAAATCAGATGAAATCCATTCAATTAACGCTAAAAATAAATTCTCTTCTTTAATTGATTCACTCCGTCCAGTTGAAACTAAAATTTTTATTGCATCAAAAGATAATTGACGAAAATCTTCTGATTTAATTATCGTTTGAAAATCACCATCATTCAGAATAAATTTTAAGCATTCTTTTGCTAATTTTTCACCATGAATATTCATGTAAGTTTCTGCATAGTTTAATAGTTCAAATTTGTTTGTTTTGTTAATCGTTTTTATTAGAGCCTGTGTACAGCTGTCCACTAAATTATAAAGTCCTAAAAATAGTGCACCCTCCAATACAGTACGAATTTCTTCCATCTGTGTTACTATTTTCTCTCCATACATGAATTCAATCAATTTTTTTAATACATCTGATGGAATTATTGAAAGTTCTATCACATCAGATTCTTTATCAGAAAAATTTGTATTGAATAGAGTTTTAAAATATGAACTAGCAGCACATATAACAATTTTATGAACCAAAAATGTCTCACCATCATTTGACTTTATCGTTAAATCACAAAACTGTTTATTATTTCGTTGTACATTCAAATTTTTCATGAAATTTTCCAGGCAAGTATTTTCATGAATTATAGATTTATTATCCATTTTTAACAAATTAGAAGACTTTTCTGTAACACAAATTATTTCAAAGCAAATAGAAAAAATAAACTTTTAAACGTGTTTTATGAAATTTTAAGACTTTAGTTAGATGTTCACTTTGTTCTTTTTGGCTTGATTTTGATTCCTTAATTCAATTCCTAATCGCTTAATATACACACACGCAAGCAGGACCAAATAGCAAATGCAAGTACAACTTGTTAATGATCGAGATAGATTTAGAGATAGAGCAAAGCGAGCACACCAGCCAGAGCCTGTGTTGTGCTCTCTGATCAACCACTAAAAATAAGATGTGACACTCTTTTTTTTAAATTTACCAACACACATAAATATTTAAAAATAATAAAAAAAATCAAAATTCAATTTAAAAAAACAATACAGAATTAATGTACTAATTTCAAATCCATATTTCCTTATAAACCGCCGTAATGAAAAAAAGATACAAAACAATATATAAATGTGAGCAATACAATCATATTGTACATGTATACGTTTTTTTCACAATGCATTTTTAAAGGCGATCTGGAACTTTTTTTTTTGACTACGCGTCATTATATCAAGATATAAGGTGATTCATATAATTTCTGAGAATTTTGAAGACAAGAAAAAGTTTATTTTGTTAAGCTATATATCAGAGTAAGAATTTATTTTATAATTAAGAAATTTAACAAAAATGTAAAAACATTTGATAGCAAACACAAAATTTTAAGTGTAATGCATTTATAATTAATTTTGTTTATTTTAGATAAAAAATTTGAAATAACAAAATTTGTACTTTTTTTAATGGGTATACCCTGTAATAATGTTATATATTTTAAAACGGTTGGTTTTTCAGTTCCATTTTTTTTGTCTCTTTTTTGTGCAAAGGCTCTTAACTACTATCGACTTTTAGCAAAAACCGTTAAGGCCGAATGAATAACGGGACAAAGGTCATGAGAAATTTTTGCCAACACTTGCTTATTGTCATTACTGTATCACTATAGATTTACTGTGGTTGAAAACTACTCGTAGACTTTGCAATTTTAAGAAACATTTTAATCGTTTTCCAGATGATAATAATAACTCCGATCTGTTCCGCACAGTTACCAGAGAGTGAGATAGTTCCATATATCGAATTGAATATTGTTTTTTGAACAATATAGCAAATTAAAAAGAAGTTAAAAATCTTTTGTTTCCTCCTCCAACTCCACTCCACTGCAGTACGATTTTTTGTTAGTCTCGACAATACCTATCTACTGTTTGTGGATGGTACACCCGAGTCCGGACACCCTGTAGATATATCCTATAACAGAATAACAATAACAAGCATTAATAAAGGCTGTATAACTATACATTTTCAGTCTTTTTACCTACTTATGGTTGGTATAATTATTTACATTATATGTAGGTACATTAATGAATGAAATTTGTTATTAAAATTATAAGTATGTAATTAAAAATATTTTACTTATCTTTCAAGATTCTACAGAAACATGAAATATGTAGGTATTTTAATTTTTTACAGATATTCTGCCAAAAATAATGCATCTTATAAAATGCCCCGATTTTTTTTTTCCATATTTTAAATTTTTAATTAAAAAATTTTTGAAAAACAATTAAAATATTTTTTTTTTTCACTAACAAAATATTATAGCAATTTTTTTGTTTTTAAAAATTTTATTTTCTTTTTTATAAAATTACATCCTTGTAACAAAATTGTTAGAGTAAAACGCACGATTTGAATGTTGAGAAAATACTAAAGAATTTATTAATAATACATTATAACATAGTTATTTACAATATTTCAATACGATCATATGATAAGCAAAAATACAATATACGAGTATATATGTATGTATAATGAATAGGTATATAAGTAAATTTAAATAAGCAGATTAAACGAAAGTCTAAATAATATAGCTTCATTTTCTCAATTTTAAAATAACAGTTTTTAGTACAATATAATATATAGTTCGAGAATGTTACAATAATGATAAATGTTACAATAATTAAAATTATGTTATTTTATTTTTAGGTAATAGCAATTGATTTCCATCAAAAATATATAAAAATGCTAAAAATGAACCCTTTTTTGATCTACGAAACAAATTTTTAAATATATACACGTGTTTATTTTTTTTTCTGAAAACGATCAGTTAGTACTTTCACAAGTACGAGTATTGAAATAGCAAAGAATGTACAAGTTAGAAAGAAATAGACTTCTTACGTGAATTAAAAAAAAATTATTTTCTCAACAAAGAAATTCGGTTAGTGAGCCTATTAACCTATATAAAGGCGTACACTGGGACCTCATTTCTTTTTCAAACTTTTGAAAATTTTTGTTTTCTAAGAGATTTTTGATAATCACGTATATTTGGACTATTTTTCATAGTAAATCCTTTTCCTTTTGGCGCTAAAATAAAGATCAAAAATCAAATACTTTATCACCTTCACCTATATATAAGATATACTTTGAATTTTGAATGATGAGTAAATAAATTTTGCATACTGAAAAAAAATTATACACACTACCACACAATTATTATAATCTATTTAATGCAAATAATTATATAATAATCACTAAAGCATCGCATAAAACATTTCAGTCATTACGGAAAGCAATATAATAGATAGTTGGAGTTTGAGCAAAAGAACTAAGCTGACATTAGTAAAGTAGAAAATTAAATAACGAAAACAATTTTCATGCCAAAAAAAAATTTTTTTATTTTTCTTTAATCTAATTTTGATGTTAAATTTTAATCAAATTTTTATTACAGATACACACTCCATATCTGTGTCTTTTTCAACCCTATCTCACAAGAAATTTTGGATTTCATTTCCATATTAATTGCTTTCATCATCATCTTACAAAATTTGTATGTATACGTTATAATCGATGAAAGTATGGTATTTTGAAGCTAAAATAAAAAAAATTAAAAATTGTGAAGAATAAGCATTATTATGATATATCGGAAACGATTATGATAATGTGATATGATGCATTTTCAAATGATTTTGACATGTTACATGTTCAGGAAATAATATAATGCGTTTCAGTTTCATTATCTACGATTTTTTTTTATTTTTTATTGAAATCGATCATTTAATATGTAGGTACATATACTGTTTTACTTCGTATGCATAAGTAAGTATATAGATAATCTTTTGAAACTCTAAGAATATGGCTATAATAATATAAATATGTGTGTAGTCGTACAATGCAAAAATAAATTTGAATTTTTTTTTTTTTTTTTGATATTGTGAAACAAATTAAAGAAATTGAAAACTTGATGCATACAAAAATTCAGATGAAGAAAATTTTAATTGCTTTTGACAGAAAATAATTTTGTACAAAGGTTCATTTTTTTGTCTTTAAAGTATTAAAGAAAACCAAATAATGAAAAAAAAAAATTACAGTCATTAACCTGTTTCTGTATGCACACGTATTTATGATAAACTTTATATTATAGTACATGTATATAATTTGAGCGCAATTTGAGTAGACGCAGTCATAAATTTGTGAATAAAGACTCAAGTTACCTTCACATGGAATTCCAGCTCACAGGAACATAGAATGTAACGAACAGGCCAACTCTTTACACCTTTCGTTAGCAGAATTTTTAAATATACCTTTAAATAGTGTAAAGCGAGAGATCTGGCTTCAGTACATATCGGAGGCAAATAATAGGTGGAAGTATCAACCTACCTGTTCCTTGTCGAGAGTAACTTGGCCAGAATTTTGCAAGAGAAGAACCTATGACGAATCATGACGATCCTAACATGTTACTGGCATACGGAAAAACACGCAGCCAGACTGACTCTACCGTCTAGCACACACTGTAGAAGCTACAAGGAGAAATTCAGAGAAAAACTAAACAAAACGAAATGTCTATAGTCTAGAACCTAGACAACCTTCATCTACGAGGAAGCTTTTGTGGTAACAAAACGGCACGCAAAGTGCTAATTGAATCTGTTTTTTGTTGAAACGGACTGCTACTATACAATCAACCAACCAACCATCTGTTTCTTCCAATATTAGCGCCATTTCATGCTGACGTACTCCCCGGGACGATTGGCGCTGCATTATAATTTATTCCTACTTTTTTAGAAAAAAATGTATGTACAAAACTTTTGATACAAATAAACAAGCGAGATTCTGAATGAATGATACACCGGTAACAAAACAAAAAAACTGTCGGTATGTGCCCAATAGTCAGGTCACAATCAGAACTCTGGTAGAGGTATCTTTCACGTCAAAGATAAAAGAACGACATATTTGTGAATCAATGTTAATGTAAATATTGGGTGTTTTCGATTTGACAAGTACTTGCGAGAACTAAAATGTGTCTAGGATAAATTGTTAAAACGAACGACAAAAAAATTATTCGTAACTACTTGCATCTACCTGAAAAGTTTTTCATGAGTAGCTGGGAGTATATAGTTTAGCACAGATATTTACCTTTTCTACTCACAAGTACTTGAAATTGCCAAATCGAAAGCACCTGTTGTAAGAAAAAAAAAAATGACAAAATTAAAAAATATCTACATTTGTATTTATTCATTTATAATTTTTTAGTTTTTCATGCTACTCAGTTTAATGAAAAATTTCACATTATGTTATATAAATTTGATTCAAAAATGACAGAAATTAATTTTTATTTCCGAAAATTGCAACTTTTTTCCAATTAATAGTAATAAAATCTTTATTATGATCAATTTTTGTTGAGATTTTTATTATTATTCGTGCCTTTTTAATGTTTGACTTTAATTTTCACGTAAGAATTATAAAAATAAAATTGGTTACTGGCCTTTTTATATTTCTCATTCTATATATAAAACTTCATATGTAAATTAGCTAATATTTTTATTTCAATTCATCTTACAAACAAAGAAGTAGAAGCATATTAAATTTGTAATACTGTTTGCATATTAAAATTATATTTTTTATATAACGTTCATTTAAATATACCTATATTATGTATATAGTATGTATACAAACATATAGGTAAAATATTTTACATATGTTTTTATTCATACATCAGAAATAATTATGAGGGACTTGGCTCATTTAGCAAATTTTTATGCAGTAATACTAAAAACATAGTTTAAAGTTTCCGTATACATAATAAAATAAAATAAAAGAGGAAAAAGAAGAATTAAATCATATAATAAAATTTCAAAAGCAGAACAATTCATGTACACACATGTACATTTTGTAGGGTTATAACATGATATACGAGTATAATAAAAATTTCGAAGAAATGTTTTTTCATATTACGGTTTTTTATCTGTCATAATCGTTCAAATACGAAAAAAAAATATTTTCGATAAAAAACAACAACACTAAAAAAAATAAAAATTTTTATTATTCTTGAGTTTAAGTTAATGTTTGAATTTTACAACCATATCATTCACATGTACATACATAAATATAGATTGCATACATATGTGTACATTTAAAAGTGAAGTAAGAAAAAATTAAAATTAAAATTTAAAAACGAAATAAGCCAAAATATGAAAATGAACCATGGTAAAAGAAACTATATTAAGAGCTCATTTTACCATGAAAATGAACATCCGACTATTATGTGTATAAGTACATTAGAGGTATTCACGATTTGTTGTAAGAGTGTAAAAAGTGTAAACATACACCCAAATCTTACACTATTTCGTGAACGCACCATAGTAAACTTTGTATTGAAAGCAAGCAAATTATTAACATATGCCAGCTAAAATATTATAAAAATAAATTTAATCAAATATTACTTAGCATTTAATGTCAGAATGGCATTTACAATAGTAATATACACCGCATATAACCGAGTCAGACATGATATATTACAATATAAAATCACCCTTACAGACATAATATTGTAATATACATAACACATACGAATTAAAAATGCCAAACTGTTCAAAAAAATCAAAAATTAATTATATTAAAAACATAGACACCAACGTCAACGTTTTAATTATTTTATTTAAAGTTTTCTAAATTCTATGTCATTTTGCTGTCACTCCACTGTCATTTTAACTTTATTGTACTCCATAAAGCTTTTTTTCTGATTTTGTTTAAGGTGGGCCGTTTTCAAAAATGCAAGCTTGCTTGCATTACCTTGCATGCATGCATGTAAAGGTAGAAAGCATGCAAGCCAACTTTGCATGCAAGATATCTTACATTTATGAAGTCTTTTCGCCATTTTCCAAATTTTGACAACAAGTTTGTATTGCCATTATAACATTGTTTACATGTCATTAATTTGGTAATTTCATTGTATGAAAACTAGTGCTTATCTAAGGTCAAAATTGAAAGAAAGTGACTGATACGGAAAAAAAATTTATTGAAGAAAATTATCTAAATTAATAGTTGAAAGTGAAAGTTGTGTTTGTGTTGTGATGGATGAAAATAGCAAAATTTATTTAAAAGACATGATTTCAAAACAGTTACATTCTATTGTAACACAATCATGTGGTGAATCTGGGCAAAGTAGTGCATCAATGTTTTATTTTAGAGAAATGCAAAGACAAAGAAAAATAAGAAATATAAAATTAATAACAAAATTGAAAAAAATGAAGACAAGAAGATTAATTAGGAAAATAAAAAACTACGTGAAACTGATAAGCAGATTTTCGGATGAAACATTTTATTCCCATTTCAGAATGACAAGATCATGCTTTAGTGTGAGCATAGATTATAAACAATAACGCTTAATCTCCGTTTAATTTTTTCATATTTTTCAGATTGTATCAGATGAAGTTAAGAGTAGATGGAAAAGTTCAACTGCAGGACGTCCAAAAACAAATGTGAAAACTGCTCTTTTTATGGCATTATGGTGGTTTAGTAACCAAAATTCGTTACGGGAAATATCCGATCGTTTTGGGTATTCAATGGGAACGGTATATGCCAATATAATGAAAATCTGCAAAATATTATACGGATTGTCAAAAAAATATGTAAAATTGCCGAACGTCGAAGAAATGAAGGAAATTGCTAGGAGATTTGAAGGTCTAAGGGGAGAAAATTCTATTCCTTCTGTGGTTGGATGTGTTGATGGAACACATATTCAAATTCGAGCACCAACAATAGATAGTCAAAGCTATTATAATAGAAAAGGGTATCATTCCTTAATTTTACAGGTAATTATTATCAATTTTAATAACAATTATAAAAATTACTAATTTTTATTTTATTTTAGGCCATATGCGACGATAATCTTATTTTTAGAAACATATTTTTTGGAATGCCTGGTAGCTGCCACGATGCTGCAGTTTGGAATGAAAGCGCTATAGGCAAAGCACTAGGTAATGGTACAGTAACATTAGTGGATAATACACACTTACTTGGCGATTCAGCATATCCGCTGCTACCGTACCTGTTAACGCCCTATCGCGACAACGGTCACTTGTCCCAAAGTCAAAAAAGATATAATCAATGCCATAGTTCAGTTAGGGTTCTAATTGAACAGGCTTTTGGGATCCTGAAGTCGAAATTTAGAATATTAAATTCCTTAACTTTGCAAAAATTACAGCATGCAAAATATGTTATTTTTAGCTGTATAGTATTATATAATATAATAAGATTAAATAGTAGTAATAACATTATTGTTACAGAAAATATTATTTTAAATGCAAATGAAGAAGAACATGAAAATGAAAATAATAATAATGAGATGGACATTGCAACTACTAAAAGAGATGTAATTGCTGAGTGGCTGACACCACAATAAATTTGTATTACAAACTATAATTAATACAATAAAACTGTAAGTGCTTTAAATCCTATATGTTTGTTTTTTTCTGAATTGTTGTACTTGAATGGGGATTCTTAACCATACTCTCCAAAATATTTTTTCCATGGATAAATCTTGTGGCAATACAAAATTACATCACTTACTGCATGTATTATGTTACCGTAATTGTATGTCATTAATGCAAACATACATAACTCATATGTTTCTTTGTGACCTAAATTTTTTTCTTGCAATTTTAATATTAGTAATAATCATATTACAGTATATATATTTAAATAGCATATATTTATTGAATACAAGTTGTAACAGTCTTTATAACAAGGCACTTATTAAAAAAAACTCTTAAAAAACAAAAACAATTCATGGCTGTTCTTATAACTAATTTATAACTTGTTTAAAATATTTTCAAATACATCAAGAGTTTTCTTTAGAACTCTTAATTTTTCCTCTTCCACCTCAACTTTTCTTTTTTCTAATTCTATAAATTCTTTATGCCTCTATTAGGTTTTTGCCGTTTTCGTGGTCTTTGATCTTCACTGCTTTCTTCTTCTTTATCACTGTCAGATGGTTCTATTTCAGTTTCATTTGAAATGGAGCTATTGCATATTATATTCCTAGGCGGAACTATTGAATGTTTACTACCAAAAACTGCATCAAAACTTTCATAGTGAGCCCAAATAGTTCTACTTTCTCCAGAACATCTATGTCTCTTTTTAATTCTTTTGTAGGTATTTAAAAGATTATAGAATTTTTGCTGTATATCAGTCATGGAAAAACGGAAATTTGGATCTATAATCTTTATTTCTCTATGTATTTTCCTCCATAACACATTTTTCTTGTGTTTTCCTGTGTTAAAGTATTTTTCGTACTCCAGCCTTGTATTTATCAACAAAGTAATTCTGTCGTTTGTCCAACCATTATAAACGTTTTCAACTTCTTCAAAATTTCTAAAAATTAAATACATTTCATGATTCACTACTCACAACTTTACTGTAATATTCAAAAAATTGTATACTTACTCCAAGTCTAACTCTTCCATTTTTATAATAATAAAAATTCACAGCCGACAAATATTTACATCAATTTACATCTAATTTCTACCAAAACAAAAAACATATGCTTGTTAAATGTCAGATTGTAATTCAGAACACACACATGCACACATGGTAACACGCTTCCTCTTCTTTTTCAAAATTTACAACGCAAGTGAACAAAATAACTTGCCGACCTGGCGCAAGATTTCCTTGCAAGCTTGACTTTTTGAACTCCTTGCTTTTGCAAGCTTGATTTTATGAAGTCTTTGCAAAGTCAATCTTGCGCAAGCTTGCATTTTTGAAAACGGCCGTGATATTTGATAAGTTTAAGTATACTACGTTCCCGAATGTAATTTACCATATTACATTTAAATTACGTTCCTATTTAATATAGAACATAATATTCATGTATACATATACCTCATATTATAATATAATAAACAATGTAATTTGTAAGTAGTAATATAACAGTATGTCTGACTCGCCTAATACAATGGGTTTCTGCATTGTAAATTTTTACAAGCAATGTAAGTAAAAATTACATAGAACATGTTTACAATAGGTGTAGGATTGCACGAGTTTACACCGTTTACAATGATACAAGACTAAGCTGTGAATACCCCTATTATGTATTTATTTGTCAAAATATCCAATACCATACTACAAGTATACATTTAAGCGTGAATCGAATATACCGCGAACATTCGAGTATAGTACATAAACCTAAAAAATACAAGTATAATAATCCTTAATTTAATGTAATCATTTTATTACTTTGAAACTGATAATTGGATGCTGGCAATGAAATGATAGAGAAATTTCGAAATTTACATAATGTATATACACACATGAAATGTACAGCATTATGCTCGTATTTGTAAGTTAAACAACTGGTAATTTTGATTATTATCACATTGATATGAAAATCAAAGAAAAACACAATTACGCACATAAAAATATAATTTGTAGTAAATAACATACATACGAGTATATGTATGTAAATACAAATAACATAAAATAAAATAAAATTTTCATGTTATGCATAGTACAAATAAGTATTAAAATACTATAATATGTATTAGTTATTTATAATGATATTTTTGTGAAAGACACATTATAATATTTAACTTATTGTCCTTTGACGTCATTTACCTCAGTATCAGTTTAATGAAAAATACATTCTCGTGATACTCGACAGATTCACTAAGTTTACGAATTTTTACTTGTAAATTGTCTTGAAATGTATTTTGGAAATTACAGTGGACCATCAACATTTTTTTTTCGATTGTTAGTAATTTTGGTTGGAACAAATTATCAATTTTTTTCAAAGTGATTTGTACACAAAAAATCATATACATAAAATGTAGTGTATTAGATAATTTTCCGAAATTCAAAGCTAATTAAAGAATTTTTTTTTCTTGTAAAAAAAAAGACAAAATGCGGGTACTACTTATCTACAAGATATACATGCAATCTTTAATGAAATTGTTATCAAGATGAAATTTCCAATTACTTATTCAGATATTATGCAAAAATACATTATACAAAAGTACGATTATATATATGTACGTACATAATGTCTACGTTCACGTCATGTCATACGTTCATGTCATATGTTTGATCTCATATGATTGTATGTATTTGAAACAACCGCTAGTCTTTTAAAACTCCACTTTATTATATTCGAGCATATAAAAAATAATACACCAGAAAAACAAATTCAATACCAAACTGAACTCTGAACAGAAGCAAAATGATATGAAACTTTAAAGTGGAACCGTGTAATTATTGTATTTTCAATTAATTAAAAGAAAAGAAGAACAGCAAAACCAAGAAACTAACATTTAAAAAAAAAATTTTAAAGTCAACAATGAGGAAAGGTAAAACTTAAGAAGCTAAAAAAACATTTTAAAAATAAAAAAAAATCAATATTCATCCTTCAAAATGGCTTAATTTATAGCCGTGATTTTTATCATGCTTTTAATAATAATTGTTGTTTTCATTTTGTCAATTTTATTCAATATTGAGACTTGTTTATATACATACGCATATAAGTATTTTTAATTTTTTTCTGTTATATACAAAGTGTTTAAGGATAAATTCAAAATATGCACGATAATATTCATCCATTATGTATTATATTCGTAAATTAATCCATGAATGCACGACATACAATAAAAATATATATGCCATAAGTACGTAACTCTGCATGATTTTCATTCGCGATTTTCGATCTTTTGTCACTATTGTATTATTTCAATTTTTATGTAATATATGTATGTATAATATATAAATACAAATACAAAAATTTATATAATATATAATGATAATAGATGGTTTTACGCAAGTATATACGTATGCTTGTAATGTGAGGCTATATTGTCTGTAGAAACTATACCAATCGCGAACACGTGCATAACGGCTTACTATCATTCCTATTCCCTAAATTTCTTATATATAGAGCATAGTTTATACACAATACATAACATTATAGTGTGATGATTTTTTGTCCACATTTTCGTTTCTTATCTTTCACTTGTTTGTCTTATAGGTACCGTACAAAAATCGTACGATAATTTTTTTTATATATATATTTACATTGTACATACGATGCATCACACACACACTGATTTACATCACAGAGATTTCTAGAAATTCTACAGTATATGGTCATAATGGTTAACGTTTTTTTTCCTTTTTATTCTGAATATCGATTATGTGTATAATCCCTAGTGCCGTGCGCAAAAACAATATTTTACCCATGTATGTATACGTGATAATGTATTATAAAGTATATACTTTCTTATATGGTTGCACACATACATACATAGATCAGACTGCACAACATAATTCTATTGATTTTGTTTCATTTTTTTTATTATTCAAAATTACATATATAATCTATATTTTACATATAGCCATATATCTATAGATTTCATATTTCTCTTTTAACTTCACTTTTCATATACGTACATGAGCGGTATACCCTATAATATTCATGTATATAGCCTATACATACCTACTTACACACAGTTGCACTAAATAAACATCATGTATATGTTGGATATTTTACATCCAGAAATTTCTTGGTCTATTGTAACCATATAAAAATGTGCAATATGATACAAATTTCAAATACTTACCCATACATGACCATGTCTCAATGTATATATGTTATACATCTTAACAAAGAAATTCTAGAGAATTCTTTGGACATTGATCGCACGTGATCTTAATTTTCGTCTTTCTTTCATGATACTTACCTTACACATGTATACGTATATGTATACACTATTTTTGTTTCATTATCATCATAGTGCCGTATGCAAATATCTATATATATACTACCTTGATCAAAAAGTTTCAGGAATTCATTTGAAAAATTGAAAATAAAAATCTATTCATCAAAATCGATGTTGTCCCCTTCAAAGTACTCCCCATCGACTGCAACACACTTACGCCAGCGCTTGATCCAATCCTCGAAACATTTTTTATAGTCAGCTTTCGGTATGGCCATCAGAGCTGTCTTCGATTTTTCTTTTATCTCCTCTTGGCTGCTAAAACGCGTTCCTCGGAGTGGTTTTTTTAAACGATCGAACAGGAAGAAGTCACAGGGAGCTAAGTCAGGCGAATTTGGTGGTTGTTGGATGGTATTCGTTGCATTTTTGGCAAAAAAGTTGCGGATAGCGATGGCATTGTGTGACGGGGCGTTATCGTGGTGCAAAATCCACGAATTACTTGCCCACAAATCTGGTCTTTTTTGGCGAATTGCTTCACGCAAACGCCTCATAACTTCCAAATAGTACTCCTTGTTAACTGACAGACCTTCTGGCAAGAATTCATGATGCACAACACCGTTGTAGTCCATGAAAACCGTGAGCATCGCCTTTTTCTTCGACTGAAAACGACGTGGTTTTTTCGGTCTTGGCTCATTCGGTGCACGCCATTCACTCGCTTGATGCCTGGATTGTGTGTCATATTCGTAAACCCACGTCTCGTCCCCAGTAATGATGCGTTTGATGAATGTTGGGTCTGATTCAACCATTAAAAGCATGTCTTTGGCGACTTCAACGCGGTCCTTTTTTTGGATGAAATTCAGATCTTTCGGCACCAGCTTCGCGCAGACACGTCTGAAGCCTAAATCATTAACCAAAATGTCTTGAACGGATCCATAAGCTATGCCAACCTCCTCTGCCAGCTCCCTAATGGTCAATTTGCGGTTATTGGACATCATTTCCTTGATTTTATCAATGTTTTCGTCGGTTTTCGATGTCAACGGCCTGCCACTACGTTCGTCATCCTCGATGGATTCACGACCACTTCTGAAGCGTTCATGCCACACATAAACATTTGTTTTTGAAAGAGTGTCGTTTCCAAAACACTTTTGCAACATTTCCAATGTCTTTGTACCGTTCAATCCGTTTCTAACACAAAATTTAATACAAACTCTTTGCTGCAAACTCGATTCCATTTTTAAAATCTTAAAAATTCGAAAACACGCACAGATACAGATGTATTCAACAAGATGTAACTTTTACAAATGACAAGCTGTAAATCTGAAACTTGACAGTAAAATCAGTGACAGGTGTGGTAATCTAACAAAAAAAAAAAAATTAAAATCGGGTGACTAAGAGCGCCACATGATGGTTATTCCTGAAACTTTATGATCAAGGTAGTATATACCTACTTACCCATGATACCATTATTACATCAAGCCTAATTTATTAATACATTAAACATATCATATATTCAATATGTATGATACACATAGATGTAGGCATGTATATGTAATTAATTTCATAAATTTACATTTTTTTTTAGTTTCGTAAATGGTTTAATTCCCTTATATACAATATATACTTTTACGTATACATATTATCAACTATTAATAATTAGGTACCATACATATACATGCAACTCAATTTATCATACCCTAAACAGTCAATTATACACATACATATATTTTAATTTTTTTTTCTTTTCCTCTTCATCAAATGCGTAATAATTGCAGTAGCAATAGTGCAAATATATGATATACACATGCATACATAATTATATACTTAAAATAAAATTAGAAAAGAAAGAAAAAAAAAAAAGGTTATCATCAAATCGGTTTACTAGAGGTAAAATATTAAATCAATCAGTTTATTTTTGAATGATTAATTTGTCTAGTCAGTGAGTTTTTTCAAGTCAGTAAGTCAAGTTAAATTTTTGGGATAGTTTTTTTTAGACCGTCAGTCAAGTCAAGTTTCAGTAGTTTTTTTTAGTTTTCAAGTCAGTCAGTTAAGTCAAGTTTTTGGTAGTTTTTTCTTTTTTTTGTCAGTCAGTATATGGTTATAAGATAATGAAATAGAATTGAATCATGTCAGTAATCGCAATTCGAGTAAAGTTCAATTTTCAAATATTAGAAATAAATTGAAATCAATTAATTTTTTTTTAAAATTAGAAAAAAAAAATATTCATAAAGCGGTGTAAAATGATTTTTTTTAAAAAAAAAGAAAAAAAAAACATATTAAATTTATTTTTTTATACATGTGGTGTGTATCATTGCAAAATACATATTATATATATATATAATTATAATCACGTGTATACTTATATGATGTTAATATAAAACATATGCAACGCTAGTGTATATATATATGGCAGCTAAATTTTTTATATAAAAAAAAAAAAAGAAAAAAAATGTGAAAATTATAAATATAGCACATAATTGCTTGAATATGAAAATATAATAAAATAATGAAATGATTTAGAAGCTGTGTAATTGTAAAAAAGTTTTAAAGAAGTGTACATTATGTACCTAGTATAGTATATATGTACCTCTTATATGTAATTAAATTGTAAGAAAAAAATCATAAATTTTACTTAATTTTATTATGCAATGCAATTCTAATATGCATATATCTGAAAATTATTATACGTACATATGCATAAATATACAAAAAAATAAGAAAGAAAAAATAAGAATAATCAAAAGAAATATTAGTGATAAAAATTAAATTATACGTGTACCAAACTTTATGTCATGTAATGATCTATCTTCTATAGAAACACTGATATACATATATAAGAATAATTATCTTGTATTATATGTCATTTGAGTTTGGATATTAATTTAAAATTTATTTTGACACATTAACCGAAATTGTCGGAATTCTTCATTGTAGATATATACTACATAAATACATAAATGTATTATGAAGAAAACAATTTAATCCGTTTTTTTTTTAATTAAATTATTATCAATAATTATAGTTAAAATACATTACATACATACATACAATATTTGAATTTTTAAGAATTCAAAGAAAAAAAAAATTATATAATATAATAATTAATGTTTAAACAAATAAAATTTTATCAACTATTCTGTAATAAATATAATATAAAGAATTTCAAAATAAAAATGTGAAATGAAATCTGAAGGAAACAATAATAATAACAAAAGAAAATTATAAATTACCCTTTTACGATTATATACTTACATATTCTATGTTTTACAACACATTATAATCATCTAGTTAGATAAATCATTTAATATCAAAAATTCGTATACAAGTGGCGGATTTTTTTTTTTAAAAAAAAAAAAAACAAAAAAAAAAAAAAAGCAGAAAACAAAATTAACATATATAGAACGTCATAATCGCCATCATTATTATTACTATCGACATCCGTGACAGCTGACATCAGCTTCATCAACTGGACCAGCAACAGCAGTAATTTAATCAGCTACAACAATTTGCAGCAATGCGCGCCACCAATTAGCATGTTAACAAGGGCCCAGGTATTTAAGTTTTATATTTTATTCATTATATCATGATATAAATTATGTATAATAGCTAAGATTTCTTATATATGTAAATAAATTACAATCATATATATATATTGGAGTAAGCATAGATTTCTACATATAATATGGATTAGTGTATAGAGTAAGACAAAATGAATATTAAAGCAAATGATTAAATTATATATATATATATTTTACATAAACAAATTTCTTTAAAGTAGAAAAAAAAATATGTATAAATTCTTTTTAAAAAAATTAAATAAAAGATTAGAGGTATGAAATTATAGTTATACTTACAATTTTTTTATATAACGTATTATTATGGTATACGAATTAAACTTAAAGAGAAATAATAAGGATTGAAAACGAATAAATATGAGATTATAAATTGAAACTTCGGACTTTTACTCACAATCTTCCTTCCAGACCCTACTGTTCATTTAATGTAAATTTCAGATTTTATTTTTTATCTAGCACATCATTTAGGATGGGATTACAAGACAAGGCAGCACTTGTAATTATACAGAGGTGGGTAAGCAGTGGCGTCGGTTGCCCGGGGCAACCTTTAATTATTTTTTTTTCAGTGGCGACTGACGACCCTGGCTGCATAGGGGCCTGAGCGGGGCCAAACATAATTATTCCGAACTTCGGTGTGGTGCAAACGTTTCTCTTTTCGATGCTTTTTTTAAATTTTGGGGGCATTTCGGGGAAGGATTTCACAACCTTCCACCGCCCCTTAGCTGCCGAAAATCAAAAGGGTTATGGTGAGTGGCTTACCCTCGCCCCATCCGGCGAGCTAGCACGCGCTAGCCAACTCGGGCAGCTGCCACTACCACCAACCATAAACCCAACTGTATTGTATTGGAGGATCATGTGATGTCTACCTTTTCACCTACATATTGGCAATCCCGTAAAACGTTGAGGTAGCAATCAGATTTGGGTGTGATGGGACAAACTATGTAGTATTGATGTAGGTCCCTACCTCTCATTAGGGTTGTGGATTCTGCATTGTGCTACATGGTTTGGCCCCATCTGACCACATATTGATTACCTCATATTAAATTAAACTCAGTCTTGTCTTATATTAATACAAATTCTTATTACAGATTTTCAACTTCCACATTTTTACAACATCTATATCGACAGACATCACATGAAACCACCTATACATTACATATGGCGCCCAAGAGGTATTTTCGTGGACACAGATCTATGGATCTGTGTCATATTTTGGTCCTTCACGGACAACAATGGTGGTTTTCGTATATTCGTATGAATATACAACATTTTCTTTTGTTGGTTCGTCCAATATTTTCCTTCACGGATAACTTCTAATGCACCTTTGTTAACAACTAGTTAACACCTAATGTCCTCCACGGACTAAGCACCGACTTCTGTTTTGCACTTAGTGCAATTGATATTCTATTAATTTGGAGGCTGCTGGATTTGCTGATTTTAGTGCTGAGCAGATTAATCGCATACCTGATTGGCTTACCACTTGTACGGCCCCGAGCTGTCCTGATGGGTACCAGGATGCGATTGGTTTGTTCAGGGCTGAAGTCATTGGAGACAGTAGTCCTCCAAAAGTGGCCCGTTGTGATAAACGTTCGCGTGGCAAGCATGAATGTATGTACAAAGTATGAATGTTTAGAAATGTATGAATGTATATTAAGTATGAATGTATAGTAAAGTATGCATGTTTAGTAAGGTATGAATGTGTAGTAAAGAATGAAGGTATAGTTAAGTGTATGAATGTGTAGTTAGTACCGAATGAATGTGTAACACAGAGTGAATGCTGGATAATCATGCATGCCACGACGGTCACTTGTCTTAGTTGACGGGACGCGGAAGTGCGACACCTGATTGGCTTACCACTTGCACGGCCCCGAGCTGTCTTGATGGGTACCAGGGTCAAGCTTTCGTGTTCCATCAACCCATATTGAAAGCCCGACAGTGACGGATTCGTGGACACAACTTCCCACTTATATTTTTTTTTAATCCGCTCTACATAATAAAGTAGATTAATTTCATTTATTGCCTCGTTATTTTTTTTTCTCTCTTTTTTTTTCAAGTTTGATACTTTTATGAATTTTTTTTAATAGTCCAAAGTCTGGAAGGATTGATGGTGTTGAGCGAAGTCCAAAGTACATGATACTTATACATTAAATTATATGTATAAATTCTAACCGAATACGTCGCATATATACTTACTGACTGACTCTAAGATATTTTATTATTATATGTTGAAAATTGTTGATTTTTAGTCTAGATTTGTAAAAGCGCGTGTAGTAAAGGCTATAGGAAACAGCCAATATGAGCTAGAAGATATGAAAGGTCGTTCAATTGGTATTTACCATGCCAAAGATATGCGACAGTGAATCCTGTGTATGTATGCATTTTTATATTTCTCTTCAAATATACAGAAAATTTTCAATTCATTTACGATATGGTTACAATGAATTCTCCTTTCATCAGTGATTATGTTACGTAAGTAATATTCAAAATACATATTTCATAGTGTGTGTGATAGGTCTTAGGTAGTATATTTCATTTCATATTCTGCAATTAGTAAGTACATGCGATTTTGGTCCGTAAGGCATATAATTCTGATGATATTCATACGATAGCAAGTGATTATAAACTTTTCAGATTTTACTCTTCGGCCTTAAAGGTTACATCTTTTTTTTTATGTGCATATCCATGTAAACACATGGTAGATCAATTATATCGTTTCGAAATTTTTTTTTCCTTTGTGCTAGTCACACCATTTACTTCGCGAATTCATGATTTCGGCTATTAGTCAAATTTCTTCCTTATAATTCTGTGGAAACACAAAATAACAACATAACTGCAATTTTGTAATTTTTCAGTAGAACGTTTTTAAGTAAAAATTATTGTCATTTGTTGTGTAATTCGATTTTAAGACTAATTTTCTTAATCTGTGATATAAGAGTAAGTTAGAATAGGGTAGTAGTTGAAAAATGTTGTTTTTGGATATTATTTCTTCCAAATTTTGATAATTTTGCAGATAAGTACTTTTCACTTCAAGTTGAAGTAATTTATAAAAACATCTTAAGTAGAGTTATGTTGTTATTACAAATGAAAACATTTTACGTGAATGACATGATTCTAATACTTAAGTGTAGATAGGTCGTTTTTTTAAAACAAAAATTTTATCATTTTGTACGTATTTTAGGTAAAGGTTTCTATGAAAATTTCAAAAAATAAAAACAACAGTTTGGTTTTGCAATTTTATTGAAAATGAAAGGAAAAGTTACACATTTTTACATAAGTATATTATTATTCTAAATCTTCGGCAGCAGATGAATAAATGTCATAATCTATATCTTGTTCTTCTTTATTAGTTTTAAGCTGTCTGTAAAATTCATGAAATACTGATGGTACGAAAGAAAGTAACTGTAATAAATCCTTTTTTTTCTGCTCGGATATAGGTCTTATACTATAATATAAGTTTGAAATACCTGAACAGTATTTAGCGAGAGAATGTTGATTGAAATTTTTATACTTCAAACATTTAACCGTGTATTCTTCTCCATTATATTTTGTTTTATAGAAAAATTCACCAAAATTATAGCTTTTGGAATAAATCAATGTTCGGATTTCATTCCATTTAACTTTTGTGCCATCTGTATTGAACTGCGCTTTTTTAAAAAGTGTTTTATAAAGTGAGGAAAAATTGAAAAAGTCGGTTGTAGTCATTTCGGTGACAACAAACAAATGCTTCTTGGTGGAGCAAGACCTTACCAGCTGACACCAATCGTGTGGGTGATAGATACCTAAGTTATATTGCTTCTTTTTTCTTTCAATAACACTGTGGTCAGAATCACACTCTAAATGAGTGTGTCCTGGTTCTAGAAATTTATGTTCAATTTTCTGTACATTAAATGTATCTTTTTTCATTACTAGCATCATCATTGCACTAACAATATTGTTGCGGTTTTGCCCAGCACAGGTATCAGAATAAATAATAACGTGTTGTTGAAGATTCTCGTTCTGTTCAAAATATTTCCAAAGACATGAGGCAATTTCGTTGGCTCCTCTTCCACTTTGGCTTTCATTCCACATGAAGCACCTTGTTTCATTGGAAGAACAATTTCTTATTGTTAAATTAAACGTCCAGAGTTTACGTTTGTAAAAGGCGATTGAAGACTTTAGAAATGGTGTCGGCAAACATTGTTGTAAGTCCATACATAACACTGTTTTAGTGTTATCAGCTTTGTCCATTCTTTTTGAATTATATGCTACATTCGCGTAATCATGATGTTTTTGCTGTTCTTCAATTAACTTGGCTTTTGTCTCATCATTTTCTGTTGATTTTATTTGCAGTGCCAGTTTATCGCATTTCGAACATGAATCAATTTGCGGCTTTTTAAATTTTAAGTTCATTTTATTGAAAATTTGTCGATATTTGGTCAAACTAACTAATGAATTACTACATTTTTCTTTGTACAAATTATACATCTTAGATAAATTTAAGTTTTCCCCAAGATATTTTTTTTTGGAATGCGACCTACCATAATGAGATTCGTATGCTGGAAACGACATTATATGGTTTTTAACTTCTTCGACACGTGTTTCGGAAATTTTTCTTCTTTGTGATGTCTTTTCACCTCGATTATCTTTAAAGGCAGTTTTTTTGACCACCTTATCTTTAACACTTCGAATAAAGCCAGTAGTTTCTCCAAAAACACACAAGAAACAAGTTTTGCACAAAGTTATTGATTTCAAGCCAATTATTACTTTATATTCTATAGTGTAGGATCTTATTTTTTTCGGGTTCAACAAGTTAGTTGCTCTTTTTTTTTGTGGTGATATTTATTAGTTTATTTATATAAGCAATTCTATTAACATAAGAACCTAATTGCCAATATTCCTCAAATAGTTGGCGTTGTTCTTCTATAGTAATCTTATTTTTGCACGAAAACTTACAAGAAGAAAAAAGTTTCAATTCCCTTGCAGGCACAACTTTCTTTGTCTTCGTTGAGACATATTCCTTGCCTGCATTCCTATTTTTTTTTGCTTGTGAAATCCTGGCAGCTTTCGTGACCTTAATTTTCTCATTTTCAACTATTTTCTTTTCAAGACCTCTGTTCCCATCGATAGTCTGAACATTCATTTCAGCATCTGCGTTCGTAGTATTATTTATTTCTATGTCTTGAAATAGATTTGGACCTATTTATGTAAGTGGAAAAAAAATCAAAACTTTGGATATGATTTTCATTAATTATAGAGTTACACTCACTTTCTAAATTTCTTATTTCAATTGATGCGCTAAATTCTCTTCTTTTCAACGATACATCTAGTAATAAAAAATAAACAAAGAGGAATACATAATTTAATAATAATAAAAAATAATATTTGTGCATTTTCTGTACCATTATTTTCATCTTTGTTTGGTAAAGAATTCGCAAATTTTTCATTATCCTGATCCTGAGATGTATTTTTAGTTTCATTGTGATTATCTTGAGAATCTGGAATGGTTATAGTTTCTACATTTTCACTAACTATTTCACAGTAATCCGATTCTGCATCGGGAAAAATGTTTTTAAACCAATCGGAATTCAATGAATTACTCATAATCACTAATTATTTTTACACTGTTTATAATATTTTTTTAAATGAAAAAAAAAAAAATAAAAATCACTACTGATACAATTTCACTTCACGAAAACCAAAACCTAAATGATAATAAATATCCTTAGTTCAGTTCAAAGATAACAATACTCGTATTGAACAGTTTAGCCCAACTTCAAAATTTTAAATAACAGCACAAGTGTACTGTATGCAGATAAAAAAATATTCATTTCTATTGTGATTGATTTCAATGAAGTAACATAACTGCACATACAATCCAGTTTAAACTGCTTATCTGCAATGTTTGAACGTAATATGATTCAGATAAATGAACAAGTCCAGATATTATATTGTTTAGAAAAAGGTCACATTGCATAATAGATTCCTTATAAAGGAATAACTCTACATAGACATTTAAAAAAATTTTTTTTTGTAAAAACTATTTTCAATTTATGCATAATTTGATGTTATGATGTTATTAAGAATTTATTTTGTATTCGATCCTGTAGTTATGTTGTTATTTTGAAATTTATTTTAGTAATTATAGTTTTTTTTAAAAAATTGATTTTATCAAAATGAAGAGAGCATAACATTAAAAACTATTACATATATATCTCAAAATCGGCAAAAATGCAGTTATGTTGTTATTTTGTGTTTCCACAGAATTGCCCGTCTAGCCAACACATAGCATATGAGACTCTGGTTCAGGGTCATGGGCCTTCCCCACGTTGGGCGCTTTCAGATATTCTATCTTACTTTATCTCTCTTACATAGTAGCCTCCCTGTTTCAGTCTCCTCTGTCAGGCCAGCCTCTCAGAAGAGCCTGCTATGTAATGTGAGGCTATATTGTCTGTAGAAACTATACCAATCGCGAACACGTGCATAACGGCTTACTATCATTCCTATTCCCTAAATTTCTTATATATAGAGCATAGTTTATACACAATACATAACATTATAGTGTGATGATTTTTTGTCCACATTTTCGTTTCTTATCTTTCACTTGTTTGTCTTATAGGTACCGTACAAAAATCGTACGATAATTTTTTTTATATATATATTTACATTGTACATACGATGCATCACACACACACTGATTTACATCACAGAGATTTCTAGAAATTCTACAGTATATGGTCATAATGGTTAACGTTTTTTTTCCTTTTTATTCTGAATATCGATTATGTGTATAATCCCTAGTGCCGTGCGCAAAAACAATATTTTACCCATGTATGTATACGTGATAATGTATTATAAAGTATATACTTTCTTATATGGTTGCACACATACATACATAGATCAGACTGCACAACATAATTCTATTGATTTTGTTTCATTTTTTTTATTATTCAAAATTACATATATAATCTATATTTTACATATAGCCATATATCTATAGATTTCATATTTCTCTTTTAACTTCACTTTTCATATACGTACATGAGCGGTATACCCTATAATATTCATGTATATAGCCTATACATACCTACTTACACACAGTTGCACTAAATAAACATCATGTATATGTTGGATATTTTACATCCAGAAATTTCTTGGTCTATTGTAACCATATAAAAATGTGCAATATGATACAAATTTCAAATACTTACCCATACATGACCATGTCTCAATGTATATATGTTATACATCTTAACAAAGAAATTCTAGAGAATTCTTTGGACATTGATCGCACGTGATCTTAATTTTCGTCTTTCTTTCATGATACTTACCTTACACATGTATACGTATATGTATACACTATTTTTGTTTCATTATCATCATAGTGCCGTATGCAAATATCTATATATATATATACCTACTTACCCATGATACCATTATTACATCAAGCCTAATTTATTAATACATTAAACAAACATATATATAATATGTATGATACACATAGATGTAGGCATGTATATGTAATTAATTTCATAAATTTACATTTTTTTTTAGTTTCGTAAATGGTTTAATTCCCTTATATACAATATATACTTTTACGTATACATATTATCAACTATTAATAATTAGGTACCATACATATACATGCAACTCAATTTATCATACCCTAAACAGTCAATTATACACATACATATATTTTAATTTTTTTTTCTTTTCCTCTTCATCAAATGCGTAATAATTGCAGTAGCAATAGTGCAAATATATGATATACACATGCATACATAATTATATACTTAAAATAAAATTAGAAAAGAAAGAAAAAAAAAAAAGGTTATCATCAAATCGGTTTACTAGAGGTAAAATATTAAATCAATCAGTTTATTTTTGAATGATTAATTTGTCTAGTCAGTGAGTTTTTTCAAGTCAGTAAGTCAAGTTAAATTTTTGGGATAGTTTTTTTTAGACCGTCAGTCAAGTCAAGTTTCAGTAGTTTTTTTTAGTTTTCAAGTCAGTCAGTTAAGTCAAGTTTTTGGTAGTTTTTTCTTTTTTTTGTCAGTCAGTATATGGTTATAAGATAATGAAATAGAATTGAATCATGTCAGTAATCGCAATTCGAGTAAAAGTCAATTTTCAAATATTAGAAATAAATTGAAATCAATTAATTTTTTTTTAAAATTAGAAAAAAAAAATATTCATAAAGCGGTGTAAAATGATTTTTTTTAAAAAAAAAGAAAAAAAAACATATTAAATTTATTTTTTTATACATGTGGTGTGTATCATTGCAAAATACATATTATATATATATATAATTATAATCACGTGTATACTTATATGATGTTAATATAAAACATATGCAACGCTAGTGTATATATATATGGCAGCTAAATTTTTTATATAAAAAAAAAAAAAGAAAAAAAATGTGAAAATTATAAATATAGCACATAATTGCTTGAATATGAAAATATAATAAAATAATGAAATGATTTAGAAGCTGTGTAATTGTAAAAAAGTTTTAAAGAAGTGTACATTATGTACCTAGTATAGTATATATGTACCTCTTATATGTAATTAAATTGTAAGAAAAAAATCATAAATTTTACTTAATTTTATTATGCAATGCAATTCTAATATGCATATATCTGAAAATTATTATACGTACATATGCATAAATATACAAAAAAATAAGAAAGAAAAAATAAGAATAATCAAAAGAAATATTAGTGATAAAAATTAAATTATACGTGTACCAAACTTTATGTCATGTAATGATCTATCTTCTATAGAAACACTGATATACATATATAAGAATAATTATCTTGTATTATATGTCATTTGAGTTTGGATATTAATTTAAAATTTATTTTGACACATTAACCGAAATTGTCGGAATTCTTCATTGTAGATATATACTACATAAATACATAAATGTATTATGAAGAAAACAATTTAATCCGTTTTTTTTTTAATTAAATTATTATCAATAATTATAGTTAAAATACATTACATACATACATACAATATTTGAATTTTTAAGAATTCAAAGAAAAAAAAAATTATATAATATAATAATTAATGTTTAAACAAATAAAATTTTATCAACTATTCTGTAATAAATATAATATAAAGAATTTCAAAATAAAAATGTGAAATGAAATCTGAAGGAAACAATAATAATAACAAAAGAAAATTATAAATTACCCTTTTACGATTATATACTTACATATTCTATGTTTTACAACACATTATAATCATCTAGTTAGATAAATCATTTAATATCAAAAATTCGTATACAAGTGGCGGATTTTTTTTTTTAAAAAAAAAAAAAACAAAAAAAAAAAAAAAGCAGAAAACAAAATTAACATATATAGAACGTCATAATCGCCATCATTATTATTACTATCGACATCCGTGACAGCTGACATCAGCTTCATCAACTGGACCAGCAACAGCAGTAATTTAATCAGCTACAACAATTTGCAGCAATGCGCGCCACCAATTAGCATGTTAACAAGGGCCCAGGTATTTAAGTTTTATATTTTATTCATTATATCATGATATAAATTATGTATAATAGCTAAGATTTCTTATATATGTAAATAAATTACAATCATATATATATATTGGAGTAAGCATAGATTTCTACATATAATATGGATTAGTGTATAGAGTAAGACAAAATGAATATTAAAGCAAATGATTAAATTATATATATATATATTTTACATAAACAAATTTCTTTAAAGTAGAAAAAAAAATATGTATAAATTCTTTTTAAAAAAATTAAATAAAAGATTAGAGGTATGAAATTATAGTTATACTTACAATTTTTTTATATAACGTATTATTATGGTATACGAATTAAACTTAAAGAGAAATAATAAGGATTGAAAACGAATAAATATGAGATTATAAATTGAAACTTCGGACTTTTACTCACAATCTTCCTTCCAGACCCTACTGTTCATTTAATGTAAATTTCAGATTTTATTTTTTATCTAGCACATCATTTAGGATGGGATTACAAGACAAGGCAGCACTTGTAATTATACAGAGGTGGGTAAGCAGTGGCGTCGGTTGCCCGGGGCAACCTTTAATTATTTTTTTTTCAGTGGCGACTGACGACCCTGGCTGCATAGGGGCCTGAGCGGGGCCAAACATAATTATTCCGAACTTCGGTGTGGTGCAAACGTTTCTCTTTTCGATGCTTTTTTTAAATTTTGGGGGCATTTCGGGGAAGGATTTCACAACCTTCCACCGCCCCTTAGCTGCCGAAAATCAAAAGGGTTATGGTGAGTGGCTTACCCTCGCCCCATCCGGCGAGCTAGCACGCGCTAGCCAACTCGGGCAGCTGCCACTACCACCAACCATAAACCCAACTGTATTGTATTGGAGGATCATGTGATGTCTACCTTTTCACCTACATATTGGCAATCCCGTAAAACGTTGAGGTAGCAATCAGATTTGGGTGTGATGGGACAAACTATGTAGTATTGATGTAGGTCCCTACCTCTCATTAGGGTTGTGGATTCTGCATTGTGCTACATGGTTTGGCCCCATCTGACCACATATTGATTACCTCATATTAAATTAAACTCAGTCTTGTCTTATATTAATACAAATTCTTATTACAGATTTTCAACTTCCACATTTTTACAACATCTATATCGACAGACATCACATGAAACCACCTATACATTACATGCTACATAAAATGTTAATTCATTTCAAAATATTTGTTTTGCATTAAATTAAATTTAAATTAACTACTAAAATGTTTTGGATAAAATCTCCGACATTGATTAAAAACTACTCATTCAATCGAAAATTGAATACCCACTCTATAATGGAAAAACAAAAAAAAAAATAAATCATGAGATATTTTGGTTTTTGTTTTTATATCCTCATATACATACTATGTATAATTAAATCTTGTTGCATTTTTGTTGCATTTGTTTTATTTTTTTTTCTTTTACTAGAATTTAAAAATAAAAATAAACGAAAATTGTATGATTATATTAATTGAAAATTATGGACAATGATATAAAATATATGCGTTGTTTATGTAATGTTTTTAATTATGCATTATTATTTATTGGCACCTGTTAGATCATCCACATTGAGGGGAAGTGGTGATAGTGGAGCGAAAGTTTATGACAGATGTTCGTAAATTATATTATTTCTCACGTCTTCTATCAAATCACATATTATCCTACCTTTTAGTGGCTATGCTATTATTCTCAAATGAAAAAGAAAAAAAAGAAACAGCCTAGAGTAAATAAGGTGGACTAGGATGTAGATAGAAAACATATGTAGTTATATAACTTATAAGTTCTCTGCATCACGGATAATGAAGCCTCAAAATCTAGTTAGTGTTGAAAATAACAGCCTTGGCCATATCACTTAACTAGGATGTAGGAGGATAACAACCTATTGTTGTGAAGCAAAAAAAAAGGAAACCGATAGGAAAATATGGAAACGACCTTTAGGGAAAAAAAATGTAACTGGATATAAACTGTGAAATCACAAAGAACAATAAATGAATATTATTTGTTAAGAAGTATGAAGAAATTATGAATAACAAAAAAAAAATGCGTACAGAAAGAATATACAAGAATGTCCGAAGAAGTATAAACAAAATTATTGAAAAAAGGAGATAATATCAATATCTAAGATCTCTGGTCAATTCGGTAAACGACATTTGCAGTAAAATCAAGACTTTAATATTACGTACGCAACTGTTCAAATACGGTGGGGAATCATAGGCACTAAGCAAAAAAAAAGTTGGAAATGTTGAATGTTTTTGAATGAAATTTACTCCAGAAGATATGTGAAGAAGCTTACATGCTTTTCTATACCGTGCTGCATTCATCCTATCTCTAAACCCGATGAGCTTCAGATCCCTTTCTACATGTTCCATGCATTTGAGTTTTGGTCTTACCGGATTAGTTTTATCCTCTGCCCTACGCAACATAGGTTTTCCCATGACGTCGCTCTCTTCCCTTTTACCGTCTTGACCTTATCGTTGAAACCTACTAAGTTTAATTCTTTTCTTTATATTTATGTTTTGATAACTTGCAGAGTTCATCGTTTCGTCGGATTATCCGTAATCTTTTCTCGTTCACAGCCCTAATATTCTACTGAGTATTTTTCTCTCGAAAATCTGAAGAGCACTTTCGTCAGCCTCAGAGAACGTCCAAGATTCCGCACTATGCATGACCACAGGTAAAATCAAAGTTTTATATAAACAACACTTTGTTGATCTTGAGAGCAACTCCAATTTTTTTATCTTGATGATGCCAAAATCTAATATAATATAATTATTGTTCTAATTTCTTCACTCATACTATTCCCACTATTCACAAACTATCCTTAGTATGTGAACTCATTGACCATCTCAAAATAGTTTTTACCGAATATTATATTTTCTTCAAAGTGATAATCATAACTTTGCTTTTTCTCCATTTATATTAGACCCACTTCCGAATTCCGATGTGTTTTCCTCTAATCGATTGAATGCCTGCTTAATTTCCGTGATGAGTTTTCTATCCAATTAATCCATAAAAATTAATTAACTCCACTTTCAAGATTTTATTAAATTTTAATGTCAAAACACTTTATAACTCCTAACTGTATAATATTCAAAACAAATTTCTCTGATAATAAGTATTACCTAACCCTACTACATGACAAAATTATTAAAAAGATTTGACAGGAAAATTTTTCGTGGAGTGTTTGGCCCCTTAAAACATAATGATGTCTGGAGAATTAAGTGGAATGAAGAGATTATGCAACTGTATAATGAACCGGGTGTAGACTGAGATGTCTGGACATCTAGTCAGAATGGAGCACGAAAGGACTGCAAACGAAGTTTGGGAGAGCAAGTTCGATGAAAGAAGACTGATGCACGTAGATCACAAAAGAGAAGGTCGGTCGACGTTATGAACGATATGTAGGAGGCAGGTAACAGAAAATAGAAACGAATGGCGGTATATTGCAAGAGGTGACCGTTCTCAAAGGACTGTGGACTTTGTTTTGTAAAATATTTTCTTAAAATTTTGCTACTTTAAAACCTTCCGTTTTTAATTCTATTCTTCCTTGTTACTCTACCAATCCATATTTTAACATCTTCATTTCTGTAACATGTACTTTTTGTTCTTGATTTTTACTTATTGCCGAGAACCATTGACTCTTGGCGGCACATTTTTATCATACAGCACTCCGAACATAGTTCTCCAGTTTATTCATCCCGTCATGATCATATTATTAATATCTTTTTCTTAATTTGGCATTGTCGCTCATTTTATTACAGAGATATTTAAACTGCGCACTCTGTTTATATAAGTATAATGTATGTACGTCTTGAAGTATCAAATTGCCTTAAACAGATTGGTTGTTTTTGGTAAATTTAAAAATCATTATTCCTTTTTCTTTTCTTTTTATTTTTAGCCCATTTTTTTCCAATACTCTGCTCCACTCTTCCAATCAATTTTGCAAGATTCATATAATACATAATAAATACTAATTTAGTTAAAATTCGTATAAGTTTCCACACATAGTAACCTCCTAAACCAAATTATGTTGGATTTTGTATTGAAAGCATGCTTCTTTCGTTTCTGCATCATTATGAAAATTATTTTTGAGCCAAAATAATTAACAGTTAATTTGAGAATTTTTATTTTATGAAAATACACCTATGTTTAGCATTAGTACACCTAATTTATTTCTTTTATTTTTTTTTTTCATATCCCGTTAGACAATTTTATCAGTTACAAATATTATATTTACATAAATTTTCCGAGTTGTTTTAATGATGAACGAAATATTATTACCTATGTAAATGTATGAACATACACAATAATACCCATTACATGAGTATTTCACGTTTATCTCATTCAGTAGGTATTTCTTTCGAAATTTGAAAACATATGTATTTCAAAGAGTTAATTAAATTTTGAAATTGCTCCAAAAATTTAAAAACAAATCTTTTCTTTTTTTTTTTTTTTAAATAAGAAAATCAAAACTCATATAAAATAAAACATATAAAAATAATTCCTTTACCTTCATTAAATCAAAGATTGTTGCAAAAAAGTCCATGACAAAACTGAAATATGACAACAAAAGCAAAACAAAAAATAAATAAAATCTTGCTTCTTGCTTGTTGACAAGATATCCTCTCGTCATCAACATCGATATAATTATTGTTGTTATTGATTAAATAACGATTATAATATATCATATTAAATGTACACATGTACACATATATGTTCCATTATATATGAATTTACGTTTAGGAAGAAAATAAATTACAAATAAGCATATTTTTGTCACGTACTGTGAAAATTATTTTATTTAATGAGATACGTTGTAGATTTCCTTTCCAAATATGTCTTACCGTGCGTTATACGAGCATAATAATGAATCTTGTATCACATTGAATTACCTTTTCATTTTTTAATAGATATTTATTTCTTCATTCGTTTCATTTTTTTAATATTAATGTTTGATTTTTTTTCTTTGAATTTATCATTTCATACTGATACAATATCAAAATCGATCAAAATTCAATCTGAGAATCGAATTCGTTGACAGGTGATCAGTTTTGATGAGTTTCTTGATAAACGATTGATCGATTCTCCGACAATTTTCAAGAATTTTTAGTGTTTTGTAATTGCGTTGCTCTATATATAACATATTCCTTATACAATTATTATAGCTTTGCTGATAAAATTTATACAATAAAGATAATAAAATTAATTCCAATATTAATACGACACAGATATCATCACATAACGATAATGACATTTTTAAAATGAATATTTTATTCAGTTTATAATTGGATCTTGTTAAAAAATTTAAAATTTGAATTAATGTAATTTTTCAAATTTTTCACATTTGAAAAATATTATTTTACTATACAATGGTCATATGAATTGAAAAAACTTGGAAAACCAAAATTTTTTTTCCAAAAAAAGAAAGCTGAGTGTACTTTGAGGGTAATTGGGAGTTTGCATTTCGAGATCAGTTTTCTTGTGTTTATCTTAAATAAAAGCTCTTTTTTGATAAAAGGGTTTATTTAAAAAACAAAGCATAAAGCGGTCTTACTTGGAGTCGATTTCGGAAGAAATGGGTGGAATAAGTAAAGATTATATATTTGTTGCTAGTCTAGTCACACCTAGCCGAAACTGAGAAAAATGTTGGTTTCAACTGATGACACGGAGATAAATAATAAGAAGTAATTAATTAATGATTAATTTTGTTTAATTATGGAATAATGGAATATTTTGAAAACAACAACAACGATTTTACACTAGAAATTTTATAAAAATTATAGATGTAATGCTATGAGAACTGAAAAATTGAAATTGAATTGTTAAGGAATTATATACAAAAGTACAATTTCATTTTGTTTATAAAAATATAAAAATAATTTTTATAATTTTTGATGCAAAAATATCATAAAAGCCCAAATTTTATTTTGACACTAAAATCATCTAGAAATATGATGATTTTTGTAATATATGAAAACAGAAGTCAAAGTTAAAAGATTTTTAAAAAAAAATGTTTTTTAAAGAGATGTAACTAAATTCCAGAACCAAAAATCAAAAAGGGGTTCTATTTAAAGACCATAACTTCTTTCCTGTATCTGGAAATGGTGACGAATTTGTCAAATCCAATTTCTCTTGAAACAGAAGTCTTCCAAATGTAGATAAAGAAAGTACTCCATAATCACTTTGTCTACCACAAGCATCAATGACGACCAGTGTAAAGGTATAGTATGAGTCGCAAATTCCTAGTAGCACTATACTGCAGGTTTTTTTAAGCATTTCTTACCGTGAGGTGAGAACATTATCGCGAATAAATTTTCCACGTTTAAGTAAACGTAATAATTTCTTTATGATTTGTCAGCATTTTCAAATTTATATATTTTATATAAAATTAAGTATTTTTCTATAAGCTGTAATTAGATTTAGGTTCAAAAATTTTAATCAGTTCTAAGTGGGAATTCATCAAAGAAACATAAAATTTAAAATAAAATTAATTTTGTTAAAATCAAAATAATTGTACGTAGATGTATAAAAAGTCCAAGATTAAACCTCAGTTTATTATATACTAAATATAAACATATAATATAAGTTAAATTTAAATCAGTCTGAATAAAAGTACTTTCCAAAAATAGACCAAATGTATATTTCAAACACGATTTAAAGAAAAAACCAACCGTACGTATCAATAGCCGAAAGCGAAGTGACGTAGTATGGAAGGAAAAGAAATCAACATATAAAATTGAGTGTTGCTAATACGAATAAACTCTCAACAATAATTGTTTTCTTTTTTTTATTTATGTAAAGTATAAAAAAGTTCACTTGTATAGGTGTTAGAAGCGTATATATAATATACTATCTGTATGAATCATTTAATGCTCACATGTATTCAATATGACTTATGTATGTACTTACATTCACATAATTTCAAGAAACTTAAAATTTTTATTTTCATTAAAATTGTTGTTGTGTTGTTGTCACTTTTATAGCTGTTATAATGAATTCTCTAATCCTGTAGGGTAAAGAGAAAAAAAATCTTCATACATGTCTGCTTTTACGTATCATTTGTTTCATTCATTTTTTCAATTTTTTTTTTTAAATAAAATCCCTTGATGTTTATTTAATTTTATTTTGTTTTTTGTAACCTTACCAAACATTCCATACTTATATTACTTATGTGCATGCATATATAAGTATTAGATTAGTATGACCGCAGAACAACTTTGTGGTACAGAATTTTGCTTTTCTCTTGAGGTTTTGTTTTTTGCTTATATTTTTAACGCTTTCAAATTTTTTGTCAATTTTTTTTGTTGGTTAAATCCTTTTTTGGATACATTTTTCATGTATAACATGTTTTTTTTATCTTTATCTTCAGTATCTTTTTAAGCATATGTACATGAGTATACATATATGTAACTTTTATTTTATTTTTGAATCGCTTCTTTCATGAAATTCAGAGATTATGTTCATAAGATTTTATTATTAAATGGATTTGTACGAATTACGTGGTGCGTAAACATATATATAAAAGTACCTGTGTAATACATAAGTAATATGGGAGAAGAATAAAAGTGAAAATAATACGCTTTGCTTATTTTGCTTTTATGTGATGCTGTATTGGACCAAAATAAATGTCAATAAAGAAATAAAAATAAAATTCATTCTATACACGAGCACATACCCACAGCATTAATTACTACACGAATTGTAGAAAAAAATGTTAGCTTAAATATGAAAAAAAAATGTCAACCATAAAAGCAACATCAGAAATTATAAACAAATGCTTAAACACATCAAATAATAAATGATAATGAATAAATAATTTTTAAAAAATGAAGAATTAAAATAAAACTTTAAAAATCAACATTAAAAGAATTGACAACATAAACCAATCAGTTAATATAGTGAAGAAATTTTAAATTTCATTTGTATCTTATCTAGTATATATGCACTGCTGTGTAACTGATTAAGTAATATTAGCATATCTAATAAATTCAAAACAATCTCACATAAAAACTAGAATGATAATTCATTTTATCATATTTTTTTTTGAATTAAAATATTTGATATTATTTTGGATGACTTCAAATATCCTTTTAAAGGTTAATAGTATAAATTATTATAGATAAAGGCATTTCTCCTTAGGCCTGAATTTTGTTCTGAATTTCATTCTTAAAGTCCAGTACGCTGATTGACTTGAATTCAGATTCGAAAAATATTTTATTTAGCTTCCTGAATTCAGATCGTGGAGAACATTTTTGTAGACTGTGTAGATTTGCATCATATGTTCATAGACATTTGTCATTAAATGTTAAGTTTTTAATTTTGTTTTTCATTCATTATTATTAAATTTTAATTTTTTAAATGTTTTTTGTGCATATGGTGATTAATTTATATTTTTCCATGATTAATTTAAATTTTTCCTTGTATCTCGAGAACCTCTAACTCAATCAAAGTGAAATAAACTGACAAATAGAGTAGGAAGTCCTTTAAATGTGTAATAAAAATATTATAAGCCATTGACAGACATCTAGTATAAATGTGGTATCGATACCGTGGTATAGGCTATACTACATGTCTGTCACCATATAATAGCTTTATACCAGGAAAATAAGCTGGTATAAACGTGGTATTGAAATCAGCATAATTTGTCTAGTATGAATCTAGTATTCAAAAAATTTGCTGAACGTAGCGCCATTTTAATGCTGCGGAAATTATAGAAATTAGTTTTTACAGTAGTTTTAACATTTAGTTCAAAGTAATATAGAAGGCATAGTAGGCATTAAGTTAAAAATAATATAACGCAAATATAAATTTTCTTTATGACACCAAAACAAAATTCACAAAAAATGTGAAATGATACTAGGTTTATACTAGATTACATGTCTGTCAGCATGCAAGTATTATTCATACCATGGAATCGATACTAGATGTCTGTCAGTAGTAATAGACTTTAACCTATTTCTTTATCTCTAACGGTTCAAACACAAAAACCTCTGACGGCAAATTTTGACGTAACTAACCATACAACTGTCAAGTAAATTACTCGAATACAAGAGGTTGTGTAGTTGATCACAACTGCAAGTACTTTGGAGTACTTTACTGGCCAAAACGGAACGCAGCAATTTATTGTAAGTACATATTACATAAAAATTAAAAGTTTGCTTGATTATCATATCTGAAATAACAAAAAATGGCATAATATATATACCAACAATTGAATATCAAATTAAAAAAACAAAACGAAGAAGTGCTTCTCAGGAAGATTCAGAATGTAGTGAAGACATTGGTTGGAAGTTCTTCAGAAACCTCACGTTTTTACAACGCAATTCTTATTTCCAACTGTCCAAAGTATATTATTTACCCCATCATAACCCCCCCCCCCCCCCCATCTACCTCAAAACAATTTGAGCATTATGATGACACGTCAAATATTTTTTTTCCTCAGATGAAGCAAATAAAAAATCCATCCATATCCGGGACCATCTAAACAATATCTTTTTTCATTAAAAAACACGACAGACTTCAATTCTTCCATCATGCTCATGTACACTCTAGTAAAAACAACCGATTTTCCCCATGGGAGTTGTTTAAAGGCGGTTTTTCTTTGTAATTCAATCTTTTGATAGTGGAAGATGGTGTGGCGAAAAAATTATACTTGTTGATTTTATTATATCCCATTTTCTCGGCTATTTGTTTTTACAACAGCTTGTTTTTGTCCACAGTAATTGTGTAATATAAATTATAAATATCACAAAACTTCACTTTTATAGGTTTAGTGAAATAATTTCATTAAAAATAGATGATTTTTTGTTCATCTAACATATGAGTACTATCAAACCATAACAGTTTTTTTTTTTTTTTTGTTTTTTTTTTTTTTTTTTTTTTTTTTTTAAATATACCTACATATATACATACAATGTATATAGTATATATTAAGTGCACGCGGATACTCAGTCTATTATGTTACGCCGATCAGTAATTTATGTCAGATATATCATCCAGTTTATCATCAGTAATCAGTTTACTGGTGTACATTGCTGATGGGAAATGAATGATCGACTTGGGCGAGAGTAGCGCGCCGATTGGGATTCGAACCGTGATCTCAAGATCACAAGACCGACACCACAACCATCGAGCTATTCAAGCCCCTCCCTAACAAAGCTGAAATCAAGTTTTCTTTAATTTCGAGTTCGAAAATGAAATATTTTTCCGCATCAAGACTTGATTGAATCGAACGTAATTATTTGATTTCAACTAAATGCGAGTAACAAATACTCCAATTCAAACAAAATCAATATGTAACATCTATACCAAAGTGTATATACATATATACCTAACAAGTGGAAAATCTCAATATAAAATATTTTTTAATTTTCAATGACCTCGAAATTTTTTACACAAATACACTGACAGCTACGAAAAAATAGACAGAAAATCAAATCAAGACTAAAGAAGTAGTTGAAACAAGAAAGAAATAATTAAGAAGTCGCCCCTTTTTATAAAATTGAGTACGTAAAAACAACACAATCAAAAATTCACTCTTAAAAACAACTCAAACAACAACAACAACAACATCAAGCACGTGTACATTACAAGTACGTGTATTTACCGTCAAATTATCACGGAGGCTATTATCATACATATGTTAGAAGAACAACGAATAAAAAAGTTGAAGCGAAATAGACTTCGTATGTGAATCAAATAAAAATATTTTCAACTACCACTAGTGCATATCACGGAGGCTATTAAAAACTAATGTAAAAAAAAAATGTAAGCAGAGAGAGCTTTGCATTATTGTGATGTCGGTGATACAGAAAATGAGAAGTTTGATAGTATGTGTACTTTTTATCTTATTTTTTCATGTACACATTTTTACATTATAAATATAGTAATTTGGGAATTGACAGGTAAAGTACTTTTCAGACTTTAAGAAAATTGTTGTTGCTGTGAGAATTGCTGACAATATTTGATAAACATGTATATTTGAACTACTTTTTTCTCGGATCTCCCATTCTATTTAGCTTAATAGCTGAGATTTATTACTTGGTTTACCTAGATTTACTTTGTCTATACTTTTCAACGTAATTTTTCAATAACACCAGTTACTTTGATTTGAGAAATTTGTCTGAGTTGACAATAAAAACTGCAGTATGTCGCTATAATCGTTTTTAAAATGTCTATTTTTGTGAAATTACGTGATTTCGAGCTTCGTGTTTTTAGTACATTACATACTTCTACTTATGCATTATTTTTTGTACGGACGATCTTCTTTGTTCTCTCTTCTTTTTCTTATTTACTCGAGATCTTCATTAAACTCTTTTAATACTTAAAATATTCGGTTATTGGCAGTTTTTGTTTCTTTTATAAAATAAAAATCCATACAGTAAATGAGTACGCGTCAATTAAAAAAAATACCATAAGGGTAATTTCAGAATAATGTTAAAAGAAAAAAGAATTAAATAAATAAAATAAAAGAATCATATACATTTAAACATATTTTTATTTTTAAAATCACGGTCAAAAATCTTTTAACTGTAAAAATTTGCACAAAGAAAGAGAATAAGGTAAAATTGAACGCATTTTTACAATCAATTATAATACAAATAACATTTTTTCTGATAATTTTTATCGGGTAATTAAAGTTTTTTATAATTTTTATCTTCCTTTTTTAGTTAGTAATTTTCTCGTTATTTTGGCACAATATACATATACAAAAAAAGGTAAAATAACGAAGAAATTTCTACATAAACATGGATGAATAAGTCCCGAGACTATAACTACCAGAACAACCGTTTTTTGAAAATAAAATAATTTTTTTTTCTTTCACTAACATATAATGCTTATACTTGCTGTTAAATGGATATAACCTATAACCTATAACCAAACACAAATCGATATAACATAGAATGTTTTATAATTATAGTATAAACACTTTTCATATGATTTAAAGCTTTCGAATCGCTTTTACAAATGTCTATAAATAAACCGTATTACCGCTTTATATCGATATGAAAAATGAGTATAAACAGTCTATATCGCTTTAAGCACCAATACTAATATTTTTCTTTTGTTAGTTAAGCAACTTGTTTTATAAAACGATTTATCTTAAATCGATATATTGCCATTAGCATAAACACAATTAAATATCGCTGTTAGATAAGGCTGTATTCGAATCGCTTTGTGTTATAGCAATTTAACAGCAAATATAAATATTGTAAGTCTCATGCAAGTTCGATACATTCACTTCATCGCTTTTTTAACATTTCTTTGCCGGTCGTCAAGAGCGATTTATTTTTGTTTTTAAAATAGGCGCTATTTTCGGCGACCACTCCTTTATTGGACTCAAATTTCACTCCCTGAAGCATGTTTTTTAAGTCTGTAAACAGCCAATAATCGTTGGTGACCAAATCTGGAAAATACTATTAGTGTGGAATTAATTCAAAACCCACTTCGTGCAACTTTGCCATCATCGATCTGCTACTGTTTTTGCTCAATCGAGAGCAAATGCAATACCCATATAGAAAATAATTTTCAAACCATTGTTGAGCTTGAACAGTATTTTTCCCGGTTAAATTGCAGTGTTTTATCAATAAACAAAATTCAGATTTTCCCATTGTTTTGGAATTTATAAGAGTAGAATCAATTAAAACACTGTAGCTTCACTGCAAATGATCGAAGCCTTATAAAGTCTTACGAGTATTTATAAACAAAAGACATTCGTTAATAAATGAGGAACAATTTTTTGAAAAAAATTATTGTTTCGTTAGTTAGTCTCGGGATTTATTGATCCATGTAATATCTTTGTATCTTTGAAAATGTGTACTCGTACTCACGTACTCTTTTATATTTTGAAATTTTTTACCTTACAAACATACACACGACAAATTATTCCTGTTTCATTTCCAGTCATCATCGAAGTATTTTTATTTTGCTGTTGCGGAAAATTATCGTTGTTGTTTATTTTATCTTTTTAGAATTATATTTTGAATTTTTTTCTACCTTTTAAGTATTTCTAATTATTAATGGATGTCTAATTAGACAAATTTTTGCAGTCTGTTATCAAAATAAAAAAAATATGTATTTACTATTACGTTATAGCAAAGACTATATAATATTATATGTTTTATATGGTCTTTGGTTACAGGTAAAGGTCTTATTAAAAAGGAAACTTAGCACTATTTGTGATTTTACAAGTTATTGCAAGTATTCCCAATACATATTCACATTTATTAAACTTAAACATTGTATGTATTATTTAAAATAAACAGTAGGTACTTTGCACCACAAATTTTCGTTAATTTAATTTTGGTATAACAATTTACATTATTGTAGTAAGTACTACTGCGTTTTAATTATATACACAAGCGTGAACAAATTATGGGACAAGACTAATTTTCATAAATAAAGAACGTAATCATACCGGTATAGATATACGAAATTTTTTTATTTAACACAAAAAAAAAAATTATAAATGCTCTCGTGTGATAGAAACTCTTTCACAAAGAATCGACTTATATCCAAACGAAAATCTTTGATCTTCATATCTTCTGGGTCAAAGTCAGAAAATTCCTCGATTTTTCTTCGACCCAGCCTTTTCTTCTTCTTCTTTCTTTCTTTTTCAATAAGCAACGAAAATCTACTTTTCAACATTCCGATGCAATGTTCCACAACACTTCTTGTTATTTTATGAGCTCTGTTATAATTTTCCTCAGCTTTATACAGTTTGGAGTTGATATTGGTGTCATCAATCAAGGTTGAATATGGTAGCCACTGTCGCCAATTAGCCGAAAATTACTTGCAGCTTATGAATACTTAAAAAAATTATATATTTCCATATTATATCAAACTATATTATACAAGCAAATTACCTATTTTGCAAAAAAGTCTTTAAAATTCACCTTATTAAAGCTAGCTTCGTCGGGATACATTACATATCTACTGGCTATTTTGTTTATCGCTTCAGCAATTTCTGAAACATAACGACTGACGACACTATTAGACAACGAAGGAAATATGTCTTGTCCCACAGCTCGTTGAAAACAACCAATTGAAAGAATCTTAGAACACACAATACTCTAATATAGAATGGAATCCCATGTACTCTTTCCCTTCGTTCTATGAATGGTGTTATTTCGTCAATCAAATGTTGGCACAATTTTTTCGGAAAACGATATAAATCCATAAATTCGGTATCCTTAGTTATTTCAAAACAGTTACCAGCATCTCTTATTTCTCTTTTGATGATTCTCATAGCTTTTCTAAAAGTGATTTAAAGCAGTGAATTGAAAATATTATTTTATATTTAAATCAGATTTACCTTTCTTCTCTTCTTAATTGTGTTCTTATTATCATTACACTTAAACTCATATAATTTATTTATTTTTATGTATATATTTTCATATATAATGTTTATTTTTAATTAGAATTTAAAAAGATTTTAGATATGATAAATTGGACAAAATACCAATTGAATATAACTTGACGTTTGATAAATAAGAAATCCATTTTTTCCCATTCAGACACTTATTCAGCATATTGTAACTTCAGCAATAATGAAAAAAATGAGAAATTTTGAAGTGAGAAAATCAGAAAATGAGAAAAGCCAATGAGAAATACCAATGAGAAACGAAATGAGAAATTTTCCTCATTCTCATTTTTCGATGAACCAGAATAGACCCCCAGGATTCTGTAACAACAACGAATCGGTAATTGGTGGCACGAATTTTTCAGCACAAAAATATCCACAAGGGGACTTGAGTATCGCCAGATAAAAATACACAGAATTAAATGGACCACAAAGCTGTAAGAAGTAAATAAGGTAAGTCACTGTTAGATGAATGCAACAAAAGAGTTGCTGATGTATTTAGCGACCACCACTTGCTGATTGGAGTACTTCAAATAAAACTAACTCTATTTTTCTTGTAATAATTATGATAACATTTTCTTTGTCCGTATCCTGTTACTCTACGTTTTTATACTATTGTAAAAATAAGATTTTTTTTATTTTTAACTCCTTTCCGTGGAAATTCTACAGAAATGGAAAAGGGTTAAACTTTTATCAAAAGAAATGGAGCAGGGGGTGAAGTTGGAGGCCGAGCGTAACCTTTTTAATGAAATAAAGAAAATAAAAAAAAATTTGATCAGGAAGATTGATCCAATCCAATGCCAATGTCGCATTGTTTGCCGTCCCGAAACGGCCGCCAGTAGATGATCCCAGCGATAGGTCTTCTAGGATGTATCCTGCTTCCAAATGAGTCTACCATAGTACTTTCAGGTCATATTCTGCTCACTGGGCGTTTTACTGTGTGACTCGTTGGCCTTCTCGTCACCTCGGAACCACCACAGCACCGTTCTCAAAAAGTTTCATTTTTCTGGGACATTGATGGCTTTCCCTCTTCAAAAGTTTCCCAAAATTCTGTAAAAAAAAATGATTGTAAAAAAATATTTGAATACTGCAAAAAGTAAAAGAAAGAAAATGACCAACCTGTAAAATAAATGGTACTAAATACAAAAAGAAATATTTGTATACCACAAAAAAATAAATGTTGTATATACATAAAAACGAAGAAAGAAGAAAAAAAGAAAACAATCACACTGTAAAAATGTTCTTTGTTTGTTTGCCCGCGTATTTCACCCGTTACTCGAAATCAAGAAGAATGTATTTCAAAACAAAGAACGGGTTGATAATATACTACGCGTGTATTTTGAGACAAAGAAAATTACGATGATGCGCGTAAAGATAATAATTATAATGGCAGAAACCGTTTTTTGACAACAACAAAAAAAATGTACTTTTTAAAGGAAAATAACTTTATCCAAGGGCATAAAATAGAAAAAAAACTGCTTTCTATGCTTCTAAAAAAAAACCATATATGTATTATTTTTCCAAAATTTTTTTTGTTTTTAAAAATTTTGCACTTTGTTTTTTCCTGCTAAAAAAATAAAAAAACAACAATTTTTTCAAAAATATCTCCAGTTTTCTATATAAATAAAATCAATGCACCTAAGTGTCTTTACTGTGTTTTTTGTTATTCGTTTATATAAAGGAATATACTGCTTCAGACACAATCTTCTTCTACGGCATTCCAGACCTAAGGAGATCTTTTGCCTCTAAGATTTTTTGCCACCAAATGTTTCTATCTGTTGACTTTTTCTCCCATTCGTTGATAAGGAGCATATTCATATCATTTATTACTGAGCTCCCTCATCTGTTTCTAGGCATTCCTTTGGGCCTGTTGCCCATTGCATTTTCACGCACCAGCTTTTGACATGGGTTAGTGTCTTACATTCTGTTTACGTGGCCAACCCATCTGAGTCTGTCAATTTTTATAAATGTATTTGTGTCGATGTCATCGTATAGATTACGTATTTCTGTGTTAGTCCTTTTAACATGTTCATTTTCGTAGATTTTTGTTGGCCCAAAAAGTTTTCGCTGGACTTTTCTTTCAAAGCGTCCAAGCCTTTTGCTATCTAAAACGTTTAGTGTCCAGCACTCTGCCCCATATGTCAAGATAATTTTAATCAATGTTTTATACATGAAGGTCTTGGTCGTTTTAGAAAGTTCGTTCGATTTCATTAGTGCCATAAGGCTAAAATAGGATCTGACAGCTTTAACTATTCCAGTACTGATTTCAGAGGACTGGTCATTTTTTGTGTTTATTGTAGAACCCAGATATATAAAGTTGTCTACTATTTCAAATTCGTATTGTCCAATCCTATGCAGTTACCCAGCCTTCATTTCGGGAGACCACCATAAACTTCGTCTTTGTTATGTTAACTTTTAACCCTATTCCTCTGGCTTCATGTTCTATTGTTTCGAAAACTTCTTTTACTGCCTTGACACTACGCCTTGCAATATCCAGATCATCGGCATATCCCAAAACTTGGCGGTAGCTCTAGTTTAGCAATGTGCTTGTTCTCTTTATGCCTGCCCTTCTTATCAAAGTTTCAAGAGCTAAATTAAAGAACGTGAATGCCAGTCCATCTCCTTGTCACACTCATTTTTCTATTGCGAAGGTCTTGAACAAACTTTTTCCAATTTTGACATTTACCCATTGAGTTTCTTGTCAATAGCTTAAACATTCCTACCAATTATTTTGGTATTCCTTGTTTGGTCAGTGCTATCCATAGTTCTTCTTGTATGAATCTATCATACGCTGTCGCAAAGTCAATGATTTTTTTTGATTTTCATCCTCTTTCCGCAATGATATCATATTTATGTATGAAAATTTTATAAATAAAAAAAAAATGCACAAAAATACAGAAAAATGCGACAAAATACAAAAAAAAACATAACAAATGATATAATAAAACATATGCCATCCTTCAAGTTTTGTAGTTTTACCGTTATTAAAAGAAGTTGAAAAAGTGATTTTTAAAATACACAAATTTTCGAATTTAAGTCCTCATATCTCAAGAACGGCTGATCAAATCAAAGTGAAATAAACTGTGATAATTAGAGCAGGAAGTTCTCTTTCAAATGGTGTATTAAATAATCCGATCCAAGATCAATATCTGGAGAAATAACGGATTTCGTAAATCCCGCCATTTTGGACCAACAATTTTTAAGGTTAGTTTGGGTCCTTAAGATGAATTTGGGCCAACAGGGGCAGGTTGGAGAGGACATTCCAAAGTATCATTATCGGAAGGTCTCGTTTCAAAATCTGGCGGCACCAATCGGGAAGCTCAGCCCAATTATTTTCTCTATTGTCCATCATGAATTTACTGTTGCTAATTTAAGATTGAGTTTAAAACTATTGAAAAATACAGTTTTCCACCAGATTATGAATTTTTACTATCTTTATTTTCAAAGGTTGTTTCACACCGACGCAGTAAACGTTTCCTTTGTTTTGATATTCACACCAACTTGAAACAAGGTATAATTGCGGTTAGCGGTACATGTAGCTAAATTATTTCTAGAGTTTGGTCCATATCTGTTTATCGTGGGCCCAAATCACCTGTCATATTCGTATTGTCTTAGGTTGACATGCGCAGAAGAAAAGATGCACATCAACAAAATTTATGCGTATAGTCATGTTAAGATTTCTTTCTTGGTCAAAATAGTGTTCGTGTATAAGAATTTTACAAACACATATATAGAAAAAATTGATTCGGGCTACAATATATAACCTGCTATAACATATAATTCGCATATTTTTGTACACGTAGATTTATAGAATGTAGCTTCAATTTGAAAAAAAAAAATGCTTTTTTTGCTATCTCGAACCACTCAATACTCCATACCACTTCAGTGTTAAACAGGCTTTATACGAGTATAATTTTATCAAAAAGTTACTGCTTACTAACCATTATTATGACTTAAACGATCTAAACCAGTTCAATTCCATTATTCTCACTTTCACCAATAAAAGAAAATTTGATCTTTAAAATATGCACATTTGAGTATTTACATAGCAACACTATGCTATGCTATGAAATGTGCAATGCGCGTTTGTGTTATTTTTTCAAAATTCAGAACACTTTCAATTTTTTTTATTATTAACTTCATGTCTGATAAATTCGAAAGTAAATGTGTACTGGATGAGCTGACTTGAATTGATTGATGTAAAATGCTCATAACTTTTACAATTACTATTTTTTATTAAGGGTATTCACAGCTTGGTCTTGTATCATTGCAAACGGTGTAAACTCGTACAATCTTACACCTATTGTAAACATGTTATATGTAATTTTTACTTACATTGCTTGTAAAAATTTACAATGCTGAAACCCATTGTATGTGGTGTATATTACTATTGTAAATGCCATTCTGACATTAAATGCTAAAGTAATTTGATTAAATTTATTTTTATAATATTTTAGATGACATATGTTATTAATTTGATTGCTTTCAATACAAAGTTTGCTATGGTGCGTTCACGAAATAGTGTAAGATTTGGGTGTATATTTACACTTTTTACACTCTTACTACAAATCGTGAATACCTCTATTAAAGATTAAGATTCGAAGTTGCTAAGCCGATTTCGATGAAATTTGAAACTTAGATACTTTGATAGAAATTGTGTGCTCCAATGGAGCACTTTTTTTTAAAACTGTCCTTGTTTCCTTTTTAAAGGGTGTTAAAATTGTCAAAAATTCTGATTTTTCTGCTTCCAAATGCACCTCGTAGAGCAAACACTGATTGACCAATTTGTTTGAAATTTTGAATATAGGTAATTTGAAGGATATTGTTGTGCTTAAATGGAGCACATTTTTGATTTTAGGTCCTGAAATTTAATTATAGTTTTTAAGAAAGTTTTTAAAATAATGTTTTTTTTTTCATCAAAATATTCAAAAATTGATTTTTATTAGTACCCCAAAAGTTGTGCAATAGCATTTTTTAAAATTTTTGTATGTAAAATCGTTGTTGTTGTTTTTGAAATTTTTCAAAGTCGAATTCTACTCTTAAGATCTAATATTTTTTCAAAATTTTTAAAGTTTAGCATTTTGCATTATATGAAGCTTAGATTTATGATCACCGTCTGACATTCATGAATTCGAACTTTGTATTGTTTTCTCATTCATGGCTACAAAACGAAATTTGCAGTCTAACAAGACAATATCAACTTTTTAAAAAGACATATAATGTAATAAAAATAATGCGAATATCGTGTTACAACCAATATTTTAGCTTCTTTGAAATTTTAAAAGGTTATTGTGGTACTGATGTTCAAATATGACTTAAATATTTTTAAAATCAAATAATCGACTAATTTTTTTCAATAATTGTGACCATATAATGGCATTAACACTTATACTTTTGCTTTCAGGTTATTCAAAGTTAGTGGTTTTTTGGCTTAGACTGGCGACTTTACATATCTTACAAAGAATTATCAAAATGTGTAAAATGGCAAACTGCACTAATTAGCGTTCAATTAGCACACTGAACGTCTCTAAATGTTGTGTTGAAAATTTTAAAAACAAACCTCTGAATAAACAGCCTCTACCAACAATCTGACCACAAGTTCCAAAAAAAAAAAAATAATTTCTCTGGTTTTCATTTCATTACTGACGACCTATAACTTCAATTCCGTTTCTTTAATTGTTGTTCGCAATACATTTATCAAAAGCATGGTCCAATATAATGCGAAAAACTTCTAAGAAAATCTAAGAACGTTATGACTATGTTCGACAAAAAAATTTGGTAGAACATTTTTGAATGTTAACATTAAAACTAAAATATGATTCAATGAGATTAAACGATTCCCCTGTTTTATGCTTACTGTCTCTCAATCATATTCACGCATCACATCACTCAATTTCATCTCTTCCTATCAATAATAAAAATTTCTGCATATAAGGAAAAATCTAAGAAATCATCCAAGAAGAACAAGAAAGAAATATTATATCCATTTTTATGCAAGGCGTGTTTATTTTGGACACTACAATTATTCCACCTTTGAAAATTTCAAAAATTAGGTATAAGCTTTAGAATAATATACAACCAAACATCACAATACGATGTGTACCAGTACGAATAAGCTACAAAATATCTTAATAACACTGTACAACTTATTTCATTCGCGTGCGAAAATTATCAATATTTCCTCCTTTTCAAAGGAAAATAAAGCAATTTAATGAAAAAACAAATTTTTTTTACTCTCTTACCTGGTTTATTTTTAAATTCATCAACTCAGTAATTTAGTTGTCAAAATAAAAATGTAGACAATTCTTAAATGAATTTAAATTTTTCACCTCGTAAATTTTTAAAATTTTGCTGAACTACACGCCTTTTTTTCATGTTTTTCCTTCTTTTTTTTCTACTCCCCAGTCACATTGAATTTTCATGTTGTTCCATCATACGTTTATATGTAATGTAATGCAATTTTGAATTTTGCACGCACATGTGTACAAATTTAATAAAAATATGGGAACAGATTTACATATAAGTACATAAATATTTTGTGTACTGGAGAAAATGTAAGTATATTAAAAAATTTAATTTATGAGTATGTGCGGGTTTTGATTATATTCGAAAACCTATACTTAACTTTAATTAACAAAAATTATAAGGTTGAGATTATATACTTAATGGTTTACAAAAGGAACAGAAATAACAAAAATAAATGGAAATGCAAAACTAAAGTTTTAAAAAATAGGTACATATAGTTAAAATATTTATGTGAATTTACTTGAACAAATTTCACGGTTAAATTATTAAATTGATTTTATTTATGGTTTGCAGTGATGTGTGGATATGTACATATTATTATCTAAATGACATCTATATGTACTTCATTTTCAAATTGAGAAATTCCATGCAAAGTAATTTTCGTTAGGTATCTATTTTACGACATACGATTGTAATACAGAAGTATGTAAGGGTGTAGTGGAAAAAATAAATAAATTTCGCAGCCACTATTATTTCTATGTAATTTAATTTTAATTTCTTTTGAACGCAGAGAGTCAAATCAAACACAACGATATTGCATTCTTCATACTTGACTGGTCAGAAAAAAAATCATTCATTATGATGAAAATATTGACAAATAATTGCACAACATTATATATAACTAGATTTTTTTAATTAAACATTTATTTATTTTTATTCATTTCACTATTTCATTTTCCTTAAATAATCCCTGTAGATGCTAGGGATGTTTGTTAGGCCTATTGCTAATTCTGTAAAACAATTACTGATTACAGACAGGAGAATAAGCCTGATCAGGACAAACTATGTATAACTGGAAGCGAAAATGGATTCGTATTAGAAATAAAGAAAGGATTTTCTAAAGAAGTCTACTTGAACATTTCTAACCAGAAGGGAAAAATTCGAGAGTTAGCTAGATAGAAGCAAATTCTTTTTGAAGCCAAGGATCTACTTAAGTAGGTGTGTGAAGCCGTCAAAGAAGAAGGAGAATTTATTATAGTCATTAAAAAATTAAAAACCAATATTCTTTCGATTAACAAAACAAATAATTTTACACCGTAACCCGTAACGCATAGTTCTCACTATATCTTCCCATTATCACTTTTTCCACACAAATTTAATGTTAAATATATTAGCAAAATTTGAATTCATTAATTATTATTTTACTACATCAATTGAGTCCTTCACACTGAAGATTATTTCGTCCTATATTCACTTTTGTAATTTTTCTTTTGGGTTCTTTTTTTAATTTATCGAGAAATTGTAATGAATGATTTGATCATATATTTTCTGCTATACTTTTCTGTATTTATAAATTCTAATATTTTGTTTGTTTATTTTTAAATTTATTTCATTTTTGCATTTCATTTTTCCCTTTGACATGCATTAAATACAGGTAGTATGTGATATAATTCAAATTGGATATCATTATTTGTCTTTAAATTGGAATTTCTTAGTTTAAATGTTACATAATCAAAATGATCAAGTTGATCATTTTGATTTTCACCTTTGTAAATATGATTTGTGTAGAACAAAATTTAACACACACATGAAAAATTAAAACACAAGATAATAAAAAATTCGCATATTTATTGCAACATGCACATAAGTAATAGGGTTTAACAATAAGAACGTCAGAACTTCAAAGACAACACTGATTGTAAAGTCATACTCAAACGTTCAAAGCGCTCAATATTGAGTGATAAATGGTTGTAGATTCAAAACGCGTAGAAATTATTTAAATTCATTATCAAAATACATGTTTGGTTCGCCTTACGTTTCGTGCACTGCGAGAATTTTATGATGAAGCGCATTTCTGGCTAAATAGTTGTGTGAACAAACAAAACTGCAGGAATTGGACTGAGGAAAATTTTAAAAGTGATTCATGAATTAAGTTTTGACTTGCTAATTGGTGAACCTTTTCCCTATGTATACTTAGACATGAATTTGTAAATTATAAGTATGTGTGATAATGTACATACTTATGCCGAGGTAAAAACGCAAAAGAATTTTAAGGCTCAAAAATTACTATGTAAAATAAATTATGAGTTAAAACAAATAAAACACATAATAAAAATTACTAGAATAAATGATAAAGTAATTTGCGGTTCAATTTTTTTTTAAATTTCAAAAATTAAAAACATGTTTGTAGTAGTTAGAAATTTTACAATCACAATCAAACTTGTTCGACCTTAACTCATTGGTTATAATTAGTGATCTTGATTACAAAAAAATTGTTCAACAAAAAAAACAAAAAATTAAAGAAAAAACAAAATCGAAAGCCTGTCCAAAGATTTTACAAAGTGAAGTATATAACCACAATAATTTCGCGAATAAATATTCTTATATTATGTATGAACATGAATATGTGCCTGTTGGTGATGTGTAGCTTTTTTTTTAAATCATTAATCAGTCAATACACGTATTTGTACATCTGTGTATGCCTATGCATACATGAATTGATTGGATAAAGTGTATAATACATTGTATATTCATATGCTATATATGTAAGTGAATGCGGTCATATATCGTAACGAAACGTCGTAATGATCATCATCAGCGCCAAAAATTATGAGATCGATGAGTTATTCTCGTCTTTTAAACTTTTATTATTATCTTCTTATCGTATTCGGCCTTTATAATTTAGCTTCATGCATACATATACTTAGATCATACAGACAGAAGTTTAATTTTTTTTTCATATTGGTTCTTTCTTTTTTTGTTAATGGAAACATCACATTTTATTGAGATATGAAGGGTAAAATTGAAAATAAAAATAAAATTTAATGGCATAACTTTGCATATCAGAGGCAGGAATCTATTATGGAGCCTCGTGTCTTGTAAAATGTATTTAACAAAAAATAATAAAAAACACCTGTACACAAAATTCCTTCATTTAAAACTTTTCTTCTTGCTTTCTTTTACATACATATATTATATTATCGAATTATTTATTTTGCTTTTATTTATTTTAATTTCTTTTTTGCTTTTAATTTTAACTTCGAATGCCTAGCGATGTCTTATTCGAGAATATTACAGACTTAATTTTTTTGTTGTTGATTTATTAACCGGAGCCGGAGAGGTAATTTAACGTAATCGGAACGAGCACTATTTTCTCAACGAATAAAAAGGAAAACAAGTCACTTATATATAACAAAATTTTTTTTAATGTGTTTCAAAGTGAATTTCTTGCGATGCTCTAAGAACATTATTAAGATCCATAACTTAATAACCGAGTCAATGAATACAAAAAAGAGGTAATTTCAGAAAGTCCTCAGAAACAGATTCCAGGGTGAAATAAATATTTTCATTTTTATGCAATATCTTTGCAACTTATACAGGTTGTCCTTCCCCGAACAGTAGATAGGTCTCATCAAGACAAACAAAAAATTTAGCGAGACGAAAGTAGTCTAAGAAAAATCTGTAAGAAACTCCCCTCTCTCTATTTTCAGGAAATTCCAGAAATTTTTTTAATTTTTCCATTTTGTACTACCTTTCTTGAACGACATAACTTGCTATATCTCTCGAACGAAAAGAGATAACAACGTAAGAAACCAACAAAAATTTTTCAGAAAGAATCAGGCTTTCTACTGATGGAAAGGAAATTGCACAGTAAACGGGTGCTTTGATCTAAAAATCAGGCGAAAAAATGTAGGTTTTTGAATTTGACTACCTATAACTTTTGACGGGCATGGGCAACAGGGGTGAGTTATATGTTAAATGAAACGGCAATGGGTCTGCTATCACATGGTGGTATACTTTTTGAGCTGGGATGTAAAATAACGAAAATACAGGGTGTTTAGTGAAAAAGAGAAGAAAAAGTTGGGCGCCCTCTATTGCCTAAGCGGTTAAGTTTACCCCCCTCAACCTCTGTAGAATAATTTTTTATTCCTCTCGACGAGCAATATTCGTGGTTTTCTTTTGTCGGGTGTTAACGGAAACACCCTGCATATGATAGATACTTTATTTATGCGACATTTTTTTTAAATCATCATCATCAGCGGCTCTCCAGCTCATGCCGTAACTAGACCTTCGACGAAGTGATCTCATAACTATATTATTATCATGTGTAAGTCATATATCCAGAAGTCTTTGTCATATACCCAGAAATTTCAACACTAACTTCCGTTCCCATTAATTTATAAAATCAATTATTTTTTTTTTCGCAAATTCTGTTCATTAATTTTATTTTTAATTTTTTTCAAGTTTCCTTTGCAAGCTTTCGAAATCGATCATACGATAAACAATTTTACACGCGAAGCATAATTTTTACAAAGCTTGAAATTTTTTTTTATAAAAAAGTAGACAATTGCTGATCAATATACTTAATGTTGACTTCTTTTTCGTAATTTTATTTATTGGAAAAATTTAATTAATTAGTTAGTTAATTTTTAGCTCTGAAAAAGTCAAGATATAAATTAAGAAGTTTTGATACATAAAAATTCTAGGCTAAACTTTCGAATTGGTCAGATTTTGAAACGAGGCCTCACGATAATGATAATTTGGAATGTCCTCTTTAACGTGGTATATGTCTCTATTGGCGCAAATTCATCTAGACGACGCAAACTACCCTTAAAAATGTTTGGTCCAAAAATGGCGGGTTTTACGAAATCCGATATTTCTCCAGAAAAGGATCTTGGACTTCCTGTTCTATTTGTCACAGTTTATTTCACTTTGATTGGATTAGTGGTTCTCGAGATATAAGGACTTAAAATCAAAATTTCGTGTTTTTTAAAAATCACTTTTTCAACTTCTTTTGATGACGGTATAACTTGAAGAATAACACATTTATGTTTTGATTTGATACTTCTTACTACTACTGAAAAAATACACATCCGATTATTCTTAGTACTTCCTTTCTGAGAAATTATCAAAAATGTAAAAATAGTCAAAAATTACAAAATATTCTTTATTATCCTTCTACTAAGACTTTTTGAAAAGACTTTTTTTTAGAATATAGAGCATCTGAAGACGCATATTTTGAACTGTAATACATACCTATATACTGTACCGTTATAGGGATACAGCTAAAATCAGAATTTTGAAACATATTTTTAAATGCGAATTGTGACAGATAGGGGGCATTCCGACAAAAAATATCAGAATCTTGTGCCTTGCGCCTCAATGACTATTTGTGGTCAAAATTTCAAGGGGATCAGATGGTTCTCCTTTTCGAAATTCCAGCCAATAAAATTAAGTTAATAATCCGAATAATTTTATTTTGATGGTACAATATAAGATAAGATTTTGTTTGTTCTGTTTTACGTGGCGTAGTTTCATTTTCTATTTTTTTGTATAATTCATGAAATTAAATAAGATGTATGTGAAAAGAAACAGACTAGAGGAATAACAAAAAAAAAGGCTAAAAATGATGATATTGATAATGATAAGGATAACGATTATGATGAAGAAGAATATTTTTGTTTCTGGCATGTATTTTTGTTTCTTATTTTATTATATTTTATTTTTATTATTTCTTTCTAATTTTATAATTGTTGTTTGTTTTTTGTTTTAAATTTTATTTTATAAATATGTACATTATTTAGGTACATAATTTTCTTTATTTTTATCATTTTTATTTTTTAGTTTAATCTTTCTTTAATTTAATACACCGTCGAGAAAATTAGGTATACGTGGAGTGCATCTGATCTAAACCTAAACACTATGTAATATGGTTAATATTCACTATACATAAATTTTATGTATTTTTTTATAAATGTATGTACGTATATAAATGTGTACAATGTATACTTTTATTCAGTTTTTACGATTAGTATATTATATCTGCATGCATTCATCCAGTACACTTCAACCGTATGCATCTCGTACTATAAAAATGATTGCAAATAATCGTCGCAATGCTAGTATTATTATATTAAGTAGCGTATACACATATAAAAACATTAAAATAAAAAAAAAAAAATTAACTTATGTACATTCCGACCCGATATACTTGTAAAAAATACAAAATGTAAATATACCCACACGTTACTCTCAAGAAAATCAAAAAATATTAGCAATACATCATGTGGATCTACGATGATAATGATAATATGTAATAGCAACGACAACGACAGATAATTATGACGATATTATTAAATATTTTTATGAAATTTTTTTGATATTAACATTTTGTTTTAAAGTTGCACAGAAATCGTGTGCCTAGGGCAAACGCATATACTATAGAATAAACATATAATTACTGTTTTTATTCTATGCATACACTTACATACTTTCCTATTAAAACCTTAAAGACATATCTGTTATTATCTTTGGGGTGGTAAGTAATTTCATTTGATATTTCCTGTTTTATAGACATTTAATGATAACATAGTACAACTTTGTTAATATCATGTACAATATCTTGAATGTATTATATTGTATGTCTATATAGATGTATACTATGTGAATTATCATATTTTGTTATACGGGAATCAGTGTCAACGAAAGCGAAACCTATGAAAGAACTGTAAGTTTACAAAGTACTTAAGAGCAGGATTCGACTTTGAAAAATTTCAAAAACAACAACAACGATTTTACGTGCAAACATTTTAAAAAATGCTTTTGCATAACTTTTAGGTGCGTTAATAAGAATAGGTTTTTGAATATTTTGAGGAAAAAAAAACAATGTAATTTTATTTTGTTAATAAAAGTGGAAATATAACAAAGATTTTTATACTTTTTTTTGTAAACACTTCCGAAAAGTCCAAATTTTATTTTGATACAAAAATCATATAGATACATATATGAAGATTTCATGTATGAAAACAGAAGTCAAAGTTGAACGATTTTTCAATAAAACCCTCTCCTTTTTTAAGACCCGTTTCAGAACTTAAAATCAAAAATGTACTCCGTTTAAGCACCACAATATCCTTCAGGTTACCTATATTCAAATTTTCGAAGAAATTGGTCAATCAGTATTTGCTGTAGGAGGTGCATTTGGAAGCCGAAAAATCGCAATTTTGATAACTTTGACACCCTGTAAAAAGGAAACAAATACATTTTTAAAAAAAATTTCTCAATTCAAGCACTAAAATTTCTATCAAATTATCTATGTTTCAAATTTTATTGAAATCGGTTAAGCAACTTCGGAGATTGTGATGCACAAGATAGCAGATATCTGGAATCCTAATCTTAATAAATGCGTAAAAAATAAATGAAAACTATTCAATTTTTACAGGGAAAAGAATGTACTTATATAAACTAAAATCATCTAAAAGTAAAATTAGGATTTTCATCCTTGAATGAAGATGATAAATAATAAGATTTAAATATGCAAATATGTTTGTTTAATTTTTGTTTTATACATAATATTCGTTTTCGCCCGTTAGGGGTTGCTAGTCCGCTATCATTACCCATGAGGTAATTTCAACAGAATTGGATGATTTTCCGAGGAGGAAGTACTCAAAAATTAACAAAATTAACACACAAAAGAAATCTTGACGCGTCGATCTCGTAGAGAGCGGTCAGTGACTGTTTCCAAGTGAATCAGCTGATTTATTCTTAAATATCGTTCTCCATCATTTGGATCATTCACATTCTTAGCATACATTTTAAACTCTACACAATATCATACACAAGTCTATATTTTTGGCTGTTTTTTGAACGGAAAATTCCGAAGTACAAAAGCCATTGTGTACCTCGCCATAGCTATTGAACCGTCTTTTTGCTCTAGATTTCAACACCGTAATAGGACCCTAAAATTCTTTAGTCACCTTTTTCTCTACGACACATTTTCACAATTAAATTTGATTATTGTATTATTTATAACTAAAAAAACGCACTTACAAAATTTTCTCTTCACATAAAAATTACATAATTTAATCAAAAATTGGAATATATTTTTATATACCTACTATATTTTACTCACATAAATCTCTTCCATTTAATGGTAATATTATTTAATCAATGCTACAAAAAATAAAGGTAAAGCTACGAATTTTTCACATTTATTATTATAGAAAGCATAGAATACGTCATACAAAAGGCTTTTCAATATCTTACAAATGGAAGAATTCAATGAGAAAATTTATTCAATATAAAAACAAAACAAGAAGCATTTTTCAATGATTTTCTGAACATGTACTTATCTCATACATATGTATATATACTCTACACACATATAAGCATGTAAGATTTTAAAGATTTTTACAACACATAAAATACGCAGATTGATGAGAAATAGAATAACTACAACTAAATTTATCGCTATTTTCATAAATAATACAGAAAATTTTAAACTTAAGACTGTGGCATATAATTTATAAAAAAATGTTCATCTGTCGTTTATAAGATTATTTCAAATTTAACATAAAACAATTTTTTCTTTTGTAGCTTCAATTGTTTTCTATATAGCTGCTAGTTGGTATAACAGCAATAGACTATCCACACCACACAAATCAATTTCAAATACTTAATACTTGAATTCAATAACATTTTTTGTCTTCAAAGCCATCGCACAATTCCGGTGACAACTACAGCGTAAAATATATATGAATTTTACATTTTTGCTTCTTGCGAATAGATTACTACTATACTATGCAAAATGCAGGTCGTGAATGGCTCGTTATCGTTGAAAAATAGAATAGAATCTATTTGGGCGAGAGCGTAAAGTTCAGCGTAAAAAATCCCATTTAATTACTGTATACGCTGTAGTTGTCGCCGGAATTGTGCAATAGCTGTCACTGATGCAATTAATACACAGCAAATATGTAATAAATGTTATATATCTGTATGTATATAATCACATAAACTTTATTTAATGTTTCGCATTAAATATTTATTACACTGAATACTATAATAATTGTTCGTCATATCCTTATCATTTTACCATACCATTCAATATCCATTTGATAAATATTATAATTCATGTTAAAGTTCTATTCATTTCATTATATCATATATCACACACCAACTGTGCAATTTTATCTATCTACCTTGTTCTTAATTTGCTTTTATTTACCTTTAATTATTTGTATAGAATAATAAAGAAATTCGACTGAGAGTGAGCAAATTATAATATATAAAAGTATTATTACCATGGTAACAATATCAAAAAAGTGATGTACGTCACATATCAGCTGTAAGGCTACGCGCAGACAGAAAGCGGAGCTGAGCTGAACTAAACTGAAGAATGAAACAAACAAAAACGCAATGCATTTGAAGCAATACAAAATACAATAAGTAGCTTATGTGCGCACATCAACAGCGTAACTTATCGGTGCTGATTTTTCAGCTACTGATATTTGCAGTTGCTTGTTGTTTGTTACGATCAGCAACTAAACTTGCTGGTTGTGAAATACGTATTACCAATTACCATGCGTATTACCAGGTATATATATACGTAATATAATCGATTTATTCCAATAATCGATTATATAATGTAGAATAAATTATAATAATAGAATAAGAATAATAACACTAATTATAATTAATTAATAAAAATTAATATATAATAATAATTGTAGAATAAGCAAGCATAAGTTCCGCTTTCTGTCTGCGCGTAGCCTAAATTTGATATGAGAAAACTGGGTGTGCGACAGGTATCGCATTTACTCACAAACAATTGAACAAAAACCTTCTTGTGAGGATTTTCTATTTTCAAACCCGAAAAAATGGCTCAGTAATTAAAAATTAGCCAATAATGAAAAAATGGAACCTGTAGTTATGGAATTTTTTGGACAGTTTGATGGTTCTTATAGTATACAATGTATATCAAACTACTTTATGTGTATCACTTGCCGGGAAGAGTGTATCGAGCTAAAAGGAGGATATTTTGAGCGTATTTTGGGTACTAAATTATGCATGAACATTTATATACAAAAATTTTAATATGTGTGTATTTATTAGTGTATGTAATTGTAAAAAGTTAATTATTTTATAATATTTATATATCATTTAATATTTTACAATACCTACATTATTAGATTTTATTTAAAACACGAGTTAATCAGACATCAGTAACAGCATCTAATGCTCGATTTCTTTACTTCCTTCAGCGAAAAGATAGCAAAGAGAGAGAGACTTGCATTTCTTCATCTCTAAGTAGTACTTAGCTGCCAGCTGACTTTAGTTGGTGGATGACGTTTTGATTACATTTTTTTAGGTGTACCTAATTAGATACTATAGCGGTAGCCAGGAATCTAAATGGAAAGCATTCAAATTACTAAACCTAACATCAAAGCTTATATTAAAAATTTCGATTCTCGATTTAAAACATTCAATTTTAGGTTTGAGCATAACATGGTAAAAGAAGCTATAAAGGTAAAATTAATTTTATCACATGGTCGCCATTTAAAGCTTTTTATGACGTAGCTGTTTGACAGCTTTTAGTGTTTGTAAACAATTTTTGTTATTATTCATTTAATTTAGAGCGTTGGAGAAATAAAATAATTAATTAAATAAAAATTTAAAAAAATAAATATATGAGTACATTTTAATATACAGGTACATCTTAATATTGAAAATAATTAAAATTATATAATAATATAAAAAGTATTGAAATAATATAGTAATAGCAAAAATATTGTCAAAATAATATAATAATAATAGTAATAGAAATAAAAAAAATTATTTTTGAAATTCAATTTAACATACTAACTTCCATATAATTTATCAAAATTTGTCAAACGATTACGTCACAGAAAGTTAGAGCTTTCAAATTGATTACCTTATTAAGAGCTTATTTTACCATGGATGCCATGGAGCATAGGCCAGTTAGCATTGAAGTTTGTATGAAGAAACCAAACTCCGTTGCTAGCTGTCAGCTAAACTTTGACTTAGGTGACACCCAGCTAGCAGAGAGTATGAAGAAACCGGCTATAAAAAATGTATCAGCCGACTAACCTGAAATGTGGTGCCTTAATAACTTAATGAATGATCTTCTCAAAATACACACCCATAAATAAAATGCAATTAGAAGATTATACTCCTGGTTATATGATAGTATGTATATGACGAATTGCAATATAATTTATATGTATGGCTTCAAAATAACAACTTATTAGCTGTGTTCCTTTCACGTGAGCGAAGTACTTCTAAGCAATTATTTTAGCAATGACTCAAACTATTCAAAGAAACATAAATAAATTTGACAAGTGAAGCAAAAGATAACCTTAAAATTATTTTACTTTAAATTTGAAAAATTTATATTAAAGATTGATATAAAACACTCCATATGATATTTGTTTATACCAAGAAATCTAACTTAAACAGTCAATTTCCATCTGTTGGATAATCTGAAACAAAAAAGACATCTGGTAGAAAGAAATAACGTAACTACTTACAAAGTATGAGTGAACTACTTTTGAAAAATTGTTTGAACTTTGCTCACGTGAAATCGTGAAAGGAACACAGCTATTCTCGTTAGTTTATTTTCTTGTTTTAATACATAACGTAATGTATAAACATAGATATGTGGAATATAATGTAAACGCACTTATCCATATATTATAAATATCGATATGTATAGCTATATATTGTACATATTGAAGGCATTCACTTAATGCAGAAAAAGGCATATATACCTGATGCAACGTGTAAACTGCACTTGTTAAACATTTTACTCAATTCAATTGCCTTTTACTGCATATATCATTTTTATTTTATATTCCAAATGTATTATTTTGGTTTTTTGTAATTGCTCTGAAGAATAAAATAAGAAGATAAATTTACAGAGTTACAGATCGTAGTAACTGAAAACCATGCAAATTATACTGATTACATAATATTTCTAATTTAAAATTGATTAAAATTTGAAACGGATATAAATATCTCTCGAATATTTTCATAAACATACTTAACTATAAATTTTTATCTTTATACATGAGTTGTGCAAAAATTACAAATACCTTTTATTATTTTGTGTTAACATTGTTAGTATAATTCTAAATAATATCAAATTTAATTTATCCTTCATTTTTGATGCTGTGTAATTATGATTTGTTTCATAAGTAACTGAAAATTCTTATAATGTTCTTCTATCTCAAATAATTAATTTTAAAGAATAAAACCATCAATGAAGTAAAATAATTTTTGAATTATCCTCTGCAGTAAAAATTCGACTTGAAATCATATAATGCATGAGAATGCATTAGTAAATACTCTTGATAATAATCAATATATTATATACTGAATATGATATGACAATATCTTTCTATTATTTCTATAAATTCCACCATTTTGAGTACTTCGAAACAATTTTTTTATTGCTCTGTCTTATTAGTTTCTATTTTCTATTATTCATCATCGCATTTCATCTACATTGCTATTTATTGTCTTTACAGTATTCATAATTGCAATTATTATCACAACACTCAGATCAAATATTTTCAAAATTCTTATGACTTTACATATACTATATTTTTCCGTTTTTATGATACTCGTAGTTCTTTGTTTTTTGAAGGTGGCTAAACATTTTTAATATCCTAACATATGTTTGTAAGTTATAACGTATCCTTCAAATTCATAGGTAATAACAAAAAAAAAAAAAAAATACAATAAATAAATATTAAAATAAAACAGAATATTTTTCTTTTCTCAAAATTTTATGCATTCGTAAATTGCAAATTTTCTTCCGCATTCTTTGTTGGAATTGCGAATCAAAACGAAAAAAAAATATTATGTATCATAATGTTATACGGTTATTTATTAAAATGAAATGGTTTTCATTCAATATATAAAAGCAGTATTTTGCATAACAGCATCTTCTACTCATACAGAAAGGTATATGTTGCATGCAGAGCATATAGGTACACCCCCGGACAGTTGGATAAGTTAATTTATTTTTTCTTCATAATTTTTTAACAAGATTATTATTTTTTTATGTTTACTGTTTTTTTACGTGTTTGTAGCATACAAATGTTGAATGCAAAAAGAAAACCAACAATTGTAATGCGGTTAAAAAGTTTTTGGAATTTTTCCGAAAACGTAATAAAAACTAAACATCATTAGAACATAAGAAACATTTTAGTAGAAATGTAAATAAAAGCAATAGTAATGCAGAAAATTAAAACATTTTCTATATGAATTTCCAATATTTTCTTATTACTTTGATATTTGTTAAAACTTCAATTTTTTTACGCGGCTTCGAGTACTATATATGGACATTAAATGACGCAAGTTTTGCATCATATTCGCAAAAATTTTATGTATTGCAGTTTTTAGTTCATCAATAGTTTTAAATTGTTTGCAGTTTATGTAAATTATGCGCATAGACCATTTCCATACGTTTTCAATTAAATTAAGGTCTGAAGATCTCGAGCCTCAATCTGAAGTTTCTGTGTTTTGTGCAGAACATAATGTCGCAGACATTAATGCAACATGAATTGCTGCTTTATCTTGCTAGAACATACAATTATGCTTTTACCTCGATTGCGTTAGCAAATACACGCACCAACGTCTGTATGTATAACTCATAATATATGTAAAGATTTTAGCCTATGGAGGTTCCTATATAATATCTGCTATGGCATATCGATTTTTTTTCTGGAAATTATGGAAATGTTAGAAATATCTATATTAGGCACGTTCAAAGATAAACGTTTTTGATGTATTTAAATAAATTAATGTATTTTTTCTAGTTGGTGGCTGATCTTAACAATTTTTTTTCCAAGTCTAAAAACTGGCAATAACTTCAATTTATTTTAAATACTTGAGGTTCAGAAGGAGTGGAGTATAAGGTCTTTTTCAATTTTTCTCTTTCTTGAGAATTTATTGCAGATTTACATTCTCTTCTACACATTTTATTTGAGTAAACATCTGGGTTTCCAACAAATTTGTGTACTAAATTTGCATAACGCTGCGATCAATTTTTTTAAAAATGTAATTTCCAACGAGGCTCTGAATGTATAGAACCTAAACCATTTCACAATTTCCTTATGATCAAATTTTTTCTTAACCCACTTTGAAAGAAGTCCTTAACATATTATAATTAAATAAGATAAATTCACAAATTTGAATTATTCATTGAGATCCTGACATTTGACATCCACGATTCTTCCTAAGTGAATTTATCCTAATGATGTTTCGTTTTTATCACATTTTCAAGTGTATCTCAAGTGTTGGTTTTTTTCACATTCAACATTTGTTCGTTACAAATATTCAAAAAAACAGTGAAGACCGAAAATACAAATCTTGTTAGTACATAATTATGAAGAAGAAAAAGTGAACCTATGCAACTCTACGAGAGTGTATGTAATGTACATAAAAAGAATAACTAAAATCTCCTTTTTCGCAATTTAAAATTTTTAAATTTATTATCCCATAATTACAATTGTCCTCATTTTGCTATGTATGTATGTAACTATTCTTTCATTTTTTTAGCACAACGGTAAAAAAAAATTAACAAGAAGAAGAATAATAAAAATACGAAAACGAAGAAATTAATATTTTCGACAGCCATATCTAATTAATATTATAATTAAAAATTATTCATACTTACCTGTACTATATACACGAATGTATTTGGCATATGTTAAATCACGTTATATGAAGGTTACGTCACGTTATGTATGCAAGTAGTAAGAATACAAGTTATATTGTATACATTGGACAGCATGTATAAGAGAAGATTTATATTTTATATCAATTAACGAATCAATATTATAATTGGCTTGTAACAATCGGTTTTTTATGAATGACGACGACATTTATTGATGAAAATAAATCTTAGTTATCTAAATAAGCGTATATGGTACATTAAACATTGCATATGTGCATATATATCAAATGTTCCTTCTACAAAAATGTTCGTACCCATCTTCTGCTCATACTTACTACATTTTTTATGTTTATATTTATAGTGATCGAGGATAACTATAAACGTATATATTTTGTACATTAAGATACATTTGAAAAATTGAGATATTTTTATATGGGCATTTGAAGATTTTGTTTCCTTTTCTTCTTATTCTTCTTCTTCTTTGGAATATTTTATTTTTCTCTTTTTAAACTTCAGAGAAGAATGAAAGGTACTGCCAACTTAAATTAAGACTGTTCTTATCAATATTAATAGTTATTTAAACAAGACGATAACAAACTTTTGGAATTTCAAAGAACGGAAAGTGATTTTGCAATCAAAGCAAAATTCAAATTTACTTACAATTGTAGCAGATTACAAATACTTTGAACTAGAATGGCTAGAAGTTTGAACAGCTCGATGGGTGTGGTGTTGGACTAAAACGCTTGACGCTCAGAGTTCAAACCCCAGCCATCGCACTATTCTCGTCCAATTCAATCAGCAATGTATACCAGTAACTGATTACTGATGATGAACACTGGATAATATGTTTGACGGAATTACTGATCGGCACTTAACTGTATGCAATATGCAAATGCAATGTATCTTATTTTTTTTAATACAAACAAAAAAAAACAAAAAAGAAATACTTTGCTTATTTATACTAGTACATATGTATGATTTTGGTATTACATACTTAAGTAATTTTACTCAAATAACTACTACATAATATTAGTAAAAAATAATTTTATTTAATTTTTGGCCTAATAGTTTAATTCGTATATTGTGGCGAAACGAGTTTCTACAAAGTTTTTCCCATGTCCTTAGAACACTTTCACAAAGGCTTAATTTTTTTAATAAAATATTATTGTACATATTACGTAACAATTAAGATGAATCTTACTATATATGTATATTATCATTGTTAACAACAAAATAAATTTATTTAAAAAAATTAATTTGTTATCGCATAAAATCTAATGATTCCATTACTATATATATATATATATATCACTATATATTCCATCAAATAAGTTGGATTTTCAATTTAAAAAATGAGGACTAAAAAAAAGGTTAGGAGTGTCCTAATAGATGTAATGTGATAAATTTCATATCAATATCATAAGCAGTTAATGAGATACGCTTGATAACGCTCTGAATTGTTAATGGCATCAATATATTTAATGCATGTTAGTTTTGACATCACTTGTGATTGTGCCACAGTGGCCTGACACTCAGATCAGATTGATCAGGTGGTTTCGATGACAAAGATTATTGGTGTGCAGTCGACAGGGTTGGTGGTGGCTCTTATCATAGATAAGAATTCTGATAAAATCAATGTTGACTGATTGAGATCAGACGCTATCCTATACATCTGTGTTACCCGCATTCCTCCGCTGTGAAGATAGAACTCCATTATGGTAGAAGATATCTACTCGTAATGTGTAAATTCTTCTATTTAAGCAAATTTTTCAAGTAAACAAAAAAATGTTCGAGAACTGTCTGTTGCTTGCCTGTATTTCGATTATATAAATGTTATCAAGTGATATATCCATGGACGGATGAATGAAGATTTTTGGATTATTGTGGTGTTCGAATTAGAATATTTGGAATTATGTTGGATAATTGGATTAAAAATGATCTAGTACATGAGGATGATGCAGTGCTCTATGGATATCAAGAAGAGTTCTGTGGAAAGTTTGTGGACATTCTTTATAACTAAGTTTGAAGCCAACCATTCTAATCTATCGTTGATTATTGGCAGGTTTGGCTTCGGTTAATAGACTGCAGATAGGAGTGGTTCCAGTAGCAATTCTTGTCACATTGTTTATTTGGACCTGCATTTTATTAATTAAATTATTAATTATTATTTAGTTATCTAATAATACTTTCAAGTACGCATAATTGCCTATTTCTTGATGGTCAAAACTAGAAGTGTATTATTGCAGATAGCTTCTATTGGATTTTTGTTTGCCGTACCAAGTACTGCTCTGAAATTTTGCCAGATTTCTCTTAATAGAGAGTTTGAAAGGATATGACTTGAAAATTCCATCTAGGATTATTGTAATTTAGCTGCTTTCATAGCTCTTCTCATACATGCGTTTGCTTACCTCTACATAAACGGCATTTTCATCCGTTCTATTTCTTTTATATCACTTTCAACCAGTATTTTTCTTTTTAATTAACACATGTACTTCATCATTGTAGCAACAAGGCTTTGACTTTTTTCTAGGTCTCTCATACTTTTAAGAGCAGCACATCTAAAAGCCTTTGGAAAATAGTTATTTCTCTAGAACAGTGAGGACTCGGAGGCTTTTCTAATAAAAATTGGTCCAACACCTGTTGGAAAATATGACATTCAGCTTTGATATCAGTGAAACGAGCTAAATTAAGTATTTGGTTTGTTCTGGTTTTTCAAATAGAGTATTGAGAATAGGATCTTGTAAGGGTAAACTGTATATGATCACTATCGTCTAAAAATTTACTTTATGTGAAACAGAAGTAGCTATTTCCAGACTAGCCAAGGTAAGATCGACGTGTGTTAGAGAGTTTCTAAAAAAAAGAAGAGAAGATGATCCATCATTTAAAAGTATCAAATCTGACAACTCTATATCCAATTCTTAGACTAATAATATAATAGAGTAATGCAATTTAGAGTTAGTAGTACTATTATTACTTACAATATTATAAGTTAATTGAAGACGGTTCTTGATTAATCTTGATTTAAATGTTGATATTAAAATGTTCATATATATTGATATTTAAAAAATGAACAATTTCTGTCTAGAGTAGTGTGTTGATTCTTAGTTTTACAAGTGACGCATGCCTTTTTGTTGGCATTGATGATTAACCTCATCGGTAATTAAAGCACATCAATAGGATACGTATTCTAACTGCTGCATCTTTCTTCATAACCTTTCGTGATGACATAATTGAAGGCAGGAACTGGCATATATCATGCGGTCACCTTAATTTTCTTAAACAGCACCGTTATATGTTTTGGTACATTGTAAGTGATTCGAATAGTTCCTGTGTTACCTATATACTGTTTTGAATTTTTCTTGTCACGTGTTTGGCCTCTGTTATCACTGATTTCTCTTTTTGTAGTGTTGTTGCTGAGGTTCTCCAACAATGGAGGCGAATCGAAGGTTGGCCCGAATTTAGCTTCGCGTGCAGTAATGCCTCACATTTTAAACAATAGTTTTAAAAAGGTTTGTCGGTAGCGATAGCGATTGTTCACTTTTTTATGGAAACTAAAAAAGTAAAAATAAATTTATAGTTATTAATTGAAAGCTATTTTTCTGTATAAACCAGCATTATGCATTTTAGATATTCTCTTTTCAACTTATTGTAAATTATTTTACATTTTGCAAGTATCTCGTTGGAGAGATGAGTTAGGGAAAATTTTGAGTACTAGTCTAGACTTCTGTAGCTGTCTCCCGTAGCAAAAAATCTCAGAACTGTCAATAATTTAAATTTGGATTTTTAATTGCGCATTGTAGTATTCTGCCTGGTAAATTCTTCGCATACTAATTTTGTTAATTCTCTAAAACAATCCTCATTGAATTTTAAGTACCTGCGATAGGCATCTGCATCATCCAATCTCAATTTGTTCTGTACAAAATCAGAAGAACTTGTAGTATTCTTTGTAATCTCCATATTTTTACCCATTGTCTTCGTTTTCTAGATTTTAATCTTTATTGCTCGTTTTTCGTTTACAAATAATGTAACCGATGCTCACAAATTATTTGCGCGTCACTCATATTCTCGATTTTCTAAAAAGACAATTCAACACAACTAATGAATTTGAAATTTAATGCACGTATAATAATTTAAACATTTAATTTTCTGGTAACAACTCTAGTTATGTAAATGATTTATTTTAATATAAAAATAAAGGAGGATACTACTAGTGTATCATGAAGAACAAAATGAAGAATGAAAATGTAATTCGTCTAAACAGGGTCTGCGGTTCTGATTATTATGGTGCAAAAAGACATTAAATTTCAAATACTAATGAATTATACAAGATGCATTTACTTAAGATGGGAATGTACTGGGAATAGTGAAAATCGCTAACTTTGGTACCAAATATCTCGGTTGTTTTTGGGCCAATTTTCTTGAAATTTGAAACAAAGAAGCATCAATCAGTTTTGTTGGGAATAATGGAAGTAGATTTTTGAAAAAAGTTTTTGTTTTTGAGATATATGGCATCAAAGTTTGAAAATTTTCAAAATTTCATCCACTTTGGTACCAAAAAAGTCATATTAAATATTATCCGATTTTCTTCAAATTTCGAACATATATACATATTTCAATGTAGTTGTTTTGATTTCGATTTTTTCTTTGAGTAAATGCCCATCTTAAATTAAAACATTTGTGTAAATTTACTTTAATACGAGCTCGTTAGTTTACTCTCTTCAGTGAATACTCTTACTATTAGACCACATATGGATAAAAATAAAAACTCATATTATTATATGTATATGTATATCAATAAGATATAATAGTGTTGTACATATTATTATCATAGAACAACTACAATAAATATTAAATACCTGTTATCTGTTTTTCAAATAAAATGAATTGAATATTGGATTATATTTTGAAGAAAAAAAAACTCATTGATAGTTCATCAAAATTTCCTTAAATTTTCTTCCGACTCTATCTACTATTTTTTTTTAAAAAGTGATTTTTAAATAACACGAAATTTTGAATTTAAGTCCTTTTATCTGGAGAACCACTAATCCAATCAAAGTGAAACAAACTGTGACAAAAAAATAGAGTAAGAAGTTCTATTTAAAATGGTATATTAACTAATCAAATCCAAGATGCTGATAACGAGAAATAATGGTTTTCGTAAAACACGTTATTTTAGACCAACAATTTTAAGGGTAGTTTGCGTCCTTAAGATGAATTTGTGACAATAGAGACATATACCACGTTAAAGAGGACATTCCAAAGTATCATTATCGGAAGATCTCGTTTCAAAATCTGGCGGCACCAATTGGGAAGTTTCCCCTCATTTTCTTTATATTCTAGTTTGTTTATTTACAATTTATTTTTAAATGAAATGGCAGTCTATCAAAGTATAGCACTGAGTTATGTATATAAAAGAAACAAGCATAAAAAGACAAAAAATACGATATTTCGATAATTTGACAATATTTTATCGATGGTTGTAATATTTTTATTGACAATAACATTCAAAAAATAACAGTTTAATTGTAATTTAGACAGGAGCTGATTTTTTTTTCATTTGTTGAAATTTTAAAATAAAGTACAAGCAATAAAAATAGCAAGAGAATGTTTAAAGCACATACGTACATATTATTCGGTACATATGTAAGTAATATAAAAGGAACATAATTCAAAACTTTCATTTCCAATTTTGTTTCATTCTTTTCAAAAATGTTTTAATGAAAAATCTAAAAGTAAAAGGGATAAAAGTTATTATACACTGTATATGCAGTATATTATACAGGTACAATTGAATTTTCTTCTTATGTAGAATGAAAATAAAGAATGTTGAATAGAAATATATATAAAGTATTTTCCGGAAAAATTTATTTTACAATGAATTCAATTTATGAATAACATAAAATATAAATTTGAAAGTCAAATTGTACAAGTAACAAAATGATCATATTGGAAATATGTGAATACAATAAATTGATAGTTGTAAGAGTTCTGTTAAAAAAATAAACGAACTTTTTAATTTGAGTACACGAAACATAATAGCGTCGTGCGGTTGGCAACACTATGTTCGTCACAAGCACTACTCTTTTGCGGATTATTGCTTTTTGAGTGTAAGGTGTTTCTGCCAAACTAGGAAAAATTTTTACTGTAACTTGATTTTTGGAAACAAGCTTGGGTTGCTGAATGATTTTTCCGAATCAATTGAACGATCAGAAAAAAAAATTAAAAAAACCTGCGATCTGATGCTTGCAAATCGTCGATTGATTGTTAGAGAACTTGCAAAAGAAGTTATGATCTTAATAGGGTCGTGACAAAACTTTCTGGCCGAGGAATTTAATATACACCGAGCTGAAGAAAAATTCGTTGCTCATTTGATCTGCTCACCGAAATGCAGATAAAATGACGAGTAGAAATTTGCTAATTTTGTGCCAAAAATTTAATTACTGTCCTCTCTTAAACTCACTACTGATCACATCTTGCTTTTTGTGAATTTTTCTTATTTCTTAACTTAAAGTCAGTGTTGGAAGGAAACCGTTTCGATACCATTGATGACATTCAAACAAATTCGTCACAGGCATCAAAGAACATTTCTCATGAAATTTACCAGTACTTTTCTATATATGAAAGTTGAAATATAGCTATTTGTGTGTGCATGGGAAGAGGAACACTTTGAAGTGGAGAGAGAAAAAACAATAATGTGTAAGTTCATAAATATAAAAATTTTAAAAATAAAGTTTGTTTATTGTTCAGTATCACTAAGCTTTTTTAGTGATATTGGCGACCAGATGAAAAAATGAAAAAATAAAATGAAACACGAACTTTCTTATTACAAGTTTACACCAATTTTTAATTTCTTTACAAAAACTTTTTTTACATTTAAATAGACAATTTAAAAGATGCGAACTATACAAATAACAAAACGAAACTATTTTAATTCTTTAAGCAAAACAAAATATATACGCCGATAACATCGATCGGCCAGCTCCACTCAAGATGTGATTGAATAATGAAGATGAATTAAACAGTCCTTGCCTTTTTGTATGTTGGTTCCTTCTACGTGCTTCTACAAAAAAAGAAAGATCTGTAATGAGAAAAAAAAGGTGTAAAGTGCATCGATTTGCGACTATACGACAATTTTCACACTGAAGTGAGATTAGTGTAATAACACTATCCCTTTTCCTTTAATCTTGATAGATCTTTGTAATATGCTTCATCCGAAGCATAGGAAGGTTATGCAATTCTTAGTATTGATTGATAACCAATTGAATCTTTATTTCTGAGTATACATGTACTCATAATGAAATATGCGAAGAACGCATTTATTGTACCGGAGTACATGAAAGGAAGAAAACGATATCCTTTGTAATCATACCGAAAGGATGTAAACATCTTAGCAGATATTTACATAGGATGGTGTGACTTGTTAGAAATTGACCGACACATGTGCATGCTTGTAACGCAAGATGCATTTGTTTTCTACTAAGCAACAATATGCTGTAGGTATTATGATGTAATCATGTATCTTGTACCCAGCAACCGTATGCTAAGTACATCGATATCCAAGCCAAGCAACTATATGCTGTGGGCATTACGAGATATGTTCGTATCTAGTACAAAGCAACTGTATGCTAAGTACATCGATATCCAAGCCAAGCAACTATATGCTGTGGGCATTACGAGATATGTTCGTATCTAGTACAAAGCAACTGTCTGCTATGTACATCAAGATTCATATACCAAGCAACTATATGCTATAGGTATTGTGTGATATATGTTACGATCTGCGCAATTATGTTCCTAGGTTTGTATCAATAAAAACCTAATTAAACATCTGCGCGGCCATAAACATGTGGTTCTAAGACCAAGAAAAAAGATTACGAAAGATCTTGCCGCATTCGAACGTGTCATATTTGAACCAATGTTCAAATATTAACGGGTAATGCGGTGCTTGAAAGTGTACTACTTACGATAATATTTAACATGCCCCCCGCCTTGAAGGAACTTCAACAGAGTCTACATTTTCCTCAATTGGAAGTTTGCAAATTTTGTTAATTGATCGACGTAACACTCCGTTCTGTGTCTGGACATCGACCACTCGAATGTAGCCATCGGACCCTGGAATAGTATGGATAACCTTGCCTAGCAGCCAGTTTCTTGGAGGCAAGTTTTCATCCTTCAAAACAACGATCGCCCCAATCTCGATGTTCTTCATTGGAGTTTTCCATTTTGTCCTTTGTTGAAGTGTGATTAGATATTCTTTGCTCCACCTCTTCCAGAAGCTCTGATGTACTCTTTCCACAAGCTGCCAACGAGACAACTGATTGAGTTTGAGATTGGTTAAATCTGGTTCTATGATGGAGCTCATGTGTCTTCCTATTAGAAAATGTCCAGGTGTCAATACCTCAGGATCGTTCGGGTCGGCGGATATTGCAGTCAGAGGGCGAGAATTTATGACAGCTTCAACTTGTATCAGGAAAGTTTGGAATTCTTCTAGATTGAGAGAATTCCCATTCAATGTTCTCGTCAAGTGGAGTTTTGCTTTTTTGATTGAAGACTCCCACAGGCCGCCGAAATGTGGTGATCGTGGGGGGATGAATTTCCATTCGATACCCTCGTTGTTGCAACAATTCACGAGCAAATCGTTGTGGTGTTGACTGCAAAAGAGATCTCTTAGCTCTTTGAGTTCGCGCTTTGCTCCGACAAAATTGGTGGCATTGTCTGAAGTTATTGAGGCACATTTGCCTCGTCTCGAAATGAACCGCTTCAAGGCTGAAATGAATGCCTCCGTTGAAAGATTCATTACTATTTCAAGATGGACAGCCTTCGTGGCAAAGCATACGAATAGCGCAACATATGTCTTCAACACTGATCTACCTCTACCAAATGATTTAACAAGAGATGGGCCACAATAGTCCACTCCAGTGTGAAGGAATGGGTAAGCGATTTGGACTCGCTTTCTGCGAAGTTGACCCATTATTTGTCTCAAACATGACGGTTGGGATCGAAAGCAGAGAATGCACTTATGGAGTATCTCTCTGACCAGTTGTCTACCATTTGGAATCCAATATTTTTGCCTGATTATTGTATGCAAGGTTAGAGCCCCTACGTGTAAATGTTTCGTGTGTAGGTATTCAACTAGAGCCTTGGTAAAGATGTGTGAACGAGGTAGTAGGATTGGATGTTTGGCATCGAACTCTAGTTCGGCAAATTCTAGACGACCGCCGACTCTTAACAAACCTTGAACGTCAAGAAATGGACTTAGGCAGTATAGATGACTTCTCTTATCAATGACGCTGTTGCATCGCAATTTTGAAATTTCCTTGTTGAAAGCGACGTGCTGTATTGCTTTGATTATGGTAATCTCACTATTGGTTAACTCGGCTAATTGGAGTTCCTTTGAAGGATACTGTATGGATTTGTTCCTGCATTTTGTTATAAAACGAATTACATAGGCGAATACACGTACAGTTCTTTGATGTGAAGTGATATACTTGAACGATGAGAGTAGATCGGAATTCTCAGCGAGTAAGAGTACTTGTTTTGTCTTCTTCCTTTCGAGCGAAACGGGCTCAGCTAATTGAGTATTGGGCCATGATGACTCGCTCGACTGGAGGAAGTTAGGACCATGAAACCACAACTGATTGTTTAAGAGTTGATCAGGGCGAGCTCCACGTGAAAGTATGTCGGCCGGATTGTCATGAGACCGGACATGTCTCCAGCTGATGCTATACCTTTGTGATGTTGTCTGGATTTTGCTGACTCTGTGTGATACGAAGACACTCCACGTTGACGAGGGAGCTGCTATCCATGCTAATGTCACGGAAGAATCTGACCAGCAGTAGATACTTGAAATGCCAATTTTTAGACATTCGACGGCCTTCTCAACTAATTCTACCAGCAAATGAGCTGCACAAAGTTCGAGTCGAGGTAATGTTTGAGTCTTAACAGGAGCTATTCGGGATTTGGAGCAGAGTAAATTTGCTCTAGTTTGGCCTGATTCGTCTGTGGATCGGATGTAGATGCACGCACCGTAGGCTGCCTGACTAGCATCCGCGAAACCATGAATTTCTGTCTGTATGCTTCTATTGAGCATGACAAAACGTTCGATTTTGATGTCGTTTATGGTTTCCAAATTTGATAAAAATTTTAACCATCTACTATGCAGATCTAACGGTACAGATTCATCCCAATCCAATCTCAATTTCCAAATTTCTTGCATTAATATTTTTGCACTAACAATGATAGGGTTGACCAGACCAAGCGGATCGAATAGAGAGGCTAAGATGGACAAAATTGATCTTTTGGTGATTCGACTTGAAACTCTCGTCTTATTCAACTTGAAACTAAAATAATCAGGGAGTGGATGCCAGATCATCCCAAGCGTTTTCGATACGTGGTTATCATCGATGATGGTTGTGTCTTGGTACGAATTTTGCTCGATTTTCGCTAGTAAATCTTTCGAGTTGGAGCACCATTTGTGAAGGTGCATGCCTGCACTTCTCAACACTGATACCAGTTCACTCTTAATTCTGTCAACTTCTTCCAAAGAATTGCTTCCTGTCAGAATGTCATCGACATAGACGTCTCTTTCTAAAACAGACGAAGCAATAGGAAAGGTATCTCTGTTATCAATGCTTAGTTGTTTGATGCACCTGGTAGCCAAAAAAGGTGCTGACGCCGTGCCGTACGTGACTGTGTTCAAAAGGTAAGTTCTAACTCTCCCTGAATTTTCCCACAGTATAGATTGCAGGGGAGCGTCATCAGGGTGTACAAGAATCTGACGGTACATTTTTACGATGTCGGCAGTCAGTACAAAACGATGTTTCCTGAAGCGACATAATATTGAGAATAGGTCGTCTTGGACAACAGGACCGACCATCAAAATATCGTTTAGGGATTTTCCAGTTGAAGTTTTGCATGATGCATCAAATACTACTCTAAGCTTGACCGAATTTCCTGATGATTGTTGTACGCCGTGATGAGGCATATGATACACCTTTTGTACATATTGTTCCTGATTGAATAACTCCATATGATTCAGAGATATATATTCGTCCATGAAGGATTGATATGCTACTCTAAAGGAGTCATTTTTGGAAAATTTTCTTTTCAAATGAGAATAGCGCATTTCAGCTGCCTTGAGTGATGATCCCAGGGTACTAGAAGATTCCTTCAGTGGTAGTCTTACAATGAATTTTCCATCTGTATTACGAGTTGTATTGTTGATGAAGTGTTCTTCGCATTTTTCTTCCTCTGCTGTCAATGGTTTAGGCTTGCGATGTATTTCTTCTATCTCCCAGAATCTCTTCAAGGTATTGTTGAGTGATTCGTTCTCCTCTTCCTTCTCTAAGCCCAGATGATTAGTGAAGTGATTAAAGTTTTCAGTTTTCCTTGCACTTGTTTTGCCCGAAACAACCCAACCCAGTAATGTTTTTTGTAGAATAGGTTTCTGTGGTCCCAATTTAATTTGGCCGACACACAGAAGGTTCATGAAAACTTCTGCTCCAAGCAAGATGTCGATGCGAGCAGGCCGATTGAATAGAGGATCAGCCAATTCTATATTACTAGGAATCTCCCAGTTTGTGATGTCAACTGGTGAGGAAGGTTGCTCTGACGTTATATTGGGTAATACCAGAGCCTCTAAATCGATGCTGAATTCCGAGGTTCGTGATTTGACAACGAATCTCGTTTTGTATTTTAGCTTTATTTCTTTGGCTGCTACACCAGAAATGGATGAGCCACAACGGATTTTCTTAAGAGACAGTTGTTGCACAAGCCTTTCAGTGATAAGGTGAGTCTGTGAAGCGGAATCTAAAAGAACCCTGCAAGTTGTCTCGACTCGCGATGGGGATGAAACATTCACTAATGCAGTCGCTATCAATATTGTTGTATGTGAAGGGGTATGAGATGTGGTCAGACACTTCATGTTGATGTCCTTAGATTTGGAGATCGAGGGTTCCTGTGATGGAGTGCCTTCAGTCTTGACTTGATCTCCAAAATGGAGAGTGGTATGATGTTTTTGAGTGCACTTCAGGCAGGCAGAAGATTTACAATTTTTAACACTATGGCCTGGTTTTAAACAATTTATGCAGAGACCTGTTCTTTTGACTGCCTGATATCTCTCTTTCGGTGATGATTTCAAAAATTTAGGACATTTACGAATAAGATGGTCTGTGGACTGACATAAGAAGCAACTTCTACATTTTGATTCAATGGAGGTATGAACCATCAACCTTCCAGAGTGGTCTCGCTTCCTAGGGGGAGGCGTACCCTCTAACGAAAAGGAGGTTCCTTGAATGTGTTCGAGTGTCTGACATCTTCTCTCCAGGAAGTTCATGAAAGAGTCCCATTTCGGAATGTCGTCCAATGATGCAGATTCCTCCCACTTGGTCTTAGATGTTGAATCTAATTTCGATGAAACAATGTTGATCAGAATTGCCTCTGCGATTTGCTCTCGTGATCCCATCGAATGCAGTGCTCGAACCTCACCATTAACCAAGTCGACTAAATCACGGAGTTGGTTTACCGAGCCTTTATTTGCGACAGAAAGTTTCATCAACTTTTGGATGTGTGCTCCAAAAATGAGACGTTTGTTATTATATCTGGAATGCAATAGGTCCCGTGCTCTTGAGTAGTTTTCATCAGTACAATCTAATGATTGAATAATGACAGCAGCCGGGCCGACTAAGCAAGATTTCAAAATCTGAAACCTTTCGATGTTCGAAAAAGTTGTGTCACTGTTGACTAATGTGTCGAACATGTTAATGAACCCTGACCATTGACTGTAAGAACCATCGAATTTCGGAAGTTGAATGGCAGGTAAAGTGGATTTGGACTTTGAAACACAAGAGCTCGAATTCTGTCCTGAGCAGGATGCAACTGAATTGCTGTCATCTTTACTTGCTTTCAAAGCCAACAATTTTTCTTTGAGAAATGAATAGGAATCTTCGAAATTGAATCTGAAATCGAGCTCGCTCTCATCTAATAATTCAATGTCTGTTTGGAGCTGCTCGAATTTCGTACGACAATTTTCTAAGAGATTTAATTTGATACTTATCTGAATCCGAGACCAGTTTGCTGCCTCGGTCTCGATTAGTTCAGCCAATCGAACTAGTTGAGTGTTGGTGATCTTCCTTGCGGCCTTCTTCAATTCGATGTCCGCCATTGTTGCTTATAGTTGCACAACAATTATAGTTTTAATTAAAAAATGAAACGAGAACAAGTTTAGTTTCACAAATATGATATAATTTTAATTAAAAAAGGTCACAATTTTAATTAAAATAGTCGCAAAAAAAGTTCATGAAATGAAACGCGAACAAGTTTCGTTTCACAAATATAATATAATTTTGATTAAGAAAAGATCACAATTTTAATTGAGAAAGTCACAAAAAAAGTTCGTGAAATGAAACGCGAACAAGTTTCGTTTCACAAATATAATATAATTTTAAATAAAAAGTCACAATTTTAAATTTAATTAAAAAAAGACACAATTATAAATAAAAAGTTACAAGAAAAGTTCGTGAAATGAAACGCAAACAAGTTTCATTTCACAAATATAATATAGTTTTAATTAAAAAGTCACAATTTTGATTTCAATTAAAAAAGTCACAATTATAAATAAAAAGTCACAAGAAAAGTTCGTGAAATGAAACGCAAACAAGTTTCATTTCACAAATATAATATAGTTTTAATTAAAAAGTCACAATTTTGATTTTAATTAAAAAAGTCACAATTAACTTCTAATTTTTTTTGAAAATAAGACTACGAACGTACGCGGTTTGTCTTTTTTTAAAAAGTCGTTTAATTTAAGGATTAATCACTATCCGGCTCGAAGGACCAATGTTCAGTATCACTAAGCTTTTTTAGTGATATTGGCGACCAGATGAAAAAATGAAAAAATAAAATGAAACACGAACTTTCTTATTACAAGTTTACACCAATTTTTAATTTCTTTACAAAAACTTTTTTTACATTTAAATAGACAATTTAAAAGATGCGAACTATACAAATAACAAAACGAAACTATTTTAATTCTTTAAGCAAAACAAAATATATACGCCGATAACATCGATCGGCCAGCTCCACTCAAGATGTGATTGAATAATGAAGATGAATTAAACAGTCCTTGCCTTTTTGTATGTTGGTTCCTTCTACGTGCTTCTACAAAAAAAGAAAGATCTGTAATGAGAAAAAAAAGGTGTAAAGTGCATCGATTTGCGACTATACGACAATTTTCACACTGAAGTGAGATTAGTGTAATAACACTATCCCTTTTCCTTTAATCTTGATAGATCTTTGTAATATGCTTCATCCGAAGCATAGGAAGGTTATGCAATTCTTAGTATTGATTGATAACCAATTGAATCTTTATTTCTGAGTATACATGTACTCATAATGAAATATGCGAAGAACGCATTTATTGTACCGGAGTACATGAAAGGAAGAAAACGATATCCTTTGTAATCATACCGAAAGGATGTAAACATCTTAGCAGATATTTACATAGGATGGTGTGACTTGTTAGAAATTGACCGACACATGTGCATGCTTGTAACGCAAGATGCATTTGTTTTCTACTAAGCAACAATATGCTGTAGGTATTATGATGTAATCATGTATCTTGTACCCAGCAACCGTATGCTAAGTACATCGATATCCAAGCCAAGCAACTATATGCTGTGGGCATTACGAGATATGTTCGTATCTAGTACAAAGCAACTGTCTGCTATGTACATCAAGATTCATATACCAAGCAACTATATGCTATAGGTATTGTGTGATATATGTTACGATCTGCGCAATTATGTTCCTAGGTTTGTATCAATAAAAACCTAATTAAACATCTGCGCGGCCATAAACATGTGGTTCTAAGACCAAGAAAAAAGATTACGAAAGATCTTGCCGCATTCGAACGTGTCATATTTGAACCAATGTTCAAATATTAACGGGTAATGCGGTGCTTGAAAGTGTACTACTTACGATAATATTTAACATTTATTTTTTGAGCAGAGCTTGTACATATATATTGAAAATACGCAATAAAAGTGAATTATACTATTGACACATTACAGCTTTTTATGAGTTCACAGTTTTATGAAGTGGTGACACATTATAATAAGCTCATTATCTTTGACATTTTTCAATTTTTCAATAGTTTCTAGTGAATTTTCAAATTATTTATTCGCAATTAAAAACAAAGAACTCCGGCTAATATTTACTTGTAACCTCAAAAAATACGTCTGTAATATAAAAAAATTGAAATTGACAACATATTGTATTGGAAATTTGGAAAATTTCCCATAAATTATTATTTACCTTTAATCTTTAATCTTAAATCTTTATTTCACGTAATTACGACATAATGAGACGATTTTTACATCATTATGAACAGCTCATAATGATTTAATTTTACTTCATTATGAGGACTTAATGAGCATTCAGCTCATAATGAGCTGTAATGTGTCAATAGTATTATAATTTATTTTTGAAATTTCTGTCCATGATTTGATTATTTGATTTTTTATTTATGAGATAGTGATACTTTGAAATAAATTCTGTTCAAAAAAATTATCATCTTTCAAATACACTACATTACACAATTTTTGTAGAAAAAAATCAATTCATAACAATTTACACATGCACATGGTGTTTAAAAATAACAATTAAAAATAAAATTCATACTATGAAAAATAGATACAATAATTTTATTTGAAAATATTTATCAGAAAGAGATTTTTGATGAAATTTGATTCAAAAACTGATCATAAACTGCGAATTTTAATCACCCGTAGACTGAAAATCTCTTAAATTTGTATCCAATTTATGATCAGCATTCTGCATGAACCTTAAAATGAAACTCAATGATATCTAACATAATTGATATTCAATTGGTTTGTTTATTATTTTGAAGAACAATTGACTATATTACGTTCTGAAAATAATATCGTTAATTGTCATCGTCGGCTTCGTCTAACTGAAAACAGAAATGTGCTACATTCGAAAAAAAAACTACTCATGGTGTGTTATGCTATAATGTAATTTTTTTCTGTTAAGTATGTACTGATGTTTTAGAAATGACGTTTAATAATAATTTAAAAGATTATGATTCACTTGCATCGATATTTAAAGAAATTGCTTAATTTTTTTCTTTTGTATTTTTATGTAATAGTCGGTGATTTACGTTGTACAAAGTTAGTATACTTTTCTTTCTTTTATAACTGTAACTTCTAGGCATGTAAAACTCATTTGAACATCGAGCAATCTAAAAAAATTTAAATTATTCATCATACTTCCAGATTTTCAGAAAATTTTATTTTAATGCGAGAATGTAGGAGTATCAGATCTAATAACTACGAGTATAATATATAAATAATATTTTACTGTATCATTTTCAGAACAATTTTAATATGTATATTTATAATTTTTCTTCATTTTACTGACTACGGGAAAACAAATCGAGAGCCGCTTGATCTTGTACATGTAGGCTGAGTTCTAAAATGCATCGATGCATTTTAAATGCAAAGTAAATAGGTTCTAAATGTTTAAAATAAAAACGGTAACACTGTCATAAGTTTCAAAATGCATTGTGAATGTATTTTTTACTCATCATTTAAGCAAACATTTCAAAATCACAATCACTTCCTAAATTCTTTTCAAAATGTCAAATTTAAAATTATGCGTTTTTGATAAATGTAATAATGATACGCATCATATTTCGCATTACGGTAATACTACCACATCGATGTTTATTTTTTACATTTTAGAACTCAGAACTCAGCCGTATTTACATGTATATATTTGAAGAAAACCTTTACTTTTTAAAGGATTTTACTTATTTGCATACATACAATGCCATATAGGAAACACCTTTTATTTTTCAAAATAATTTTAATAGTTACATTTTATATACATTTGCATTATACAGTGACGAGCAAAACAAATACCACATTCTGGCAGAGTATAAAAATAGCCATATCATCACAAATTATAAGAAAATAATAATATATAATATAAATAAATGTTGTTATCATATACTACACATTCATATGCACACATATACATCACATATTGCAGTTACATATCCAGGTACAGATCAATGAATGTAATGTCTGCCGCTATACGTTTTGATTTCATAAATTTACGCGCTCTATCGAAATTTCTTAAATGGCTTTATTTTATACGTACCTTATGTGTAAATATATGTACGTATATAGTGCTTTCCCCCATTCTAGACCATCTCTTGATCTTAATTCTCTTATTTTCTTTTTTTTATGTCGAAAACATTTCTTTTTTCTGTTTGTACAACGAAAAATTTTTCAAAATCTAAAAATTTCCAGTACGAACGATTATCATGCGTATCATATGCATATCAGTCAATTCATTATATGAATTTTTTTTCCTTTTGCGCTTTTCCACTTGAAAAGTTTTCTATTCTTAGATTTTTTGTTTTTATTTTTTAAAAAAAAATCAAGTCAAATACGTAATGTCATTTTGTTAAACATAATGAATTAGGAAATGATGTAATGTCACAGGTTATTTTGTGATCCAAATTAGTTTTATTGGTGATTAATTTTTTTTGTTATTAGTGATGAATGATAAATAAGTACAGATGACGTTATGATGATGATGATGATTCAAATGATGAAATGTACATAAATATTTTATGTATAAGTGCACGTGATATATCGAATATAAAATATTACATAATTTTACAAAATGTTTATTTTCATTTTCAATTTAAATAAATATATTGAGTAATCTCATAATGAAACAAAATAATGACTTGTGTACGTATGATCAAGTTTCTACCTTCAGATGGAAATTCATTTCGTTTTTCTAATCTTTTATTATTTGACTTCAATCAATCTTCTCGATTAACATGAGTATAGAGAACTAGTTTATTTCACGTTTCAGTTAAAGGTAGGTGTTGTTAAAAATGAAGAGGATTTTTCGTTATATTTTGCAAGCGCAAATAGACAATGATAGATTATAAGATTATTGTTATTCCATTTTTTTGGATATACTTAAATGTAAGTAGTATGTGTAAAAATAAGTTACAAAAATGATTATGGCAATTATGATGATGATGATGAAGAAATCATTTTCAAATTGGTGACGATAATTTATATCAAAACTGTGTATGCGAAATTAGGTCACGTACGTGAACGTGAATAACGAATAAAGATAAAAAATATAGTAAATACACAAAAAAAAAAAAAAAGGAATGGAAATAAAAAAATCTTATATACACAAACAAGAATATTAACTTTATTTTTAGATATTTAAGATTTATATAATGTTGTCCTTGAGGATTCAATTAGACGAAAACTTTAAAATTACTTATTACAGAGATATGTAGAGTGATTCGTAATAAAGTGTTCCAACATGTATCAATCAATTCCTTGAACTATTGTTATCAGCGGCATTTTTTCGTAAAACCCCTCATTCACTACTTTTTGAAGGGTTGTGTCGTCTGTGTGGGTCTATTGTTAGTTAGTTGAGAATGAGGATGAGAATTGAAATAAGAATTTTCTAGTTCAAAGTGATTCTGTTTCAGAGAAAATGAAATAAATCGTCAAATTTTTCTCATAATGAGAAAAAAGTTTTCATTTTGATTTTGGCACGAGAAAAAAGGAATGAGAACATAAAATAGTGAAAATAAAAATCGTTAAATACTAAGAAACATGTGAAATTTTTTGAAATAGGTACTGAAGCATATGCGAAATACTTTGTATTATAAATTTCATAATTTTACAATATTAATCATTTTGTTTAATAATTTTGTTTAATCAATTTAAATATTTGGAATTTTATGAGCGACAGATAGATGCTTAATTTAGTTTATCACCTCGGTGTAATTGCATACACCTTCGCTTTGGAATTCTAAAAGTTGTGTCAAAAGTCTCATAAAATCTCGTATCTGTATCGTGAGTTATTGAAGGTCAAAGGTCACAAAAATTGGTTTTTCACAATTATCTCGGTTTCTACAGCTCTAACGACGTTAACATTTATTATAAAAATTAAAGAGTGTAAAATTTACAACAATTTCTGTTTGAACCATTTTTTCATACGCTTAACCGTTTTTGAGGTAGAGAGCGGAGAACGCGCAGTGCTCAGCCATACATACTATAATACAAGGTCTCTGTGAATAATACATACTTTGCATATAGTTAATAAATTATTAAAATATTATTAATAATGAATTATTTGTATTATTTATTAATTAATATTTAATACATTATATTTAATAAGTGTGAGCATCATTGGATCTGTAGAAATCGAGATAATCGAGAAAACAATTATTTTTCAGAAAAAATCAAACTTCATACTAATGGAAAAAAATTGCCCGTTAATCGGGTGTTTTTTTTCGAGAAATCACTGATTTTTTCTAAAAAATCATAGGTAAAAAGGCGTAGGTTTTTAAATTTAACTACTCATAACTTTTGATACAAATGAATACTATATAATAATACTAATACAATACTAATACTATACCCATAACTATTTCCCATTTCTTTGAAATTTTGAATATAGGTAGACTGAAGGATATTGTGGTCCTTAAATAAAGCACATTTTCGATTTTAGGTCTTGAAATTTAATTATAAGGTAGTTCTCAAAAAAGGCGAGAAATTTAATTTTTGAAAAATCGTTCAACTTTTCAACATTAAATCTTCATATATCTACATGATTTTGGTATCAAAATAAAATTTGGACTTTTCTAAAGTATTTACAAAAACAAAAAAAATTATAAAAATCTTTGCTATATTCCCATTTTTTTAACAAAATAAAATTATGTTTTTTTCACCAGAATATTCAAAAATCCATTTGTTATACAAAAGCATTTTTTAAAATGTTTGTGATTGAATTGTGAAATCTTTTTATATCTGAATTTCCCGTGTGGCTATTAGCATATATAAAATAAATACTAATAGTATTTATTTTATATATGCTGTTAGGTTTAGTACAGTGGAATTCCATATTTTTATTAATAAGAATGTCTTTGACGTCTTTCATAAATTCGTTATCAAATACCAATAATTTAGGTTTTCTTTTTGATAGAGATAAATAATTTAATTTTTTCGATAGAGGTTGTATGTTGTCTATTTTCTAAGTGAAAACTAGTAACACGTTTTGAAAGTTTGTCGATAAAATTTTAAAAGGAATTTTTATTATTTACATTTATATATCAATGTATACGATTTCGTTTAGATTATGTGGTGTTAAAGTTTCGCTAAAATTGTTCTTTATTGATTTTCTATCATATTGCATATGTCGCAGTTATTAATAATTTCGTGTATTCGTTCTTTTAATTTTGAGTGATATATTCTGTTTTTAATGTCTTCATATGTTGCTATCATGCCAGAATGACCAGATTCATTTTTACAAAAAAATATCATTTATTTTTTTAGGTTTTCGTGATCTTCAATATCTTGAGCGAAATGTTTACATTTCACGAATTTAATTTGGTTATAGTACCAACAATTTCAATCACTATTTTGAAGTCTATTGTAAGTATGGTCGTTTTAATAAGAGAAAATGCTGTTTTCCTATTAATGTATCATTTTAGAATACTTGTTACATTTCTATTTTCTAAATAGTCTCTACTTATTATATTCTATCGTTTTTAAATTTTTTTCATATTCTGCATATTCTGCAGTTTTGGTTTCGCGTTAAATAATTTGGGATTTAAATCGATTTGAAGTCTTGAAATCTTGAGTTTATGTCTTTACCTATGTGTTTTACATCTATCCATTTAATAGATTGGTGATCTTTGATCGAATTCTTTACCATATATGTAAGGTCTAAAATATTTAACTGCCCATAAAATAAATAAAAGGGGTGCTAGCCCGTCTCCTTGTTTTATTCCTGTTTCTATCCTGAACGGTCTAGATTTAATTCCTTGGACTACTACCTTAGTTATTGTACCTTTCGTTGTTGCTTCTACTAGCTTTATCAGTTTCATATGGGTACGCCGTATCTCCTCAAAACGTTGATGATCTTTTAATACAAGTGAATGCTTGTTTGAAGTCAATAAAGAAAAAGTGCAAATCGATGTCATATTCATAAAATTTTTCAGTTATTTGTTGCACTGCAAATATCCACAAACCGAATTGATTGTCATCTCAGATGTCCTCCTTGTATTTACGCGATCTTTTATACAGCATATTGGAGAAGACTTTATAGCCAATAATTAGCAAGGATATTCCTCTGTAATTAGTACATACATTTCTACCTCCTTTCTTGTGCATTGGTGTGTGACAGTGTGTGTATGTCGCATTTTCTATGTAGATATACACACTCTGTCAAATTTGCCTTCTATACAAATCAAGTAAAAAATTTCACAGATTCTTTAATAATTGTCTTACATTCTGGAAAGTATTTGAAACATAAAATATACCAAAAATGTACAATTTTAACCAGTTTTACGTTACCAGTTTTGTTTCCAGGTTCCAAATCCTATCCGAGGTTCATTGTTTGATCTCATAATTTTTACAGGTTTCTCTTTCTCAATTTTTACAATTTCCCAGGTTGTTGGTCATACGCCAAACCTCCATTTTAGGATCACACTATATCCTTTCAGTTCTCTTATCTACCACAGTTAAAGTTAACAGCACCACCACATGATAGCAGGATATAGCGAGAGTAGGACAGACTTCATTTCATTGGATCTATCATTAAATTGCACTTCACTACTCTCTTGTCGATGGACAAATGTGCAAATAACATGAAAAATTTCAATGCATGCAAATAAAAAAATGACGCAATCATTACTTGATTCAAAAGAAAATAATTTATAAATAATCGACAATGTTATTTTTAAAACTCCCATATTTCCTTTTCGCTGATGATACATTTTTTGCAAACATAATAAGACATAATAAGTCAGTAATTTGAGCAGTGAAAGTTAATTTTATTTGACTTCATGCAAAGAAAAGAAAATGATTTAGGTTTCAATTTTAATATTTTCTCCATAATTACGTACAATAAAAAATTTTGTTCATTAAATGCATTTATGCATACATAATGTAAATTATATTTTATATATTGATGAGATCAATGAATTTGATATTTGTATGTTGTGGTCCATATAATACCAATAACTTATGATACATTATGCGAGAATGATAAATTACTATATTAATCATCGGTTGATTACACTCATCTTAATATAATTTGATTACGTGACGTGATATGTATAAGTACCACAGCCTAAATTTCAAAAAAATTTGTCTGAATCGAATTTGATACGCACGGATATCCCATATTTCAAAAAATTGTTCACGTGATTTAGTAGTGTTAGGATAGGCAATATGTGAAATAAATAAGATTAATAATAAAATTTAATAATTGATTTTAATTTTTCACGCCTACGTATGTGAATTGAACACTTTTCATTAAAAATTTTGTATTTTTCAATAAAATATAATTCATTTTTAATTTGTTTTTTTTCTTCGACTACATATTTTAGGAAAGTATGGTATTAAAACGATTTTTGCTTTCTTATCTAATTTCTAAATTGTTCTTTTCTTGTTTCTTTAATGAAGTTAAGTTTTCAAAGTTTTAAGTAAAATTCGTTTTTACATCTCTTACGTTTCCTGTTTTCTTACACGAAATTAGATATCTGAGTGCTGAATCACTACCTAATTGAAACTGGATCTGATTGAATTGACAAAATGTTGTTAGAAAATTGACCAAGAGATGGAACTTTTGAAAAACTGCAGAAATTTCCCTAAAAACCCTTCTTAGAAAGGAGAAATTCAGTAGAAAAATTAAAAATTTCAATATCAAATGTCAGTTTCAATAAAATTGAATTAGGTTTTTTTAATTTAAATTCGTTTTCTCAATTTAACCGATTTATGTTTGACAAATTGTAATAATTTATCATCGTTCACCAATACCATTTATATATGCAACTATAGATGTCAAGTCTAATAAAAAATCGGGAATTTCCACTGTTGCTTTCAAATACGTTTCTTGATTTATAAAATTTCTCACTTGCTGATGACTGTGAATTTGACAATTTGTCGTCTTCATTATATTTTATATTAATTCAATTTTTTTTAGTTAAAAGGATATTGTCACTATTTTTTACAATGTCATAATATAAAAGCTGATCTCAGCCATTCATACCACAAGATTGTGGATAATCGTTGTAAATTTGCAAAAGATTAATAGCTAGGTACATTTAATAAATAAAATCTTCGCCTGGTCTCTAAAGTTAAATAATGATGTCGTCTTTATTCTAACTTTTTATAAAAATTATAAATTTCTAATAAACGAATTTATTCAAGTTTCAATTTCTATCAATCCATTTATTCAATATATTACGCATAATTTTCACAAAATGGTTCCATTTTTCATACAATATGCAATGCATACATGCAATAACGAATTGTATTAAAACAAATGATTTGGAAAGAATGTGAGAACGAGACGTATATGTATCAGAGAATAATGATACATATAGAGAGAAATATAATTATAGTAATATATGATATATTATTAATAATAATAATATATTTTTATATAACGAGTAATATAGTACATATTTAAAATCTGTATAGCCATAAAATCAAATGGATAATAAATTACATGTTTTGTTGATAGTAACTTTTAACAATATAAAATACACTTTTAATAATATGTATGTATATCAAAAATGCTAAGAGATCAAAACTATTAAATCATGTATAACTACATAATGTCAACAGACAGATATATATGGCTATTCATTTTTGAATAATTCTTATATAATGTATTTACACTTACGACTTAAAAATCTTATAAACGTTTTGTTTAAAATGTGTACAGTAAAAGGTAAAAGAATATGGAAAAGAGAAAATCAATTATATACACAATGTAACATTTATAACACTCCCTTTCATGAATTTTGACACTTGATAAATGCGTTTCATAGTTGGTAGACACTGATTCTATAATTCTCCAAAAATATTTTATTTGTTTGATAGAATTTCATACAGATATACATTTTTATGATCTGACATCAACATTCGAAATCTATTTGCGTGTGAAAATATTCAAATGAAAATTATTATATTAAAAAGTGATAGGAAACATAATATTTCGTTTTATGTGGTTTTATTTTATGGTTTCATTGAAAATATAAAATGCTCAATTTGAAGAAAGAACAGTTTACGTTAAGATAAAATTTGATTGACTTGACCGTTTAATTATGAAAATTATCAGTGGGCGGAAAATATTCGAATATATAATGCGTCAATGGAGTGTAAATATTTTTCCATGACTATACTCGTATTCGTACATTGTTCTTTTTTTATAACACTACAGCTCTAAGTGAATCAGGACTTTCACAGAAGTGATCTCATGAATTTATGACTATCAATCGATCAACATGATTTACTTTTCTCTTCGTTGTTTTTATTTCATTCGTTATATATATTTTCTAATATTTTAATTTCTATGCAAACAGACATTAACTATACGAAACTACGAAATACTAAACTTAGAAACTGCGAATAATTTTACCTTCGCAGTTTTTAAAAACTTTCGTAGTTTGTAAATATATGAAAATAAACTACGAAAATTAAGAAGATTACGACAAACTGAAACGTGAACTGAATCCCCTGAATGTTTTCAAGATAAATAATTACATACTTAAATAAATTGAATTTTTCTAATTTTTAATTCAGAAAATTTTCGTCAACAACTTAACTTTAGATCATACTGGTAATGCGTACTTTTAAACCGCTTTAAGGCAATACTTACTTTGACTGAGATAAACATTCATATAAGGATATGGTGTAACAAAGTTTGAATGTATACATGCGTATACACATTCATTTAGGTCCATATATCGATTTAATTTTATCAACAATAATTTACTACTCATACATATATTTAAATTTATGTCCGTATTTTCGTAATGAATAATAATAAAATTTATTAGTATATCACACAATTTAGTATTCACTAATAAGTAACAGAAATATGTAGTTTATTATCGGTGTTATCATTAGAGTCATGATCATCACTGCTATCCAATAAAATTTTCCTGTTTCGATAATTATGGTCATCTTTTATGGTTTACAAAAGCGAAAAACATTTGCTTTCTTAAAAATTGTAATTTGACTGGACAGATAGTTACTATACTTGAATAAAAAATTTATTCGTATATACTATGATAGTGAAAAAAAATAAATTTAATGATCAAGATTTCACTTTTAATAATCATCGTTAAACATGTAGCTACATATACATATGTATATAGGGTGTCCAACGTCGGGTGGTCAACCAGCAAACAGTAGATAGGTCTCACTGAGACAAACAACAAATCTATGTACAGAGGGGTAATCTCAACCGTTTAACCGTTAGTGGGTGTTGAATATTTTCCGCACTAAATCTACGAAACACCCTTTAACAGCTACGTTGTACCAGCTAGAAGAAAGCAATCTAAGAAAAATCTGTTGGAAACCTCTCGCCTCTCTAATGATACCTTACTTGTTACACTACGCGTCCTTTCTTTCAAGAGTAATTGTGTTTCAAATTCAGAATTTTGTGATTTGTTGCCATTTTTTTCAGAGAAAATACAGGCTGTAGAAGTACAGTGCTGTGGAAGTAATTTTTTCTACAGTAAAGGTCTGTCTCTTACCGCTTCCATATACCAGCACATAATAAACAAAGTGTGGAAAGCCAAGTTAAAACTCATATCTAACAACCATATATTTTTAAAACATGGCTTTCCACACTTTGTTTACTATGTGCTGGACCTTGAAACATAATAACTCTTGAAAAGAAGGACGTAGAGGAACATGTAAGGTATCATTAGAGAGACAGGGAGTTTCCTACAGATTTCTCTTAGACTACTCTCTTCCAGCTAGTACACTGCAGTCGTTATAGGGTGTTTCGTAGAGTAAGTGCGAAAAATATTCAGCATCCTTTAGCACAAAACAGTTGTGATTAATAAACAATAACACCAAACACACACACCACCCCTCAATTATTTTAAAAGTACATATTTCAATTCTATAAGCTCACATACATGCAGTCGTAAATTATAGTGTTTTTTATGGTAATTTTCTTATCAGTAGACATAATACACGTGTTTCTAATTTGTTTTCGCATTGTTTGGTACAATTTGACAATACCAGTAGTATTTATTTTACATGTGCCCAAATGTTTTCTCCAATATTTATTTGTCACATAACGAATATGTGGTTGATAGTTGATTTGCCTGGCATGAAGCCGCACCTATGGATACACTATTTAGTATATGGTAATAATCTTTAGGCTTCATTTACAACCTAATTTCAGAACCTAATTTCACTTTACGTTGGCAATTTCAATTTCAATTAGAGAGTGACACAGACATATAATGTCGTGTAAGAAAATAAGGAACAAAAGACATATAAATTTCACTTTCACTTAGCGTTGCACTGTGAATACATTGTTAAAATATAACTCTCGTTAGTAGTTTGTAGCCAACATTTATCAAAGTAATGCCTCTAAAATTGGCACACTCAAGTACATCACCTTTTTTTTATACAGTGGGCATATGATGCTTGTTTCCCAATCCTTAGGCATTTATTTATTTATCAATATTTTCGGATAATTTCATGCATTTTCCTGGTTAATTTTTTCCACCTTCTTTTAGCATCTCTGCTACTATTTCATCTTTTCTTGGAGCTTCATTATTTTTCATCTTTCTTCATGCTTCTTTGACTTCTCTTAACGATATCGCTTCCGATTCTGAATATGAATGACAATTTGCTGCTCCTTGTACCTTTTCGTTGGCGAACGTTCCTTCACCACCACCACTTCTGTTAAGCATTTTATCGAAAAACTACACCCACCTGGACATGACGCTTCACTTATCAGTTAGCACATATCCATTGCTATCCTTCCTTACAAATACTCGAATTTTGCTGAAAACCTTTGCTTTCTTGGTTGATGTCCTGGTGAAACTGTCGTATCTCGTTACTTCTTCGCATGTTTAATATTACTTTCTTTTCCTTTTTCCTCTACTCTTTCTAGAGTTTTATCGCGCTTCTTACATTTTCTTTTGTAGCATTGATCTATAAGCTTCTGTGCCACAATATATTTTATTAAAATAAAGAATATGATATGAAGAATAAGATAATTTCTCTTTATCATGTATCATGTAATTGTAATAATTCTGATGTAAAGAGTCCTTTTCGAAGCGTCATAGCACCTGTTATGTGAATCCGCAAGTTGGTTTGTTATTTGACTATTCAAATTCAAGGTTTATTCTGTTTATATAACAGCAAAATAATAGAGTTACCAGACTTCTACAATCAAAATTTGGTAACTTCTTGCAAATAACATTCGCGCTAAAACAATTATGCTATATATGTGTATTATACAATATATAAAAAGTTAGGTTAAAGATCTGTTGAGTTTAACCGAAAAAATTTTACTCAATATTTTAACCAAGCTCGAATGTATCTAAATATCGTCCGCTGTACCTTTGTACTCTTGTAGCTACCGGGAAGCAGAAAAATAATTTCGGAATTTATTGGGCCATTTTGTAAATTATTTTAGCTACTAATAATTTCATGAAAAGTTGCATCAGAATGAAAATGTTTTGATCGACACAAAACTAAACTTAAAATTTATAATGTTTTTCTTATTTTTGTAAATTTTTTGTAACATACACGTGCTCAAAATTTCACTATGAGTATTTTTGTATTCAATTTTCATCAACGTTTTTCATCAGTTCACAAAAGAAACTTTCAAATTTTCAAACATCGTTTTAAATACATAGTAGAATATGTAGGTAAATGAATGTATTAATATTCATCACATTCACATCCTATACATATGAACATTCATATAAGTATATTTTTTTGAGATTATTGTGACATTGCATCAAAGATTTAAAAAGAAAAACATTTTTTGTTTCAGATGTGAAAGTATTCCTTATATTATTTATATTATTTATACGTAATTAAAGACAAATTTATAAAATAGAAATCGATAAACTCAAAAACTAAGAAAAAACAAAAAAAGAAAATGTTTTCAAATTTTCATTTTCCTCACTATTTAGTTTTATTTTATTTTGCTTCATATCATACTCAAGAAATAACAACAACAGAATTATTTAAAAAAATATTGCACTAATTGATGTACTGTTCGTTATTATCGATCAGCATTATCGTAGATTGCAGTAATATTTATTTATGTTATATCGTTGATAAATTTGATAAATTTGAAATCATGATTGAAAATGGTACACATGTTTCTGAGTAGTCAATTAAAAAATCAAAAAATAAAATATTAAATGACGGAATAAATGTAAAAAAATATGCATTCGCACAATAAACACTATTAATTACATCATTACATCATGTTCGTTAACATTTTATAAATTAATTGAAATGATCATTACACATTTGAAATTTAAACTACAAAATCACAAAAATCTTGAAATATATTTATGAGTATTCAGATTATAAATATGTAAATTCTTCTATTATAATGTGCAGCATATCATGTCACATACTTAGGCACACATATGTATGTACTATGTACATAATACATACTCGTATAATACAATTACATAACATATAATATGTATATGCACATCTTTGGATACTCATATTGTGCCTATTACCATTACTCGTATATGTAAGTATGTTTTTTTTTAAATTTTGTATTTGTTATTTCTTATACTAATTCGTGCGATTTGTTTCGATTTTTGCTTCATCTTATTTCATTAATAGTGAAACCCAATACATGAAGAGAGTTGTAGAGGTTTTGTCTAAAAAGTATTCATAATTTTAATAAAATTGAAATTTATTTTTTTCACCTTTTTCGTCTACAAATCTACATAAATCACGTGATCATTTGCAATAAGTAACACATTTTCTTATTTATGGATATGTTTATAATAATCACAAAGCTGCTGATGACTATGAGCATGATGAATATTGAATACATATAATTACATACTTTTTAATTGCGTTGAACCACAACGACTTTATATTTTCATACTGTCAGATGGCATAAAATATTGTTACTAATGCTTTTTGAGAGAGAAAAAATAAAATAAAAATTTGAAATTATAGGAAAATTTTGTATTACTATAATATCTAATATGTTGCGTAGAACCGCAGAACCTCCTTAAAAAGCTGATACAATTCATGGTTGTACCATTGTATAAAGCTAAAATTGTATCCGAGCTCGGAGCTCGCAATTGAGATGAAAAGAGCTGCATAATGTAAAAAGAAAATAAATTAAATAAAACAATGTTTTCTCTAAAGAGGAAAAAGACAAAAGAATTTCTCATAGAAAATTAAAACATGATAGATTATTACTACATTACATCATTTGAAAAAAAAAAATACTAATTTTAAACGCCCGGAGCCAGTGGGTGAGAATGTATTGTTATCACTTATCTGTGCATGCTTTTTTACAACATGTTTACTTATTTTAACTAACACTGCTTATATAAATGTGCTAGCCTGTAAGTGAAAATGTATTGTAACCATTGAATGAAAATTTTAGATTTCAAAAATGATTAAAAATATTTAGAAATACTATCATGTCTCAAAGTTGATGTATGAAAAAAAAACGCTGAAAAATTATAAATACCTAATCGCTTATTTGTAACTTTAAAATCGAAAGTAATAAAAACATGTAATTATGTCACCCACAAAAATGTACACATAAGCCGAAAAACATGTATAAAAAAAAATGTTATTCATATGACATTTTTAATGTTGTTAACAAAAATTGAATAAACCCAGACGTGCAAAGTCGAACTTATTTTAATAGATTTAGATTTGATTAAAAAAATTATGAATTTTTATCTAACTATTTATTGCTTTACAGTACAGCAGAAAATAATGGATCATTATGGATCATCAACAAAAATTAAGAGTCCGATATTTGTGGTCTAAACCAAAAATCGAAAAAAAAGGAAAAAAAATTTAATATTTAAAAAAATTAAAATAAATACATTATGTACAAGGATAATACAAAAGATAATCTTCTTCTATTGTGATTCAAGCGTGTGATGAAATAAGTCCAGGTCAACGAATAAAATCAGCTGTTTTATTCAAAGATAGCCTCCGTTGTTATTTGAATTAAGTATTTAATTATTCTATGATTGTATTGTTGTACGTACCTTATCCTCCATTCCCATTGGTTTTCTTCTTTTATAGAAGCAACAATTATCCAGTATTTTTCTTTCTAGCATGATGTCCAGCAGTTCCTTATTAGCTTTACTCGTTGTCTATAATTCCGACCCCTATTTCAGTTTATATTTTTTTTATAAAATGTTGAAAAATGAAATACACTGTTACACTGGACAACAGACTTGATTCGGATGTTTTAATAGTCCGGAAAATACCCAATTTGTTAGTTATGAATACAGACTACCAAACAAAGGTATACAAACTCTTTTACTGTTTCTACTTACATATGTTCAATTTTTCAATTAAGTTTTGTCTTGGTTTTGTCGTCTTTTTTTTTTATTTGAATTCTAAAAATTAATGAGATACTGAATACCTAATAACATAGGCATACTAAAGATGTATTGAAATAGAAATTATAAAGTAAATATTTTTTACTAATTTCGATTTCTGACAGTTGTGTCAACATAAATAAAACTATTACACATTGTAACAGTAATGAGATAGTGGACTAAAGAAGTAGACATTGAAAAATTAAAAACAAAGTGTATACATATTCGTATATTTTACATAGACATTTTCATACATGTAGCTCATTTTTCATACGATTCAGAATATCCTCTGAATTAACAATATTCCTTACCTTAGCTATATATGTACATTTTTATTTTACTAAACATTTCTAAAATACGTTCATCCATTATTATATATTCATTGTTTGTTTTCATTATGTTTTTTTTCAAGTACTTGACATTCTCAAGTATGTACATAATATTTTGATATCAAACGTTCATGTAAAAATTTTAAAATTTTAAATATGCCTATATGTACATATGTATGTAATTTTTTAAGAAAGAGAAAAATATAATAAAATAAATTGTAATTAATTAATGTCACTTTTACATTACATGTTACTCAATGCATCATACATACATGAATGTATGTAGTATAAGATTTATTTTCTTAAACTGCAATATTGATGTTTTCATATTATTCTTCAACCTTGGGGGTCAAATCTACATCATAAAAGTAGAATGAACTACAACACGAGCATAGAGTAAAAACCAAACACCAGTAATACATACACAATGTATGCAGAGTGATAAATGTGACTGAATAAATAATATATGTATGCATTAATTGATAAAAAATATATAATTTTAAATTCAATAGAATATACACAAATAAGTATTAATATAAGAATCGTATACTTTTCATGAATAAAATAATAGAAATGTGCTCAAAATCATCTTGTATTTGTACATATATATTCTAAGATTTATGAATATTTTTCGATATATCACTAAAAATTGTATGAGGAATACACTCAGTTATAATGACAAACAAATTAAGTACACAACATTCATATTTACATACATGCAGTGCAAAAATATTTCAAACTACGCGAACGTTTTTCGTGCTGATTTTTGCTGAAAAATATTATGCATATTTATTTTTGTAAAAAGAAATTTTTGCTACTTAATTTTTCTTTTAATATCGTTTTTATATGTTTCTATTGTCTTTTTACGATTGTTATGAAATGTATAGTGAAGATTTATTTACTTTTTTTACTTGGTTTTGATATATCAATTGCAAACATAAATGAAAAATTGAGTAGAGTGTGCATAAAATACCTTTAATAAATATATGTATATTTGGACTGAATGTACGTAAAAAAGATACATATTTTATTAGATACGAAATTACCACACAAACATTCGAGGTCTGTTCAAAAAACAGCCGAATTTTTGTTTTTAAAATTATTATTTTTCAAATTGCACATTATTTTTTTTTTGTTCCCTTCAAAGTATTCCCATCTCTTTTCACACATTTTTTCCAACTATCTATACACTTTACAAAACTGTACTTGTAAGCTTTTGTCGGGATGTTCTTCAATGCCTATGACGAATTTCTTAGAATCAACGGCTTTCTTTCAGCACTGATTTGAATTTCTGGAATGAGAAAACATCACAAAACGCCAAATCTGTTGAGTAGGGAGGTTAAGGGAGACAGTCATTTTATTTTTGACAAAAAATGGCAAATTCACACTCGATATTCTTCCTCAGTTCGGTTATCAAACGAAAATAAATTTTTCTGCAACGTTTAAATCTCTGAGTAAGTATGTTAACGTTATGGCATGACCCTACTAAGATCTCAACTTATTCTGAAAGTTTTCTTAGAGTCAACAAATTATATACACGCATCAGATCACATAGGTAGTATAACAGTTTTTTCCAGTTTCGCGTAAAATCTCACGTTGCATCGTTGTTCTCGAAAACCACACATTCGAAAAATCGACACGAACACTGAAATATCTTGCACTCTAACATCAATAACGCGTAGTAGAAGAAGTAAGAAGAAGAATTTAAGATATCAACAGATTACTCGGGAGGTTATGACGATCAAATTGTTTCCAACTGCAGAACGCTGCGATGCTTTTTTCGCGTGTGATTGGAAAAGTTCAGTTAACTTTTGAACAAACCTCGTACTATATACATTACACTCTATGCATATGTATGTACAATTATTTTGTAAGAATGAACATATTATATAGGATATGTTTTCTTCGACAGTTTAAATAATATCAGGAAATCAAAAAAATATAATAAAATTTTGAATAAAATTCATCAGATATTTATTATATAAAGTATAATTTATTGGTATAATGTATAATGTATACGAATATTTGTATTGTACATATATGCGAGATTATGTATACACACATGTTATGTATAAGTATTACAGTAGAGTTGGTACGAGTACATATTGTTAAAACGAAGAATATGAGTACAGGAGTGAGGAAAATATTACACAAGCAGATAAACAAAAACTATATAAATATGTATCTAAATATGACAAAAAGAAGAAGACAATCTATAAGATTATTTTCAAAGATTTACTATTCTTTGTTTAACGTTTTCTCATTTCACTTCTGTGTTTTGAATTTATTTTTAATATTAGTTTTATTTCAATACAAATAAAATATAAAAGTAGACAATTCACACACATCATGTACTATATATTGGACATACGGCGTATGGGTATTTCAATAACAATTTCAATGAAGGACATAAATGTGCATGTGCATAACGTAATACAACAAAAAAAGGAGAAAAATTAAATACTTAGATAAATTTGAAATATATATCAATAATATAACAACGGTCTGTTTACCATTGGAAATCGACAATCATTTTGTAATAACTCCTATAAATGTTGTACATAATAATATACGAGTATTTGCAATAATGCAATTTTTAACGATTTAATAGATTTTCTGCCTATTTTTGGAAAAGTCTAAGTATTCTACAATTAAACAAAATAAATTTATAAAAAACAAATACATCTTGGAATCATCAAATTTAATTAGAAGGTGTATAGACAGAAGTTCAATATTTTGGCCGAGTGTTTCAGTTATAGTTATAATACTCGTAGATGTGCTGAATAACTAAAAATAAAAATATGTAAAATATTTATAAAATCATTATAGATTGTTAATAATAATTTCAATTTCAATTAAGTATGTACATCATAATATGTGAATGTAATGATATTACAAGTATACATTATAAAAATTATTTAATAAATGGAATTCAGCATACAATTTACAAAAAATTATTCAAGAATATACGAGTACTTAGTTGAGTACCTATACTTACTTAGTTGAATATACTTTGAATATGAATATGTATATACATTTAAATAATGAAATTAAAGTGATTGAGAAGAGTGTGATGATATATTCTACACATATCCATTAACAATATAAAACAACTAATCGTTTGCAACTAATAAATGAGTAGGAGTTAATTTATTTATCTAACACATGATTGGAAATAATACTAAAACAGTCTCAAAAAGGATGTTGCAGATAATATTTTTGAATCAATTTTCTATTTGAAAACTTTAAATAAAATTTCGTACCAAAGATTTAAAATAAACTGTTGGAAAAAAGAATACAATCAACATTTATTATAATCTGTGATTTGATAATGATATCATTACTGAGGTAAAAATCACACATATGTATAATTAACACGTTAATTATAGTTATACTATATAATTACAAGAATAAAACAAAAATGTTATAAAATATCACAAAACATAAATGATGTATAAGTGCCATAAATGTATGCATACTGGTATGTATGTATGTATATTGGTATGTATCTATATCTAGTGTACTTATGTAAATATTACCATATTATTACATACTAACTAATGAGGAAATGAATGTCTGAGTAATGTGTGAAGATAATCACAATAATTAGTCAAGTCATAAATGATTATGGCAGATGATGATTATCATGATGATATTGATGACGATGTTGATAATAATGCCCTTACAAAAATGTATATATTAATGCTAAATAAATTATTATTAGAAACAAATTCTAACCTCTAAATGCATTTATTTTTATATCATACATAATATAACGCTTAATTATATGGTTAAGTTAAACTTATATTTACGTTACAAAGAATAAAGTTATACCACAGATCCCACAGATCTATGTAACTATATTGTATGTTACTTATGTCTGTGGTTATATACGTACCGTGTATATATGTATATTGTAAGTGCATGATATTAATAGTGTATTTGTATTGAATCGAACCGAAGCAAAATGTTGCATACATAAAGTGTCGGTCAAAATAAATGCAATTGATTTTGACTTTTCACCCTTTGAAATTGTACTGATTTATATAAAAACTATTATATTTATAAGTATATACAAAAAAGTCTCTTTGGAATGTGGTTACGATGTACGATCAACATGATTGAAATAATTTTTTACTGCAATAAGTAAAAATTCATTTAGTTCAGTGGCATTAATGAAAAGTGAAGATTGGTGTTAATGTACTAATTTTGAATGAGTGGAAGAGACTTTTTAAATAGTACCTATAATTAGTTTTTTTTTATTATTTGTTTTATAAGTGTTTTAATTTAAAAAACAAATTTTTAATAATTTCTCTGCAAAAAATTTGAAAAAACTAAAAACAGAACAACAATTGCTTTTTACTATTCGTATACAAATGTACAAAATACATATGTCCGCAAACAGGAACTAAAGAAAAATTGTCGTTTCCTTTTGCGGACATATATGTATGTTTCAGATTAACAATCATACGTTATTACATAATTATTTATTGGAACTACGTACCTATTTCAGCTTAATAAATAATCTAAGTACATAAATATATGTATAACTATACACTGCCGAGCAACTGGTTACGGACAACCTCTATTTCTTTTGTCTTGTAAATACTAAGAGGTATTTGAAAAAAGTAATGCAGTATAATTACATCCATAAAATGCACTTTTAAAATTTGTGATTTAGCTGTCTATTCAATACAGATTTTTGAAAAACCCATTATTTCAAAAAAACGCTATAAAAACGTGGAGCAACAGGATACAGACAAAGAAAATGTTATCATAATTATTACAAGAAAAAAGAGTTGCTGGTAAAAATAAAAAAATTAATTGGAATTTCATAATTAATTTTGTATCTGGTAGCACTTCCATTTCTTTTTATAACATCAAATATTCTATTAGGTTTAGAATTATAAAAATTTTGAATAATTTTTAATGGAAATTCATTCCAAGTGCTATAAATTGCATCTATAAGTTCTTCAACTTGCACAAATTGCCTCCCGTTCGAGTAAATTTTTCAAAATCAAAACCCTATTAACATTCTGAAAATACATGCGCATGCAATACACTATCAAATTATTATGTACGTGCATGTGTGTGTATGTGAATTCGTAGAAGGCAAATCTGATAGAAAATGCTTAATGCACAAATTATCAGGGACATTTTCCTTCATCAGGATACAAGTAATGAATGAAAAAACTTGCTCATGATGTCCTTTTTTATTTGCAAGAAATTTGAACCGATTATATCCTCACTCCTTTCTGAAAAATTGTTAAAAATGTAAAAATAGCCAAAAATCACAAAATGTCCTTTATTATCCTTCTACTAAGAGTTTTTGAAAATTTCAAGACGCATCTTTTGAGCTGTGGAACACACCTGTATCATATACCGTTATCGAGATATTGCTAAAATAAGAATTTTGACAAAAAATTTTAAATGCAAATTGTGACCGAGAGAGGGCTTCCCGACAAAAAAAAATTATAATCCTGTACTTTGCATCACAAAGACTATCTGTGGTCAAAATTTCAAGATTTCGACACTGAAAATTACTGTATCGCAGAAGATAGATCGTTAATAAGGATGGTAGAAGAAGCCTAAAGCAATAATAATATGGGGATGATTTCTGAAAAAGTAGGGAAATAACAGCGCTAAGAACAATCTGAATCCTCTACAAGATAGCCAAATCATAAATAAAACTGATGACCAAAAATCAGAAGGTAAATACTTAAATATTTCATTATAATAATTTAATCACAGTTTTAATTCTACTATTTCTACATATTTTCACTAAGGTTCTCCAGTGCGAAGGTAAAAAGAACCTTTCGACTTTTCTTTTTTGTTTTTCTATTACGCCAAAGGAACGATTACATGGCATATAGCTGTGACCTGGCTCTGGAAAGTGGTGAATAATTCGCTTAAGTTTTCCAAATCGTACAAGTGAATTTAAATATTGCACCATTACATGATTTTTATTTTGTGCAGTGCAGTTATCAGAAAAAATGTATTGCTTATTGACTTTATTCTGCAGAATATTGCAAATAAAATGGTGCAGGAGACTAATGACCTCATTTTGTACTTTTCGGCCTACTGTTTCATACATGTACATATGACTAACGCCTGTACTACATTGATGGATGCAAAAATTGTACACCCACAGTTGTCTTTTATAGAACACATCACTTGGTGACACATGGGGAAGCGGCATATTTTGTTGAAAATCAGTAGTGATGCATTCCGTTTCAGGATAACTTTTACATTTATTACTTTGTTCTTTAAGGTTGAGATAGAAAGATTCGGCCTTTTTTTTGTGCAAATCATTCCGAACGATAAGGAGCTCTTTTTCCTCATCATTTGCACAACAACTAATTTTTTTTTGTGAACTGATCACATGTTGAACACGTATCACTTTTTGGATGCCCGAAAGAAAGTTTGAAGTTTGTAAGAAAGAAATTTCTAAAGAAATAGTAGCTTATTTGTGGTTCTACAGTTTTTTTATTTTGAAGTTCCAAAAATACTGATGGCTCGAATTTTCCAAATAAAGTTCATGCATTTTTGTAATAAAACAATAACTAATAAAAATTTTTTGTAAAAAATAAACTTATTGCTACATGTTCTTAATGCAAAAACAAGATAACTTCTGAAGTCACCTTGTTTTTGCACTAAATTATTGCGAAAGGTAACTCCAAAACAAGAATAAAGACAAATTATATGAAATTTTTTTATACATAATAATCCATAAAAAATTGTTTTCGCTTGGTATATGGAGTTATCTGCTTTTTGCACCCTCGTCTTCAATTTGATTCTTTTTATCAATAAAAACCAAAAAATATTTTAGATCCTAGACACATACAGCTCGAAATTACCATAATTTTTGAAATCAACCTTTTTTCTTGATTTTGGCGACGAAATCAAGAACTTTTCATATAATTTCAACTGATCGAAATTATTGAAATTTCATCTAAATTACGTAAAAATTGCTTGATTTTGATCAAAATCACGATAACACGTCCAGTTTCCAATTTCATTTTCCAGTTTTAGCTGTCATTAATATCATATGTTCATATGGTTATACTGGTTATACATTCTTATGTATTTAATGGTTATATTTTAACAAAGCATATCTATACAATAGATGTATAGAATGTATAGATATGCTTTGATATTTTAGTCCACCAATTGGATTTTTCTGTACGATAAATGATGAAGTGAAACTTCTTCTTAAATTATTTATTTCTTATATTTTTTTTCGTTGTTTTTTTAATTGTAATCTAATCTTGAAATTGAATCTGTCAACTAACAATCCTCACAACAGAAATAAATCGATTCATTCTGGTTAAAATATTCGAAGAGAATGGTCGCAGGTGGTGAATTGGTGATTTAATATCTTATAATTATAATTAAATAGTTGTAGTTTGTATTTCGTTTGTTTAAAATTTATAAATACAATAGAGGTATTCACTCTCTCTAGTATTTGGCCTTGTATATTTATACTCGAAGTATTTTTACTACATTTTGCTAATATACTACGCCTTGTTATTTTCTCCCATATAAAATCAAGTAAGCCAATCATTGTAATAAAACAATAGGGTAAAGGCATGTTTTTTCTGTGTAGTATTTCGTAGTAAATATTTTGACAGTTGAACACACAGTAGTATTAAAAATAAAATTGTAGTATTACAAATCTAAACAAAAAGTTAACCAATAGTGCTTACAGATTTTTTTAATGATAAATACGTTTTTTTTGCTAAGTATATGGGTCAGTTACAAAAAAATTAAAAAAATGATAATTTGATTTCTAAAATATTAAAAAAATAACGACGAAGTGACGCAAGATGCCCAGTCGATTCTGAAAACAAAGAATTGGAGAAATGTTGCCAACGACTATACTGTATGGATATCTTTGTTGCAGGAGGTTCAGGTTCAGATTTGGACCGTGAAGAACAGTAGTTTTTCGGCCATTGATGATGATGAGGTATAAAATATACACACAATATTGCATACGTAATACAATAAGGTACAAAAATCTAGGGGATAAAAGTGAAACAAACAAAAATTAAAACAAGAAACTTCTTATTCATGATACTGCGAAAAATTGAGATAACTGGATTCTTATATTATTTTGTTTTTTGCTTTTAAATGTTTTTGTTGTTGTTGGTAAACTGCTGTAGACAAATTTCACTTTTTTATTGTACCAACACTATATTACTTTTGTATCTGTGACAGATTTTAATTATACAATCTTTCATCATTTAGTAAAAAAAAAAAATAAGAAATACTGACACATAATATCTGAATCTGCACAAACCTGGCACCCGCGCACATGATATATCAGCTAACTAATAATAATAATAATAGTATCGAGATTATAAAGAGAAGAATACAGATTTTTGAATTCAACTCTGTACCAAACAAAGGGGTTCTAGATAATTAATAAATATTGTAATTTATTTATATATATCTATAATAATAAAAGTAAATGCAATGTACATACATAAGTACATAATGTTTTTTTTCTCTTGCTTTGTTTTGTTCGATGAATGATTTTTAAATTCAGCTCGGCCAGTCGGCCTTGGCGTCAAGTAAAATAAAACTCAGTTTTCATTTTTATATATTGTACATCTGTGTACATATATATAGGACAACAAATTTGTCTGTATAAAAGAATATGAAAGCAAATCGTAGCGTTCTTGAAAAAATATCGACAAAACGACAAACACCAGTGTCATTTTTGGTCAATGCCCACGATTTAATTCCTCATTACCATAATCATAATCACAGTAACAATATTAGCGTTGTCGTCGTCATGTACTAACTCATAAAAAAATAATGAAACAGGTGAACGAATGATACTTATATACGTAGATACATATCTGAAAGACTGTATGTATATACATATACAAGATTGCCAAGATTACAAGTTATCACAAAAGTTAACAAAACCTATTTAAGTGCTACAATAAAAATTGATGAATATACACATAAATATCCTTAAATAGGAAAAAAATGTTGCATAAACTCGTATCTGGTCATAGAGAGCAACACAATATAACGTGTAGGTGGGCAGAAATTATCGTAGAGAAATTCATGGCTTTATTTCGTTTTCTCGGAATTTCGACTCCAATTACATGTTGACATTTTGACTGCACTCCATACATTTGCATCATTTAAAGTTTCTGTATGTTGTTTGCTGTTTTTATCATATTACAATAAAATATATGGTTTTCTTCTTTAGTTTTTGAGGTGTTATTGTCTGCACATTAAATAATTATAAAAAAAAAGAAATATCTTAAATTAAGTTTTATTACGTACATAGATTAGAACATATATGCACTTTGATTATTAGGAATATAGTGCATGTGCATATATTTAATATTTCGCAGAGGTGCAAAAATAACAAACGAATAGGTAAGAAAAAAAATTGATATCTAGTATATGGTGAACATATTACGTATAGCACACACTACAAGAGGATGCATAAAACATGGTTATCATGGCACAGGTGATAATTATTTTGGTCTGATACAAAAATTTATTATCAATAAGCTCACCAAATACCGACCCAAAATTTATTGTAATTATTCCAATCTGGTGTTTTGTGTTTTTTTTTTGTTTTGTCTATGTTTTTTTTCATTGTTGTTGTTGTTTGTTCTCAATCCTCAATATGATATTGGTTTTCATTCCACGATTAACATTAGTTTTTGTGTTTTTTGTTAAATTTTTTATTAATTTTTATACATGCACATATACAGGTGTACTATGAAATACGAGTATATCTCGTAAAGCAGAAACAGGGCCTAGTGTTAATGGGTTTGGGCGGAGAGGGGGCAGTTTATCTATCATCCCTTTCCAAATAGAATAAATAGATGAGGCAGAGGTGGATAGACGTGTGTAGGTTTAAAGTGTTGGGTATTCTACAAAATTTACATGCGTGTGTCTGATATCTTCCTTGACATAGTATGTAAGTGCCGCCATCAAATATGCACTGCCAAATACTGCCATGATGTTCTCTTAGTGAGCGATACCCAGGATAGCGTCTATAATCCAAGTTAGAAGCTGCTGTGCTAAATAGCATTAGCTTTACGAATTAATCTCGCGTAATCTCAGTCTTAAAACCAAAATTATAGGGATACATGCGTTCACAGAGGCCTTGGATATTGGATGGACATGTAAGATATATTTTATTTTATTTTATTTAGCTTAATTCAAGCAAATCACAATTAACTATAATTAAATATGAAATACAAAATACAATAGAATCTACATACAGACGAATTTATAATAAAAATAAGAAAGTACAGAACAATGGCTAAAAATTCAAAATATATTTTTTTAAAGTCTGCTTGGAAACATTAAGATCATTAGTGCTCGAGTGTATATTCATATCCTGAATTGCGAATTATATACATATTTCACTTATATTTACATATAAATATACATAATATACACTGAAAAAATAGTTGTAGAAAAAACATCTAAACCAGATTAGATGTTCTTCTTTTAGGTGTAATGCCTAAAAATATAGGTAAAACTTCTAATATTTTCCTACTTCAAATAGATGGCTCGCCTATTTTTGATTAGATAAATTTTTTATTTGTAATTTCAACTACATTTTGGGAAAAGCAACAACAATTAGTAGATGATATTCGAATCGATTTTTAGGTGACAATATGATCTAAAATGTGGAATTTTTACAGCTTTAAAAATACTATTTTCGTCTACTACAATTAGATAATCTGGCTACTTTTTATTGAAGTTAAAAAATTATAAGAAGAATGAAGGTATTTTGCCGACTCGCTGTAGAACTATGACGTATAAAGTAGATTTCGATGCTCCACTAAACTTATTATCAATTGAAGTAGACGACTTTACTAAGTAATATGATTGTTACATAAGAATAAAAAACCATTTAAAAATAGAAAATTATATTTTATACGATTGTCGCATATTCATGAGTTGAGTTAACGACATTAAAATATCTTCGAAGTATCGACAATCGTCATTATTGTGACTATTGCGAAAATTATGTATGTATGAAATGACAAAAATTTATAGGAAATAATAACAAGTGTATAATTTATTCATTAGTTTCATTTTTTAGTTTTCAGTTTTAGTTTCATTAGTTTTATTTATTCATTCATTCATTATTCATTTATTTATTCAAAATTATTTTATTTATCCATAGTATAAAAATCACCTACTACAATTAGGCAGTTCAACTACTGCAGTCGAAGATAAAAAATAAAAAAAAAGTGTTGGTATTTCACCTAATTTTGTGGTATTTTGAACTACAAAGTCGATTTTTCGGCTCTTTCAATATAGTTGAAAATATTGCATTCACCTACTAAAATTAGACAATTTAACTAATGCAGTCGATGATGAGAATTGAGAAACAAAAATAATAATGCATTATACATTACATATATTTCGTATTTCGTATTCTGAATTCTGATAGTGATAACTGTATTTTAGAGTAAATAATTTTTTCGTTGTCTCATTTCAAGTTATTAAACAGATTATACTGTAAAAGAACAATGAATTGTTTAGTTGTAATTTTTCAGCGATAATGTGTAGTGCTAGTGAAAAACAAATTTTAGAAAATTTGTCTTGTGAGGAATTAATAGAATCTTGGGGTTTTTCAGAACTACTGGATGGTTTTCGCAGTAAGTATTTAAATATATTGGTATCATTAAATATAACTAATGTAGAATATTCATAATTATTTTCAATTATTTTTAATTTAAAAAGACAAAGAGATTCTGGATATTGAAGTCTTAAAAAATCTTACAAGTGAAGACTTAAACAGATTAATACCTGATGAAAAATTTGGTCTAAGAATAAAATTTAGAACCAAATTATTTGAGTGGCGTTCACAACATGTAAGTTGCTAATTTAGAATTAAATTAAAGTGATAAATAATTATTTAAGCCTTTTTTTTCATATTAATAATTGTGATTGTGCATTATTTAAAATAATTTAATCATAAAAGAATTGTGGTTTGAAAAAAATACTAGAAAATATAGAAAATACAGTAATCCTGTATTATAATTTAAATGTATAGCTTAAAAAAATTTTTAATTTAAAAAAAATTGTGATTTGAAAAAAATTCTAGAAAAAAACAGTGATCATTTATTATAATTAAAATTTTAGAAAATACAGTGAATCTATATTACAACTTTTAAATTTAATTCTCAATAGTAAAATAAAATTTGTAAATTACATCACTTTATACTTAAAATTTTTCGGAATTCTAGAAATAAATTTTTAAGTTTTCTTTGCACGATTTCAATTTAAACTCACTGTACATGGTGATTAAGATTTAATTTCAACTCAAGTTTTTTGACCCGAAATATTTTGTCTTTGTAGTTGCTTTATAATTCTGATTTTTTATTAATTAATTTTTTTTAGAAAGCTTTAAATATTGGCGATACAATTTCCTTTCCTTTGGAAAATTGGTTATACAATAGTCCAACAAGCAGCCCTCTATATACTCTGGGATCTTGTTCTTCACCAAGCCATCAATCTGAGTCTAGTGTTTCTTTGGTAAGTTTACATTTTATCCTATATATATTAATGTTGATCATGCAAAAAATACCAAAAATCCTTCTTTCTTATTAACTTTTTTGACTTTATTTTAGGATTTGAAATCATTGTTGGAAAATTCTGCTAAAGGAAAATTCATTTTAAATTCGTTTAAGGAAAATGGATTTTTAATAAAGTCAGACAGGCACAAAATAAGTAGCATAATTTGTGAATTTTGGATGAATTCTGGTAAAAAAAATATATTTAGAGAAGATTATCATCAAGCCGCGAATGAAATTAAAAAATTATTCCCGAAAGAAGAAATAGTATGTATACAAATTTTTTCAATAAATTATCTTATATAGTTTTCTTTTTTAAGGAAACTTATGTGGGCACAAAATTCAGAAGAGGTTGTCTTAAAGAACGATTCTACAGCATAAGAAAAAATTTAGGAAGGCAGAAGAAAAAATTCATTGAAACTGAAACACGGAAATCCAACGATCTTGGTAAATATTACTTTGTTTCCATCAATTTACTGTAGGGTATTTTATTTACTGAAAATATATGGGTATTCACTTTTTGTTGCTAACAGGCAGACAAAATTCCAAAAACAAATAAGTTACTTGACTTATTTTTATAATTTTATTGAAATTATTAAAAGTAGTGAACACCCTTTAATGTATATTGTTTCATAAAAACTATATACATTGAAAAATGCTTCTTTGTAAATCTAACAAGAACATAACACTAGACTATTAGTAAAATGTTAATAATAACATAATTATATTAACTTGTTTCATACTTTCTTGATTATATTTCTTGATTATATTTCTTTCAATATGTTTTTGTAATTAATAGACACAAATTCTTCAATTCCAACATCTGAAGAAGAGTTACAAAAATTCAAATGGTTATTGTACAATAAATCTCCAGAAGATTTGGTAATTTCATATTGGAAAGAAACATATGAGTTAAGAAAAAAAGATATTTGCAATAAAGAAGTAGATATTCTAGAGAAATGGCCTATCTTGAAACAGACTATTGGGGCATCTTTGGTAAGTCATATGTCTAGGCTATTTTATATACTTACATTTTAAATATACATTCTTTTCTTCCAGATTGAATTAGATTTTGATATACTGTACCCTCAAAAAAATTTATATGTACATATGTATGTATACTAGATTAAATAAAACCTAAAAATAATTATACTATATTACACATAAAAATTATTTTAAGAGAAAATGTCGAAAAGAATTATATATTTTATTTTTTATTAAAATTGAATTACACATTTGTTTTAAAAATTTGTTTTAATTTTACAGCACTTGACTTGATCCATATCCATACCAACCATTATTTTTCGTTAGAGATTTACCTTTATTGGAGCTGATATTCATTGAGCTATTTTCGGAAATTTATCTACAGTTTGTGCGAACTTTACCTTTTTTTTGTAGAAGATTTACCTACAATTGGTCGAAAATTCATTTAGCTATATTTTCGGAAATTCATCTACAGTTTGTGTGCACTTTGCCTACTTTTTGTAGAAAATTTGCCTAAAATTGGTCTAAAATTCATTTAGCTATTTTCGGAAATTCATCTACAGTTTGTGTGGATTTCACCTATTTTTTCTAGAAGATTTATCTAAATTGGGACGAGAATTTATCTACATTTTTTTAAAGCAAGCACCTAATACGAATAGGTAAATTGTTAAAATATATAGGCAATGTACCTAAGACAAACCGTAGTAAATACAACTAAACATGATTAGATAAACCAACGATTGTCAATAGGAGGCTAAAAATGACCTACTTAAAATCGGCAGTACATCTATTTTTTTAAATGAAAAATCGACTTTTTTCTTTCAGTGTACTTATATTCGTATAAGGTAATAAATTTTTTAAAGTTATTTTACTTACATATATGGTATACATTTGCAAGAATAGATGTACATATATGTATACCTACATACATTATGTCTATATAAACGAGTTAAGTGAATATTTTTTTCTTCATAATATATGCAGGAATTATGTATATTTAATCTTAAACCATTATCAATATTGCAATATTAAAAGTTTATAAATATTTAATCGTTGACGGTTGTTTCACATTCAATACGAAATTGTAACGCATATACATATTATTATTTATGAGTATTATTATTATTATTGAAAAAACCGGCTCAAAGATATGAATATGCTAGAATAAGTACATACAAGTATTTGTATGTACGTATCGGTACATATGTATATCGTATCGTATGAATATAAATATTTATGCATATTATACATTATATAATTTGAACACCTTATAATGCCGTCCATGGAAATAAAATTTAGCATACTTATTTGTAATAATCTTGAAAATAAAGAGGGAAGTGAAAATTAAATAAAATGATATGAATATAGTATGCATATTTAATGCTAGTATTACAATATATAGTATATAGTTCATAGATACATATATGTATGTATATGTGTATATTATAATATATTATACATGCACACACATTTATGAGCATGCATACGTGTAAAATATAATTAATTACCAACTTATAATAAAATATTTATATTGAAAGGGAAATTAATTTGATGTACGTATCTGTGTACATATTTATACAAAGCACATAGCATACAAAATAATATCATAATTTATGGTACTTATATACGATTGTATTTCACAATTTATACGTGTAATATGTAAAGGGTTTACCATCATATCATATGTGTAAGAATTTTAAAATGAAATTCAGTGATAACTACAAGTGATATTCACATTACATATTTGTTTATTATTTTGGATAATAATGTAAATTAAGTTATAACACTGACAGGCTAAGCATTTCAATCTAGATTAAGTCGTTAATCTGGATAAAAGTGGATGTCTGTCATCACAATAACTAGATGATCCAGTTGTATAACTAGATTATCCTAATCCAGTTCTGAAAACTGGATAACCCACATAAACTGGATTTGCAGTAGGAATAAGAAGACATAAAAATTGACATTTCAGTTTTCATGGTTCTGATTTTTTTTTAGCGACTTATGAAAATTGTGTGAAATGAGTGATTTTACAAATTAAACGTTTCTAAAAACAAAAAAGTTAAAATAATTAAAATATTTCGATATTTAAATAGCAAATAACACTGTGTGGTTATGAATAAATTCAATAAATCAGTTGATTGCACTAGGGATGATCTATATTTGCAATCTGTCACGTTCAACTTTATAAATCTGAATTAGAGATAACCCAGATAAGTTTATCTAGATTAATATACTCGTATATTAATATAATAAGTCTGTCTCTAGTATTATGAAAACAAAATCGTGCATGATTAATTGTCTTCCTCATGTTCGCCTGACTGAATGCAGTCTTGAAACCGAGTTTTCCATTACTTTCTATAAATACGTTGTACGTAAATTTTCAATGGTGCTTTGTTCCTTTGGATGTTTTATTTAAGATCGCGAATTGTTCTTGATTTATTCTACTAGACTGAAAATTTCACATAATTTCATGGCAAATAGTTCAATAGATCGCAGGAAATATTTGTTGCAACAAACAACAACAATTGACTAACAATAATTGCGCTTCATACATGAATTTCTCGAAATGCACGACACGGACGTCGATCCATTTTAATTATTAATTCGAATAATTTCTACGCGTTCTTGAAACTTGTATCTTTCTATTATCATTGTCACACCACACTGCGCACACGGCTACATATTTGGCAATGGAAACACTGGAGTGACAGTTGAAATTGTTACGTGAATCTGATTGTTAAATTATAAAAAAATGTGAATAATAAAAGTAATACTGAAAGATTGTAATGAAAAATAAATTTGTTATATTAAGTGAAATTCAACAAAAATTTAAAAATTGTGTTGTTGTTGTGTTGTTTATATTCTGACGACCTGAATGACGTCAGACGTTAAACATCAAACTTTTTTTTACATTACCTTAGAAATGTGTATGCCGCCGTGACTGAGGGCCTAATACCATCCTGATAAACCTGAATTCAGATCCTCATATGAAAACAATGTAAAAAAAGTTGTCTGAATTCAGACACATTCATAGAATAAAATTTTTCAGATTTATAAGTACCTATGCACCTCTGACTGAAAACATACATGAAAAGTATAAAAAACTTTATTTCTACAATTGAATAATAGATGCTCTCTTTATTTGTGGAGACTTTTTTTACATTTTTCAGGCACAAATTAAAAAAGATTTTATTTTTTTCGACCCGAATTTTTGACAATACGATATGTCGGTTAAATTTGAATCAATTTATTATCGAAAAATTTAAATTAATCACCACATCCATGAAAAATATTTAAAAAATTAAAATTTATGACAAAATGTGAATGACAAATGAAATATGAAATATAATGCAAATCTACACAGTCTACAAAAATATTCTCCACGAATATTTTTCGAGTCTGAATTCGGGACCATCAGTGTACTAGGCTTGAGTACAGCAATCAAAATTTGAGATTTGAAAATTGAGATTGAAAGTTCTGACGATCTGATGTTCCTATTGATAAACTCTATATTTAATATACAGTGGTAGGCAAAAGTATTTTTACACTTGATTTTTTTCGGCTGGAGTTCCGAATAGGTGTTCCCTCCGATCCTCTTGAAATTTTGACCACAGTTTCTACTCGACAATATCAGAAAAGTCACGGAATTTGTCGGAAAGCCCTCTATCGGCCACAATTCGCATTTAAAATGTTTTGTCAAAATTCTTATTTTAGCAATATCTCTGTAACGGTACATGATACAGGTATGTTTTACAGCTCAAAAGATGCGTATTAAGATGCTCTATATTCTGAAAAAAAGATGCTCTATATTCTGAAATTTTCAACAACTCCTAGTAGAAGGATAATAAAGGACATTTTGTGATTTTTGGCTATTTTCACATTTTTGACAATTTCTCAAAAAGGAGTAAGGATAATCGGTTCAAATTTTGTGCAAATCAAAAAGGACATCATGAGCAAGATTTTTCATTCATTACTTTGATCCTAATGAAAAAGGAAAATGTCCTGCAGAGAAATAATTTTATTAATGCTGAATTTTACAATTTTATGTTCGTGTGCACGTGTATGTATGCTTATATATGAGTGTATATGTGCATTTGTAGAAGGTAAATCTAACAGTGTGTGCATTAAGTATTTTCTATACAGGCATACATATACACTACACGTATATGGGCAAATATGATAGAGTACGCTTGCGGGTTTGTGTGTGTATGCATTTGTAGAAGGCAAATCTGGTAGTGTGTGTATGTAAATGTATGTGTGTGTGTGCATTTGTAGAAGGCAAATCTGGTAGATGTGATTAAATTCAAATGTAAAAATACTTATGCCCTTGTAAAAATACTTTTGTCCCACAAAGCGATTATCTTTTACCGCTATTTTCTTGGAAATTATTGAACATCTGGTCACGAAAATTGCCATAGGTTATCTACACATATTTCTATAGTAAATGCAAAAAATTCGAAATGATTCATTCAAAAAATAAAAAAATATTACGATTTTAAATTTTTTTTTCGGCGAAAAAAGTCGTTGTAAAAATACTTCTGCCTACCACTGTAAATTAGAAAGGAGTAAAAAGTAAAATAAAATAACATATTATTAGAAAGAAAAATAAACAACAGGAATTTAAGTTAAAAACAGGAAAAATTATATTTGTGTTTTATCTTGAAGTTTTTCATATAATGTTCAAGATAGCTATGTATACACACGTAATACGAAGAACGATGATGACAATAATAAACAAACATAAATTAAGGAAATAAGGTAGAGAAATAGTAATAATTATTATAATATATGTGGATGTGGACACAAATTAAAATGTATGTATGTACATACATAACACAATCATACAATCATGTACATGTATTTATTTGCTCGTATAAGAATATATTTAATAAATGCATAATCTGTAAAATGTATCTGCATTCCTGCATAGTATTTCAAACATTTTATTTCACCAGAGTTTATATATTATGTATACATATGCATACATTATATACATATATTATGTACATACGTAAATGTAATGTAGTCGATAATTATACATAATCATATATAGAAAATACATTTATACGTGTAAAAATTTCTATAATTTTGTAATGTATTAATTGATAACTTTTAAAGGATTAGAAACAATTAATTCACACATTAAATTTAAATTATACATAAAATTAATTATTATAATAATAATTCTACAGATTATTTAATATACATGTTTTCATATGTGCACTAATGTTCATGTGTGAATGTACGAGTATATTATAAATGTAAATACATAAACATGCTAGGAAATAAACTTAAGTTATAATTTATTGTGGGTTAGATGAAATAAAGTTAAATAATATTAAAGATTAATTATAGATATACACCATAAATACTCAATATTATATATTATATCTGCAAGTAATTACATACGAGTATACATATTATGTGCATAACATAGTTTTCATTAAATTAATAATTTAAGTTTCACTCCGATTTATTCATAAAAGAGAATTATGTAAAAATTATTGAATGCTATCAATTAATAACTGAAAAAAAGAAACTAATAGAAATACATAAAATGAATACATAATTAAGGACATATTTTTATCTACATATTTATGCATATGTAGACAACTGTATAACTGTAGTTTTTTCTCTCGATATTCTTATTTAAAAATTCTGTATTTGAAACAAGAACATTGAAATGCGGTGAAAAAACAAATATATTGCATCTATAGGAAAACATTTTCTTGAGAGAAAAAAAATGTGAAAATCATCAAGTGATTATATGATTATAAGTTATGTATATCTTTTCTATGTACATAGTTTCTTAGATAGGTGTAGATTTAAAACACACGATTGTCGATTATATATAAAAATTAATTCAAATTATCTTTATATTACATATTATGGAAATTTAATTGAAATTTTTCTCTTTGAATTATACTGCATTCAGACTCTACTTAATTAGAAACTTTAGACAGTTGATATTTTGTGCATATTGTAGGAATGTAATAAAAATTTATTTGAAGTGAAAAAAATTATTTTAAAATTAATGATAATTTGAAATTTTCACGCTAATTTTCTATACTTGTTCTCTGCTGTTTATTGTTTTCGACCTGCGTTAATTTCTTTTTCTTACTTTCGTGCTTTGCCGCCTGAAAAGTTGAGAGTTAACCAACTTCTATCTATTGTCGACTTCATACGCTTTTCATGCGTTATCATTGGAACTTATTACATAATATTTTAATGTTGTTCAACTTTCATGCTTCTCATACTTCAACGGATGAAAGGTGTGAAAAGCATATAGCTTTCAGTGTGTTGTTGTTACTAATGGAACAGAAGCTTGAACAGTCACTCAAAAAACAGCCAACACTTCACATAAATTCCTTTTAGAACAAAATTCAATGGTCTTTCCAACACTGACAACTGGCGCATAAGGTACTACTACCAATTGTATGAGGTTTCGAAAAAATTGATGACTAATGGTTTCACAGGGAGTAGTTTGATACAGAGACAGACTAAGAGCACGATGAGAATAAAAGGTTACAAGGGACGCCCGAATGTTATTGAAAACAACAAACTGGAAAAAAGGTGGCATTGGTCTGTATTAACTACAAGATTTCTAGAGCTTCAGGGAAGATTTGTTTCGTAGAGAGTGGCATAGCTATTATAGCCGCTTCTCATGCCACTGAAGAAAAAGAAGATGAGAAATACTTATGAAAAATTAGCAGGTAAAAACGGTAGAATACAATGCTTGAGTGATGATGAAAAAAGGGCTAATATTGGAATCTTGTAATTGAGAAAATTATTTTTAAATATAGATAACTACATAATTAGCAAAAATAAGTGCTAACAAGAAATAAATATTTATCTGAATCGAGATTACCATTTAATTGGCATAAACCCTCTTTCTGTAAAAATGAATTAAGTAACTCAAAATACGCATGTTGAAATGAGTTATGTATATGCAAGTGTGATAATTTCCAGGTTTTAATTAGTTGAATTGAAGTATTATTATATCACTCAAAAAATAGTAGATTAATCTAAGCCCTACCATGTAAATGAACTTGCTTTTTTATCAGCAAATCGGTGTTTTGCAATCTACATTAAATATGTAGAAGCATACGACATAGCAATAAGTCATGAAATCCCTTCGCTGAAAACTATGGTTGCAGCTCTATGGAAAAAAAGAAGAATCGGGTAAATGACCACAAATAATAATTTTAATCATAAAAAACTCAAAATATTTGATAAGATAAATTGTAAATTGTAGTTTTCTTTATGCACGCGTAATGGGCAATTTAAATTATTTTTTTATCAAAAAACAAAATAAGAACTACATTATAATAATAATAAAAAATTCATAAGAATGAATTATGCAAAACGGTATAAAAGAACTGTCATATTAACAGATAATTTTTATTCATTAATTAGTTAATTTTGAACACAAGACAAATTTTTTAACATTTCAAAATTTTTTCAACTCTTGAATATATTCAGGAAAATAAAAGAAATTAAATATTTGTTCCGTTTGTTTTGCTACATACTTATTTTCAGTGTTTTTGAATACCTGATTTCAAGAACATGCATAATTTTACATACATAAATACATGTGAAGTCATTAAAAAAATAATATTACATCAACGAAAAAATTCTATGTAGCTATGTACAAATATGTATTTCAAAAAAAAATTTGATTAAAATTTTTCGATTAACATAATTCCTACTGTAAAAACTGCTGTGATGTTTGTTGTAGACTGTTTGTGTGTAAGATTTTTTTTTCGCCTGTTTCGGTGTACATTGCGAATCTTGTCTGGTTCATATTTTAAGTTATAATGTAGTCACACCGAACCGAAACTGAATTGTTTGGTTCTTGGTTTCAAGTTGAAACTGAAATGGTGACACACCGGATTTTTTGGTTTCATTAACCCAGAAATGTCATATTCATTTGCTAAGTGAATTGTTGATTGAAAGTTCAATTATGTTTTTAAATTAATAATTATACGAACTTATTATAATAAAAAATTGAAAAATAATTGTGTAAAAAAAAAATAAAAAACAAGTAAATAAATAAATAAGAGTATGGAAAAAACCTATTTTACTACAAACTATTTTGGTTAATTCTAATGGCTGATAAAATGTATAGCAACAGAATAAAAATTTTAAGAAAGCGAAAAGAAAATCATCTGCGGAGAGCATTTTTGCACCACAAAAAAACACAACACCTAATATATTTGTTTATGCTACACAAAAAAGTGACACATATGTTTGTTTTTGGAAATTTACTTCCAATACTTCCATAATGTTTACATTTTTAGGGATTAAATTCGGCGCTAGGTGGAAGTAGTCACTTAGATTCAAAAGAAACTGAATAAAATTTACTCGGTTTCAAGAAGTCGAAACTAATCATTTATCTCGGTTTCAGCAGTCGAAACCAACATTTTTCTTAATTTCGGTCCGGTGTGACTACAACATTAGGCTGCTAAAAAAATAATTTTTCTTCATTTAAAATGTAAACGACTAACACGAGAAGAAAAATTATGAGACGTTTTCATCATTCTGAAAATATAAATGTTATGCAAAACAAAAACAATCAAATATGTAAGTAAGTAAAAAACATTGAATTTCAATTTCGATATAAAAGAAAACATAAAGAAAATTTTTTAATAGAAAATTTAAAAGAAAACTTCGACAGGAACTATTATAAAAATGCATGTATAGACATTGTTTATATTTCTGAATTGAGTTATGTAAGTTGTAAGTTTTTTTTTAATAAGTACTCTAAACATTTAATATTCTTGAGTTTTCTGTTCCTTATTTTCAAATAAATAATTAAAAGTTTATATAGCATACACCACATACAAGAACATGTAGATAAGCATTTATGCATTATACATGCATCTCATAAATATTTTTAAATCCCTAAATATATCACTTTAAGAACAGGTGAAATTATCATTATAAGATGTGTACATTCATATTTGCATACTATAGGTACATTTTATTTTTCTTTTGAATTTAAAATTTTTTTGTTTTTTAATTTCTTAGTTTCAGTCATATATGGACATATATATACGGCTTTATTAACTTCTTTTCCGTCATATAAAGATGTGCCCATTATAAGGTAGAGTGAGGTAAAGGAAATAAACAGAAAATATGTATTTTATACATTCAATAATGTATATGAGCACAACAATTATGATGATGTGTAGTAACGAAATTCACGCGATCATATAAATATAAATATAAATAAGATCACATATGTACATACGTAATGTGCACACGACACGGATGAAGAAATTATCACACAGCCAATTTAGAGAATAAAATTCACGTGAATAAAACAAGATCAACAATTAAAAATGAAATTGAACAAATGTATATTAAAAAAAATTATTTTTAATTGATATTCCTATAGCATTAGATGTAATTATAAATCCGTTATTTTTTGTTAATTACAAATTTAAAAAAAAATTATTTATGTTTAAAATTTTCAGAGTAAAAATAAATTTCCACAAAAGTGTACAAATTTTAGTTTATTGGTGTGCATCTTCTCCTCATTATATTTTGTTGAGCTATTTCCAATTTTAAATCAGTGAATAATATTTTGAATTTGTGTAGATAATATTTTACAAATTTCAATAATGCAAATGTTCCATTATAAATTATATATTGACACATTACGGCTCATTATGAGGTGAAAGCTTTTGTCGTAGTTCTTTTCATTTCATCTGTTATATTTATTTTCTAATATGTATTTTAATTTCTCTATGCCAACTATGCCAACTTTTATTTCTAGGAAATGTCAAATATTAGTGGCTGGTGCTCACATCGAAAGCTAAATTTTTCTCCATATAGTAAAACCTAGTTTAAAAAGGAATGTACTTCCGTTTAGCGGAATTCAAATATCGGAACCAAACCACCTTTAAACGATAGATATAGACGTCCTGAGCAAGGTTAATACTTAATACTGACCATTTTTAGCGCTAACACCATCTAGTGATCGAAAAATGCAATTGAAAATTTGGTACAAAATACAAAAAAATGAGTATTATAGCACAATATTTGTTTTTTTCATTTAGACAATGAACTACAATATGTTATTTAATCAAAGGGTACAATAGAAGCGAAAAATATCGTAAATTGCGAACGTATATTTATATGCTAAAACTCCAGTCTGATGGACTGGAATGTCAAACAGCTGAACCATTGGAATTTGTGGTATACTGAATGCAATGGAATAATGCAGAGTTGGTTGCATGTGTTGTAAAAGGGTAGTGACGTGAAATACGTATTCTGCTACAGTATAATTTAATAACCAAAAATCATACAGGCAAGAATAATGGCTCAAATAAAAGGGTACAGGATACTCTATACTGTGAATAGTCTATACTATATTTTATGATTTTTGACTACTCTTTACATTTTTGCCCATTTTTCAGAAGTAAGTAAAGATATCTGAGTAGGATTTTTTGCAATTAAAAATGGACATCAGGAACAAATTTTTCCAATCAAAACGTAGATCCTGGTCCTTGAATTAAATGTCCTTTATTAAGTAACTTTAAAGGTATGCATTTTTGTCACTAAAGAAATATAATATGATATTAATATATGTACAGATAATTTTTTTTGTAAAAGGACCTATCAGAAGGATGATAAAGGACATTCACATGTGCAAGAATAAAGTCTTGATGGAAGCATTTTCTATACAGCATACACACACTGTCAGATTTGCCTTCTACATATGCACATACACACATGCACAATACACACACTGTCAGATTTGCCTTTTACAAATGCACATATGCACACATGCACACGTACATTTGGGATAGATAAAGTCTGTACGATCTCTGATTATTTTCTTATTATTATTTTTGATCATTTTGATGACATAATTTCTTTGATTTTTTTATCAAATTTTCAATTGCCTTTTTCGACCACTAGATGGCGTTTGCGCCAAAAATGGTCAGTATTAACACTGCTCAGGACGTCATTATCTATCGATTGGGATAGATCAGATAGATAAAATTTGATAATTTGAGTTCCGCTAAACGGAAGTACATAAAAAAAATGCCGCTAAATTGTTAACTAAATTTTTAGTTTCAAATTTTGTTTTCTGATACTCATTTCTAAACTAAATTATCACAGTGGAATTTAATAGTGCAGAGTTGTGAAACTCATTTTTCACAATCATTTTATATAAAAGGAAAGTAAAATATTGACAGCTCAAATATTTTTACAAATATATATTTATTTATTTATTTTTACTTAATTTAATTTCATAACCGCCGCCGATTTTTTTCCAAAAATTTCAGAGCTATATATGCAATTGCAAGCGAAAAATTTCTCAGGAACTGAGTACCAGTCTTAACTACGAAACTACGATATATAAAATTTACAAACTGCGAAGAATTTTAACTTCATAGTTTTTCAAAACTTTCGTAGTTTGTAAATGTATGGAACTGAACTACAAAAACTGAAAAACTACGAAGATTACGAAATTTACGACAAACTGAAACGTGAAATGAATCCGCTTAAGATTAGGATATTTGAGATATCTGCTATCTTGTGCACCACAAATCTCCGAGGTTAATTAACCGATTTCGATGAAATTTGAAACATAGCTAGATACTTTGATAGAAATTGTGGTGCTTAAATGTAGCACATTTTTGTTTTAGGGTCCTGAAATTTATCTATTTTTCTTAAAAAAGGATAGGCTTTTTTTGACAAATCGTTAAACTTTGACTTCTGTTTTCATACATACATTACATCTTTATAATATATCTATATAATTTTTGTAACAAATAAAATTTGGACTTTTCGGAATTCTTTACAAAAAAAGTATAAAAATCTTTTATATATTTCCATTTTTATTAAAAAAAATAATATTATGTTTTTTTTCATCAAAATATTCGAAAATCCATTTTTATTAGTACGTAGAAGTAATGCAAAAGCATTTTTTTAAATTTTTGTATGTAAAATCGTTGTTGTTGTTTTCGAAAATTTTCAAAGTCGAATCCTACACTTAATGTAATACATATAACATATGTATGGTAATATTTTTATATAAACCATAAGTTTTAGTGATAATATCAAAAAATTAATTTGTAGATATTAAATATAAGACTTTCTTCTGAATTTGAACTTCGAGCAATAAACATTAAAATCATAAAACAAGAAAATTTTTTTATCCACTTTACTTCGCCACACATGTGAATGTCACTTGTAATTATCATTGTGTTTTTTAAAATTCTGATGCGTTTATTGGTATTTTTTTTGGTATTGGTATTATATTTACACTATATATTGATAACTATAATGAATTATCTGTTATAAATTCGTATAATAAGCATTCTTATATCTCAGATACATAAATATATACGTATGTTTATTTCTAAGTAGTTAAAAGTATTATTCAAAATTTATTTCAAAAATCATTTGAACCGACATTTGAGAAAACAATTTTTGTACATAATTACCATATTTTTATTTTTGAAAGTTTTTGACGATCTTCGATTGATAAAACATAAATAAAAACTGCTTTAGCATATTTTTTTTACTATTAGAATAGTTAAACTTAAAAGAAAAAGATAGTTAAACTTAAGATAAAGGAAAAAATTATATTTGCATGAATATCATTAGGATGCAACCGCACAACAAAAGCAAACTACACAAAAGAAAAAATTTATGCGAGTTAATTGAACATCTTAAAATATAGCATTATGCTGTAAATGTACATATATGTATAAGTATATGTGAACATTGTGTCAGAAAATATACATTATAGATAATTATGCATACAGTAATTATATTCAAAAAATTTCAATTTAAATCCTGATACTCAGATCAAAGCGAATTTTATATCCATATAAAACCTATGTAAAAAAAAGGTCGTGAAATTATCCACGAACATTCTATTTTCAAATTTCATTTTCTGGTGCTCACTTCCAAGTGAAATTACCACTGTGGAACTTTAATACTGGGGAGTTGTGGAACTCATTTTTCTCAATCAATTTATATGATCGAGCATATAAAAAGCAAACGAAATATTTACAGCTAAAATATTTTGAACAAGAATTTTACCTATACATACAAATTATGACATTAGAAACACTTTTACACTGTTTTTACACTTTTACGTACTCTACATGCGTTTCTTTTCAAAAAATTTTTTCCACTCAAAAATATTACATACAATATACAATTTTTCACAAATGATTTTCATCAAATTTGTTTCAGATAAAAAAATTCATATGTACTACGAGTACAACGTAAGTTGTCAATATTCATGTAAGATCTTATATGTATAAAGGGGAAAAAATCAAAAAACAACCTATAACACAAATAATACATAGATTATACTATTTTGTGCCTGTAATAAGTATGAATAATAATGAAGAAAATATTTTCGTTATTGTTTTTATGACATTTTATACAAAATAAAATCTCCATCGGAGTTTGTTCCTACTTATTTTATTAAAGTTTTTTTTAGTTCATGTTTAGATAAATCCCACTCATAACAACTCATAAAAATTATTTGGGAAAATGTGAACATTTTTAACTTATTCCTTTCCTTAGCTTTAATGTGATTGTAAAACCCTTTCGACATTAGCAGGACAATGTGGTAATTCCTTACAGAACGGAGCAAATTATTTTGTCATTATTTTTGAACAAGAGCTCGTCCAAAACACTTCTAATTTCGTTAACATAAACGCTATTCTCGGTATATCCGTTCAAAATTTTCATTTTCAGTTTTTCATTAAAACTGGTGTAACACTAAAAATGTATCACCTTTTATATTTTCGGGCTTAATTTTATTCATCATAAGATTATTTTGTTCGTTTATATTTCAATAAAATTTATTTGCGTTAGCTTCATAGTATTATTATTATTTGTAATATGTGCTATAGTGGACGTGGATAGTATATAGTATTCAAAGGTGAATTTAAAGGTGCACATTATACATATATCTTTTTATTATTTTTTAAATTGAAATTTATCAGATACTATTTCGCTTAATACCCATCATTCAGTTTTCTATGATTTTATTTTGTTTTTAAATTATGTGTGAGTGTTTCTCTTGACTGTGATGACTGTTTTTATATTTGTTTCTATTTTGTAGTTTTTTATTTGATTCCCAGGTGAAGGTGATTTGTATTTTGATGAATTTGTTAAAGTTCATGATCGACGATGCCGTATGAACATGATCGATTGAATGATGTTGATGCTGATGCTTGCTGATGATGAACTGCAATCAATTTATTATTATGATTTGAAGTTTTTTTTTTAATTTTTGCTTTTATTTATTTATTCATAATTATTTCTGTTTGTTTTTAAATTTTGTTTTTCTTATTCATTTCCTATAAGAAATGAATATACATATATACATATGTATGTATACATATATACAAGTCATATATCCAGAAGTCTCTGTCATATATCCAGAAATTTCAACACTAACTTCCGTTCCCATTAATTTGTAAAATCAATTAATTTTTTTTTCTGATTAATAAACAAATTCTGCTTATTAATTATATTTTTAATTTTTTTCAAATTTCCTCTGCAAGCTTTCAAAATCGATCATGCGATAAACAATTTTACACGCCAAGCATAATTTTTACAAAGCTTGCAATTTTTTTATAAAAAATAGACAATTGCTGATCAATATAATTTTGACTTCTTTTTCGTAATATTGTAAGAATTTAATTTATTAGTTAGTTAATTGTTAACTCTGAAAAAGTGAAGACATAAATAAAGAATTGTTGATCAACAAAAATTCTAATTGTGTTTTATTTATAAAATTGATTCACAATTTTATAAATGTAGTTTTGAATTGTGGTTTTCGGTAGTGCATAAACGAAACAAATTCATTCATAATTTATATTCATGTTTTACATATATACATATGTATGTACATAAACTTGAAGATGCATTAAAACGTAATAGCTTTTAGTACACTATACTGAATTATGCATCAACATACACAGTATATGAATACAGAGAGTTGCACAATGATATTATAATGTTTAACTGCCTATCTATAACCTAAGTTGCACATAATTATTTTTTATAAATAAATTGTACTTGTGTCTTGTTATGGTGATTGATGTACAAATACAAAATTGAATCAAATGATATATTGAACACAGTATGGTGCATCGAAAACCAAAAAAAAATCAAAATTTCAGAAGTCACATTTCATACAATTTGTGAATGAATTGGTAAAAAGTATTTTCTGTAATCAAGATCGTTATTATTGCATATAAGATATAATGACTAAGAGGACAAGTAAAATTATTGATAAAAAATATTAAAAGTTCTAAAGATTTCAAAAAATAAATAAGATAAATACAGGGTGTCCGGTTTCGTGTGGTCATCCGGCACACAGTACATAGGTCTCGCCGAGACAAACAAAAAATCGTTGTAGAGGGAGGGGGGTAATCTCAACCGTTTAGCCGCTAGAGGGCGATGAAGATTTTTCGCACTGAATCTACTAGCTAGAAGAATCTGGTCTAAGAAAAATCTGAAGAAAACTCCCTCCTCTCTTCAATGATACCTTATATGCTTCTCTACGTTCTTTGTTTCAAGAGTTATTGTGCTTCAAAGTCAGAATTTAGTGATTTTTTGCCATTTTTTTCAGAGATAATACAGGCTGAGGAAGTAAAGTGCCCTCTATATTAATTTCAAATTACAAAAACAGAAAGCCTAAGACACCTGCTTCATTTTTGCCCTTTACAGCAAAGGTCTATCTCTCACAGTTTTTGCCATGTTCTATCTTTTTAGTGTTTGAATTGTGTAAAATCATGTAAAAGCATGTAAAACTCATATCAAAGAACCGTATTTTATTAAAAAATGGCTTTTCAAATATTGTTTATTATGCGCTGGTATTGAATTGGTAAGAGATAGATCTTTACTGTACAATACTAAAATGAAGCGGACATTCTGGGCTATCTGCTAATTTAAGTAAAAAGTAATATAGAGGGCGCTGTAATTCCACAGCCTGTATTATCTCTGAAAAAAATGGCAAAAAATCACTAAATTCTGACTTTGAAGCACAATAACTCTTGAAACAAAGAACGTAGAGAAGCATATAAGGTATCATTGAAGAGAGGAGGGAGTTTTCTTCAGATTTTTCTTAGACCAGATTCTTCTAGTTAGTACACCGTAGTTATTAAAGGGTGTTTCGTAGATTCAGTGCGAAAAATCTTCATCGCCCTCTAGCGGCTAAACGGTTGAGATTACCCCCTCCCTCTAGAACGATTTTTTGTTTGTCTCGGCGAGACCTATCTACTGTGTGCCGGATGACCATCCGAAACCGGACACCCTGTATATAAGTAAACTGAGAAAAAATCTAGAAAACCAGTAACTTTTTTTAAATAATTATGTCAAGAAAAAATAAAAGGAAAACAATGAAGACATTTTGATTTAAGTTTTGTTCATACGGGAAGCAAAATTTTTATCACGAATTATCGTTAAAAAGATTTTTGTCAAGTGTTTTCCTCTATTTTGTGTTACATTCTTTATTTAATTGAACTTTTTTCGAGATGTATACAATTTTTTATTTTGTATTACATTTGTTTTATTTATTTTTTATAGATTTTAGTTATATAGGAATTACAGAGGTACATATGTCGATCCCCAAAAGGCAGATGATATTTATTGTAAATACACATTTACACGGAATTATGTACGTACCTAGATAAAATGTTCACGTATGACTTGTGGCATCTGGTTTTGTGCACCTGCATTATGTTATTGATTTTTTCTAGTTTTACAAAAAATAAAGTGTAGCTGAATTGCAAGCTAAAATCTAAATCAAGCAGAAACAAGTAAAAAGAATTGAAAATCTATTACCTACTTCTTATTTTTTTGTTAAATACCAGTGTTAGTGATAACACTTATTATCATGTATTACCAATCAAAAGTTTATACTATTGCATTTTATCTAAAGTAACGGACATACACTACTGCCAAACTACCGAAATCATTTTATGGTCCACTGAATTTCACTAAATATTGTCAGTTTCAATTTTTTTTTTTTTTTGGCACTCGTGTTTACTGGAAATTGTCCTGTTTTGATATCACGAGCTAGCGATTCGGAAGTTGAAATATGGAGTTGGAAATTCAACAGTTTGTGATATACAAGAGAAAAAGTGGGAAATACAGAGTGTAAGATCTAAATTTGGTTTAAATATAAATATGAATGGTTTATTTTTATTTACATAAAAAGAATAACACATTAAGTGGATTATTAGCAATATATGAGCAGATACACATGTCTAGTCTACTATATGTGTAATGTAATTTTATTGAATGATGGGTATTTTTCGGCTGGATGTAATTGAAGTTTTTCTCTTTCGATCTGAATGTTTGAACAAAATGTTGTTTGAATTGAATTTGATTTGTATCATTCTTCTTATATTTGTTGTTTACATACATGTCGGTTCTACATATATTACTTTGAATTCTATATTTATATTTTCTTATTCTTAACTGGTTTTTATGAAAGAAAAAATGACAACTATGTACTTTATTATTTACAAAAAGATTTATAGTTCTTATATTTAACTGACTTATATTTCTGGCTCTACTCTGTTCTGTATACTTTTCTTCTTAAATAATTAATTCATATTGATGCTAGCTACTTTTTACTGACAGCAATTCTATTTTTGATACAATGTTATTTTTGTTACTTTTTACCTAACGGATGTGTATAGTTTCTATATGTAATTGTTACAATTACATATCATTATCATTATTCTATTTTTGTCATAATGCAGTGTTCACACCCCACACACATTAAGATATATATAGCTTACATTTCTGTTTTACGACTTTGAAATCAGACATTTCTTTTATTATCTTCAACTGAGTCTGCATGAAGCGCAGTAAATAAACGAACCAATTGCAATGGTAATAAGAGTCTCTTTAACAAAAAGAGTTAAAGTTTATGTGCCTTTAACTTAGTTTAAAATTCAAATTTTATATTAGAATAAAACAATTCTGATCACTTGAAGGATTGAAGCTTGCAAATTTAGTTGTATGAAATGAATGATTGAGAGTTTTTCTTTCAAAATACCTCAAAACCAAGGTTTTGGTAGTATATAGGGAAGTGTACATTTAAGGCTGGTATGTCATTGGGTAAGTCTCTAGTGAATTATATCACTGACTGTTCAATGGTAATAATAATAACAGCACAATAGCAATTGATCTAATAATAGGCCTTTTCTTAAATTCAGTTCTAAGTTAGATCTTTTTTCCAGTGCGTTCGAAAACTATAAAATGCAAAACAGGACTGAAAGATTTTAACGCAAATAAGCAGCGTGAGTTGAAACACTGAATGTATGCTACTGACAAGTGTACTGTCAAAGTTATCTACCACTTCATTCTCTACAACAGCTAGATTGTACGTACATACATTTTTTACAAAAATAAAATAAAAAAAAACAACAATTTTTTAAAATAATAAAAAAATAATTTTGGGATGACGAACTTGTTGTATTAATTGTATTAATTGGTTTTAAAAGTTTTATTCTTTATAATGTCAGATTCAAGTGAAAATATTGAAAAATTACTTAAGTAAGTATATTAAAAGTGAGGTTAAAATTCATATTTTCAATAAATAAAATTGTACACTACACATCGAACACATTATTTTTCAATATTATAATTATTATTGTTGGTTATCACTTATCATTCAATTTTTCGTTCGAAAATGCAAAATGTCAGAAGTGAAAACTCTTAACCATTGCATTTGCAGTGCTGCTTTATTCCTGCAGACTGCACATTACTCTTCTAGAACTATTTTTAAGATAAAAGAATACACAGTGCAACCTGCATTTTCCAAAAAGCCTAATAATTTGATACGAACAGTAATAATAATTTAATATTATCCAAAGGATTGGTAACACAGGAACTTAAACAATACTTTTTTTCTATAATTTTTATATGTGTACAGGCAAAGTAAAAAAAAGCATAACCTGCACTCTAAGTAAAAATGAAGTACAATGTATGTATAGGTGTATAAATTTTCTGTGCTTACTATTACTACTAACTAAAGTAAGTAAATGTACTGCTAAACACTCGATTTATCGTGGTTATCTCAGAATCAACGTACGAGTCGAGTTGGTTACCAACGCAGTGTGTCTAAATTCTTATATTTCACCAGAAAATATGCATCACATGCAAAGTAAATTATATATTTTTAAATATAAAACTAAAGTAATCAATGTGTATTTTACACAAGTACTGTATAATTCTGTATGTATTACGATGGTAAATAAATTGCATTTTTAAATTATTCAATTTTATTTTACTTTTTTTTATTTCAAGTTATTTAATTTAAATTTTTACATTTATGTTTTTCATTCTTTCTCTCTTGCATTAAAAATGTCAAATCAATATAATTTACTGTCCAAAAAGATATCTTAATTTGAAAATAAATAGAAAATATATTACCTGTTGGACAGTAATATAATAATAACTTTAACTCCCACCATCAAATAACTAAATAAATTGTTTGGCTGAACTTCCGAATCGCTAGCTCGTGATATCGAAACAGGACATTTTCAGGACGATACTTTGGAATGTCCTCTTTAATGTGTCATATGTCCTTGTTGGCGGAAATTTGATATTTGGGAGAAAAGTACCGTTAAAAATGTTTCAAAAAATTCACTGTGTTTTACAAAAACCGTTATATTTATTTTTTGGAATAATGTAGGATTACAAAAGATATTGCATTTTAAAGAGAACTTTCTCCTCTTTCTAACGAAATATATTTCGTCCCGAAATAATAAGTGGTTCCTGAGCTATAAGGACTCAAAGTCAAAATTTCATGTTTTAAAAAAAACGATTTTCAAACTTCTTTTGATATTGATATATCTCCGAAAGTTGAAGGATAACATAGGTAAATTATGATGTCAAATGAAAGATAATTTTGTCCTCTTTAAAATGATACCCCTTACACCCTCATATGTCACCCCACTAAGAAACTATGGACAAATGTATGCAATAAAGTGTATGTTTTTTTACATAACTAGTTATTTTTTGTTAAAATAATGAAAAAAAAACAAACAATAACACAACAAATAATGAAAATGATTAAAAAAAAACAGATATGTATGTATTTATTTTTATTAATTTTACTCTTTGTTATTTTTTTGTGGTCCTGAAAAGGACCGATTTTATTTTTCGATTATTTTCCGATGTTATTTTTGGTTTTATTTCAGAAATTAATATATGTAATCACTAATCACTTAGGTTTGTGGTACTCTGTTACCAAATCTTCTTAAATCACCATTACAATATATTACTAATTTTTTATATATATTGTAACTGTAATATTTATATGCATTTTCTGGTTTTTTTATATAGGTGTATAAATCAAAAATTTTTCTTTTATCTGTTGATTTGAATGGATTCCACTTTATTAGCTCTAAAAGCTGATATGGACTTATACCATTAACAAGTCCAAGGGTCGTTACTAGTAACCGAGTTCTATAATTGCCATCACCAAAAAATGCATTTATAATAAAATTTGGTACATTTGAAAAATCAACTATATCACTTCTATTGAGTAATCGCTTTCTTGCGTTGATGCGGTTTTGTTCTATTATTGAATTGTTTGTTATCATTGTCTTTATTTCGTTTTTATGAAGAGATGTAATGAACTGATGTAAACAATGAAAATGAAATTACAATCAACTTGATGTTTTATGTAAATATGTTAATTTTATTCTCTTCTGTTAGCTGTTGGAAACAAGATCTGTATAATTTTAATTGTGAATAAAAGTGTTTTATGAAAGTTTTAAAAATATGAATTCAAGGTGAGTAAAAAAATAAAATCGGTCCTTTTCAGGACCACAAAAAAATAACAAAGAGTAAAATTAATAAAAATAAATACATACATATCTGTTTTTTTTTAATCATTTTCATTATTTGTTGTGTTATTGTTTGTTTTTTTTTCATTATTTTAACAAAAAATAACTAGTTATGTAAAAAAACATGCACTTTATTGCATACATTTGTCCATAGTTTCTTAGTGGGGTGACATATGAGGGTGTAAGGGGTATCATTTTAAAGAGGACAAAATTATCTTTCATTTGACATCATAATTTACCTATGTTATCCTTCAACTTTCGGAGATATATCAATATCAAAAGAAGTTTGAAAATCGTTTTTTTTAAAACATGAAATTTTGACTTTGAGTCCTTATAGCTCAGGAACCACTTATTATTTCGGGACGAAATATATTTCGTTAGAAAGAGGAGAAAGTTCTCTTTAAAATGCAATATCTTTTGTAATCCTACATTATTCCAAAAAATAAATATAACGGTTTTTGTAAAACACAGTGAATTTTTTGAAAAATTTTTAACGGTACTTTTCTCCCAAATATCAAATTTCCGCCAACAAGGACATATGACACATTAAAGAGGACATTCCAAAGTATCGTCCTGAAAATGACCTGTTTCGATATCACGAGCTAGCGATTCGGAAGTTTCCCCAAATTGTTTCGAGATAATTTCTTTTTATCTTTTTCTTTTTTACTTTTTTTTTCTATTACTCATAAACAATTGGAATTGGAACATATTTTATTCTATACATATACATATTATATATAGATACCTGTTATATGGAGTATAAGTGTAATATACAATACAGAAGGTGTAGGTACTAGTTGCGTTCCTTTTGACCAAGTAAAGTACTCCCAAGTACTCGAGAGTAGATTGTAAATGGAACGCAATTTTTTTACTTGGAAGTAAAAAGTAACCTCAAATTTCAAGGCATACACATTTCTAAGACAATAAAAATGTTGGAGTGACAGTTGGCTGTGCTCAAATTTCAGCTGTCATGTATTTCAAATTTGTTTTGTTGTTGATTTTAGGTTCTCCATAACCTTAAACAATAAAAAGCCACCTATTGAAGGAAACGTGTAATGAAAATATTACAGACTTTAACCTAAGTATTTCTTTAATTTCTAACGATAGAAACACAAAAACCTCTGATGGCGAATTTGGGCGTAACTAACCATGCAACTGTCAAGTAAATTACTCGAATACAAGAGGTGGTGTAGATGATCACGACTACAAGTACTTGGGAGTACTTTACTTGGTCAAAAGGAACGCAACTACTATTTCAACTATTACATACATGTATAATATAATTAACTTATACAATAACCGAAATGAAGGAATGAGTATAAAAATAAATTAAACATTGCAACTACAAATATAAAATTTTAATTATCTATGAACGAGTACAATAAATTTTTAAAATATTTCCATTTGCACATACAGTTAAATTTATTGCAAGTGATTTGTTATAAATTCATTTTTTTTTCAATTTATATTTGATAATTTAATTAAAAATTTCATGTTAAATTATTTTTGTGAAATGAATAAAAATCATGTAAAAGTGTACAAGTATAATTGAATGAATAAAATAAAATGAAAAATAGAAAAAAAAATTGCCTCACTCAAATGCTTTGTTCACTTTAAACATTTCTATAATTGATTAAAATATACCTACTGCATACAAAAGTATTTATTTTAGATATTATTTGCGAATATTTATTGAAAATGTTATATTCATAAATTTATGTATAGCTACATTAATTCACATGTCATTTAAAACAGTTAACAATACTCATATATTCAGGGATTCATAAAAATTCGTTTTAATAATTTAAATAATATTCATTTGCCTAAATGCTTACGTACAATACATGTACATGTTATTCTAAAATTATAAATGTAAATTAAAAGAATTTAGAAATTTTAATTTTAGTTATTTGAATAATTTTGAAATTTACTATGCATTACATACTATAGTATAATACCCAAAAGATAAGTTTACCGATTCGTTGTTCTTTTTTTTTTAAATAATGCTCGTTCTTTAATTTATATTATGAATTTGGTATTAATTATCTTTGGAATGAATTTGTTATAGAAAATACTGTAGTAGTAGTAGTAGTAGTAGTAGTAGTGGTAGTAAGTAGTAGTTGCTGTTTTATTGTCGTTGCTCTTTTCGTTGTTTTTTGTTGTGGTTGTTGTGGATAAGAAGTAGCAAAAAAAAAACTAAGCACTCAAAGAGAAACTGTCCATTGACTCTACTTGTTTTTACGATTGTGGCTGTCGCTGTAACCTTATACAGTGTGATCTCATTTTATTTGAGAATAAAATTCCATTTTTGCAACGGCACATTTAAATAGCTGATGCATCCTGTTTGATGAAGATCACTTTCTCACATAGTCGAACTTGCATTGTTCGATTCATTTATATTCATTTATTCATTTTATATGTAATGTATGTATAAATTTTATCTTCAAAAGGCTAAAGGACCTATTGAGGTCTGGAATGGCGTAGAAGAAGAAGTTTTATCTGTATATAAAAATTATTGCGAATTTGGGTAGTTATTGCCACGTTATTGCATACTTCATTAGAATCGATCTTTTTTTTTTTTTTTTTTGATTTGGATGGTCAACATTGAAAGTATAAATTTTATTAAAGGTATTTTTGGGGCCAATAAAAGCAATATTTGTGAAGAGATAAAAGATCCTTTTTCTTATGGGCAACAACTGACGACAAAGATCTGAACACTAATTATTTATTAGTACAATTTAAAGCAACATTAACAATAAATATAATACTTAAAACACTTAAAATACAAATTTGGAAAATAATTGAACAACATTTTTTTAAGCTAAATTTTAAACCAAAATTTAAAATTAAATTTTAAACCAAAATACAAACTTATTTTAAAATCACATGTGACTTCAAAATATTACAATTGAACAAAGGAAAGTGAATATCCTTATAAAATTTAAAGTCAGTGTTAAATAAAATTAAACAATTTAAATGTATGGATCATAAAGACAAAAAAGAAACTAATTTTTTTAGGGAAGAGTTGCGATGCCAACCACATTGTGGCTTATTTGAAATCCTTTTGTGCTGCATTTGAAATCACGTTTCCTATTTTTGCTACAACTAGAACAATATATTTTCTATTGTATGATAACGGGAGCCACACATATACAACCGAAACCACGCATATTTCTTTTTAAATATTATATGATTTAGTATTTAATTGCAATTAAATTTAAAATTAAATAATATGAAATTAATTAAATAAAAATTAATATTTTTTTTGTAAACAGGGTGCATCAGCTATTTAAATGTGCTGTTGCAAAAATGGAGTGAATATTTAAATTAAAATGTTTATTCTAAAATAAATGAATGAGATCACATTGTATTAGACTACCGCCACAACAATAAAATTCTTTTTTTTATGGGTACCAACATTATTTGTAATTTTTTAACTGAGATAGATGAAAGTGTCGAAAAGTAAAACATAACCTTGTCTAGCACCCGCATTGACACTGAAACTATCGTTGACTCATCTAATCGTCGAATAGAACCTTATACATTGATTGTTCGTACATACTTTGGATTATTTTCATAAATTTTCTAGGAATTTTTCTATATATGTATATATGTATAAATATGCATGATACAACCACATATATATGTATATACATATTAGTTCTTGTGTCATGTAAATATGGGTGTATATAAATATAGAAAAAAAGTGAACTGAAATAAGATAAAAACTGTTATTATTATTATTATTATTACGATTATTATTATGTATTACTATTATATATTATTATTATTATTATATTATTACCTTCATCTCACACATTATTATTATTATTATTATTATTATTTTTATTATTATTATTATTATTATTATTATTATAATTCCACATTCACTTTTTTAAATTTACATTTTCAAATTCTTTACTTATATATTAGTTGTTGTTCACAATACAACATTTTACTTATGTAAGCTTTAATTCACAATGCAATATTTCATTTTTCAATCACAATTGCATGTTACATTCGGTTTAGCTAAGCGACACTTAAAATTATACTGTGAAACGCTATGAGCTTAAGCTAAGTACTTAAGCTTCCATTAGAGTTTAGCTAAGCTCAAACTTAAGCTCACACTGTGAAACTGGCCATAACTGTATTTATTGTACACTAGTATATTGACAAGTTATGTATTTTTATATATAACATAACCTCAATTTCAATTTTAAAACTTAAAATATAATGTAATTACAAAATTACAATGTTTGCACAAAAATCCAAAATTGTCAATTTTAAATTTGTACGAAATTATGTATGTTTGTATATAAATGACTACTGCTACTACTACTACTTTTTAACTTTGTTCAAACTTTCTGAATTACCGAATTCTATTAAATTTCATTTCATTTCTTGCGCAACTATCTTTACATTGAAAACCAACCACGAACCAACAATTTTTGGCTCATTAGAGTTAAGCCATAAAGCAGTGCCAGATAAACGTTTGTGGAGGCTGTTAGGCAAAATGATGATGAAGGGCATACAAAAGGTTTTTTTTTAAAAAATGTGCAACACTGCTTTTAGTAACAGTCAATGCTCTAATTGAATACTAACTGCCACTCATTATATTTTTCCATTTCAAAATGATTAGTCTTATGCCGGAACAACCCTCACAAGTTGTACAAATTTACTAATCATAGTTCAATTTGCCGAAATGTGTACTTAACATTTTATGGTTAACACATATTTTGTTTAGCAATGAGGCTTACCTTTGGTTACCTTAGGATACGTATATAATGAAATTGTCGAATTTGGAATGGAGAAAATTCGGAAAATATTATTAAGACTTCGTTACACCCACAAAACATTACTGTTTGATCTGCATTAAGACTGAAGAAATCATAGGCCAATATTTCTTTAAACGAAAAAAGGTATATGTCTATTATCAACAAATTTTTCGTTTCCCAATTACATGGTGTTAATGTGAAATATCTCTGGCTGAGACACAGAGCACGACACAATCAATTTATGAGAAAACATTCATCTAATGAACTCATAATTTCACGAAATGGTACTAGTGCATTGGCCTTAAGCGATCGCTAGATATTACACCTTTTGATTATTTTTTTGTTCGGATACATGCAGCTGCAAGTTAATGCTTATAAATCACAGACTTTGAACGGATGGAAAGCCTAAATTATCCATGTTTATAGCCATTTACAGCCTCAGTTACTCTAGTAAATTTGATTTTGAAAATATACATATTGAAGATTTCGTATTTGTATGCTTTAAAAAAAGCACCCTTTAGAAGGCAACGTTTTTCTAAAAAGCTGGCAAACGTCTTGTAAGCAGTGTTGTGCATTTACGTGTAATCTATTAAAGTCTACGTTACAGTGTAGACAACTGCGTCGACAATTATTTTAGTGTAGACAATGTCGACAAATAGTAAACAAAGTAGATAATGTAGAGAAAGAACTGTCAGTATTAGTACAACAGCTCTCTCTCATTCAAATATTTATTTTTCTAATACTGATTTCATATATGTGCATCTCTTTGCGTATGTATACAAGATAAGGTGAATGATGATAACGATCATGGTATAAAGAATAATTATTATTCAATTCTTACTATTAAAGAGTAATTATTCTTTATACCATGGATCAAGATGATCTAAATGAGAAATAAACTTAGATTACAAGCACAACACTGCTTGTAAGACTGCAAATTTAGTTTTGTAGACATTAACTAGAAAATATGTAATAGGAAGAATTCTTAAACATCAAATGGTAATCAAATTTTTGAATTAATCTTCATAAAAATGATGCTAAATTTTGGAATTCAATCATTTGTGTACGAATTAGATCATAATATTTTTTTTTAATTAATTATTTATTTTAATTTTTTGGATTGACTGATACAGGCTTAAACAACAGAGTCTGTCTGCATTTCGGTAAATTTTGCTAAAAACACTCGTAAAAACGACGAATAAAAAATTGAAGTACAATATGTTGAATGCAACTAAAACACTACTTGTATACTTCAGATTACTATGTTGTTTCTCATGAGCTTTTGAATTTAAAAATAATTTCGTACAATCATATTCTCAATTTTCTAAATTATAAAATTTTTGTTTAATTCAATACCAAGTGCTTTTCAATTAACTGTATAATAAAATATCGAAGATCCTTCTAATGAATTTAAATGATTTTTTATTATAACATTGAAATTACTTAATTGCTTGATTATATATTTTCTGTATCTTTAAATGCTTTACATCAATTTAGGTTATTGACGAATTACATTAAGTGACTTTTTATTGTATTTTGTTTACATTAATTTCCGAATGTATAGGGGCATTTATAATTAGATATATTTTACAATTCTTTCAAATTTAAATATGAATCAATGTTACGTACTAGGTACTAGGTATGTATATAATGTATGTATCTGCTTATGCTCGTATATTCAAATGCGTCAATGTAAAAATCTAAAAAATTATCTCTAAAAAGTTTGTTGTTCATTCAATCCAATATTCATGAGTATTGTACTTGTACATAAAATTCATAAAATACTGAAGTTTTCAAATGCATATGTATCTGCATGAATTAATTAATGTGCATATGTACATGTTTCTTTTGCTATCTGTCTGTCAAATCAAATTATCTTCAATTTCTTTATGTAAATGTTTAACTTATACACATACATATGTATGTATACATGCCAAATGTTTGATCACATATGTACATACTTACTTATATGTTGTTTTTGTACGTATATTTGACAGCGAAACGAGAAATTGTCATATGTATCAATATCAATGATATGAAATGTAAAAGAAGGAAAAAACTTTTTCGGATCAAAAGTTAATTTTCATTTTTATGTCAATTTTATTTTTATTTTTTTTTAATATTCTCATTTTTTGGGTTATTTATTTATTCAGTGTTTTTCTGTAAGTTTTCACTTTAGTAACATCATCCTTTCCTTAAAATACCATATAAACGTTGTTTTTTATTCTTCTGCATTATTTTTATTATACATATTTCGAATTGACAAAATATTTTCTTGTCGGATTAAATTACATTAAATGAACATTTCTTCTTTAATGACATGAATTGTATTAAATTTGTCACAAATATGCATGCACATACTCTTTCTTATGAATATGTTCATTACCATATAATAGAAACCTGGTTAATTTGACAGCACAAAAAGACCAATATAGTATATGAATGATGCTACATAAATATGTGAATGTGTTTGAAATTATTGTACCATATATTCCTGTCTTTTGTTTTTAAATTAAAACAAATCAAGGTGAAAAATTTTCAAAACAAATGTACATAGGCACTTACATATTTTGAGAGCATGCAGTCTTTGTCATACTGTTTTTATACATATGTACGAACTGGATTTGTGTGCATAAAATTGTTTAATTGGCAATACAAGTAATTTTAATGTACTTGTAAATAATAATTTAAAAATAATTAAAATTAAAAGCTATTCTACGTCAGGCTATATAAAATACTATATGTAAGATTTTGAATCAATCAATAACATAAACAGAAGACAAAATAAAAAGAGAAGAAAGGAAAAATAAAATGTTAAAATCGATTTCAATTATTGCAAAAATATTTTTAAGAAAAAATAATAAATAAAAATAAATTGCAATATTAAGTAGTACTTAATATAAAAAAATTAAAATATGACACACAAAAACATTTTATAATAATATAATGTATCATATGTATATACATACGTACATTATATGTATATCAGTATACTACTTATTTTAAAAGAAAAATAGTCTTAGTATTTAAGTGCAAGTGAAAATCAATGTTGGAATAAATATTTTATTGATAAGCAAAAATTATCTCTTTATAAAATTTTTATTTTTTAATTTCATTTATTTCGAAATTCATAATTAACGACTTTAATATGTATGTACGTACATAATTACGATATATTAAGATAATGTGAAAATGAAAATGTTTTATATATAATTAGTACTACGTACTACTTTACATGTTACAATAAATGAGTAAAACGAATAAATTTATTACAAAAAAAAATTAACATTTTTACAAAAAGGGTAATTAAAATTAAAAATGAAAATACATTTCAATAATTAAGTAAACAAAGTAATTAATTTGTATTGATTCGATTTTTTATTTTCTTTTCTTTCTATAAATTTGTATATAGAAATATCGGGTTACTTATTACTGTAAAGTTGTGTAATTACAAATAATGGATGATACCAAATTTTGTTGAAATTAATTTTTTATAATGTTAGGATGATAAATTTTAAATTTGTATTTACTTAAAAAAAAATATTAAAAAACCCACGCCATGTTCATCAGTAAATATAACTCTGCTCCAAAACTCCGGCAAATGATTTAAATAATTTTAGACATATTCCAAACTTTTTTTCTTAAATATTTTATAAAATAAAGTTTGTTTTTTAGCAGATCTTCCATGGTACTATGATTTATATATATGTATATGTACGTATAAAATATTTCGCACGTTATACTAGCCGAAACATCCTTATTTTCAATTCAGCAACTATTTTCGGATGACTGATAACTGGATCTTTTTTTATTTACTGTAAATACTTCAGGTCTGCCACTTCTTAAAGCATTTTCAACAGTTTTCTGTACTTTGTGAAATTATTTGCATGTTATTTTTTTATTCAAATATATATTTTCTGTTCTGTTCAAAATAAGAATATATTGTTAGTATAAATACAAAAATTAATACAATTTTTTAATACAAATTTAAAATAAAAATTCTAGAAGCAGATAATTTTCCATATTTTGATGCAAAAATATTGAAACAAGAAATAACTACCAGAAATAAAAAAATAAGTAAGTAAATACATTACATATATAATTATCATTGACAATAGCACCAAGCGAATCAGGGCTTTCACCGAAAAGATTTCCAGGCTTTATTATTATCTTGTGTGTACATGAAATTTGACGTTGATAGTTGCTTTTGACAATATAATCAATAATAGAGAAGTAAGTTCAAGCTCGTTTACATGATAGGTTTTATACTGATCTATTACTATTAGGATGATATGAATCCAATAATACTTTGTGCTACTTGTTATCAGCAAGTAGTCTTAATTAGCCTACAGAAGTCTGAAGTAATAGGAGAAATGAATGCAATGTGTGAAGTTAAAGGATAACATACAATACTGCAGTTTAAACTAGTAAATTTACCGGTAATACCTATACTAGGTAAAAAAATTATGTGAAGATTTAAAATTAATAACAAGATTACATGCTATAAAATCACCTAAAGATATATTCGAAGGGCTAGGTTGTGTAAAATATTATATTTACGATAATGATATATGTAGTTCCCAATCCGGTAATTGAAATTCAACCAGCGCGTAGAGTACCATATGCCATATGAGATGATGTGAAAAAAGAGTTAGGCAGAATGTGAAACTTGGCGTTTTGATGGAAACAAAAGAACCTACTCCAGTCGTATCTGCTATGGTTGTAGTGACGAAAAATAATAAAATACACGGATCCTTCTAATTTAAACAAAAACATTTTAAGGCGTCATCATCCATTACGCACACTTGAAAAAATAACTTCTAGAATAAAAAACTCAAAAATGTTTACATTATTAGATTTAAAAAAAGGTTTTTGGCAGATAAAAGTATCAGACAGAACACGAAAGTACTTAATAGTTGCTACTCCATGGGGTGGCTATTCATACACCAGGTTACCGTTTGGCTTAGCATTTACACTGAAAGTATTCCAGGCAGTTATGTGTGATCTTTTAGAAGGATGTAAAATACTCAATGCTCGATAGACGACATCTTAATACATGCAGAATCACGAGAACAACTCAATAGATTTGCCCAAATAGTAGTTGAAAAAATAAAGCATGCTAGACTAAAACTTAACAAAGAGAAATGTGTATTTGAAGCAAATCAGGTCAAATTCTTAGGTCATATATTTTCATCGCACTGCTTTAAAGCTGATCCAGATAAGGTGCGAGCCCTTAAAGATTTGAAGTAGCCGCAAAACTAATTAGAGTAATGAAATCAAAGTCTCTAACAAGGTGTACAAAACATGATCTGTATGAAACACTGATATTGCCTGCAGTCACCTATGGTACAGAAACATGGACGCTATCCAAAGCTGATGAGAATGCCTTAAAAATGTTTGAGATAAAAGTGCTAAGGAGAATATATGGGGCGGTGAATGAAAATGGACAATGGAGGATCCGATATAATAATGAGTTGTAAGAGTTGTACATATCAGAACGTGAACGTAGTACAAAAAATAAAAATAAATAGAATGGAATGGTTGGGCCACATTGCCACATTGCCAGAAGATCAGAAAGCGACGTCATTAAAAAAATTATGTTATTCGCACTAGATGGTAAAAAAAAACCTGGAAGACCAAAGCTCCGTTGGATAGATGATGTAGAAAAAGACCGAAGCACATCGGAATTAGAAACTGGAGGAATGAAGCGCGGGACAGGGAAAAGTGGAAGCAGATCTTGGAGCAAGCCAAGGCCCACAAAGGGCTGTAGAGTTGATGATGATGATGATGATGATGATGAATTTGATGTAGGAGAGTTTAATGTATGACTATTTAATCTCGTTAACAAATGAATTAACAATTTTATGAATTCGTGTTTAAAAAAAAAATTCTTTTTCTTTAAAAATGATTCAAATTCTAATTCTGATTAATATTGTCATTTTCATCTGTATATTTTTTTTTTCGTATTATTGATTATTTTTTGGTTCGTATTATACATATTTCTATTTATCCGCAATACCTTGACTGATACCACAGCATTTCATTGAACTATTTCAATGTTATTTATGATACGACCGTACAATAGAAGAAATTTAAAACGTATCGTGCAAAATTCAGCTTAATTATACGCTTTCATAATGACTTTTTTCTATTGTTCAGAAAATAATCTATATATACATATATATAAAAATGAATGTTTGTCTGTATCTGTATGTCCTTTATAGAATCAAAAACCATACATCCAATCGTCTTGAAAATTTGGAAAATTATTAGATATATCCCAGGGAAGGTTTTTGAATTTTTTTTTTAAAATCAGAGTTGGGGTTATAGGTGCTACAGAACAAATATCCCAAAAATATCAAAATAACATTTAAGCCGTATGTTCACATAGGTATTAGCTGAACTTAGTCTTAATTGTATGTTCACATGCGTATTAGTTTTGATTTTACTACCAGTCGTAATACAAGTTAGTAGTGATATTAACTTATTAGCTTGAGTTTGACAACTGTGTGAAAAATTTAAATGTATAATATAAACTTTGTACATATATCAAAGTGTCAAAATTTTTGGTTTTTATTTTAGTTAGCCTTGTAAGTGTCAAAGTTTATATTACAGCGAACGAATGATGACGTTTCGAGTTGTGGGTGACATAAGGATTTATGTAAATTGTGAAATTCATGTCAGGCTCACATTGAACAGAAAATAAGAGGATTCATTTTACGTTGTAAACTTACTAATCTTCGTAAGATTAAGATTAATGTATAGAAAAATGATTTTTTTATTGTTTTCTTTCACTTCTCACTTTAATATTTTTTCGAAATGAACAAAATCAATAAAATGACTTAAAATGAATTGAATATTTTTGTATAATGTCTTTCTTTCAAATTTATTTTAGTTGGTAGCATAGCAACGCGCGCAGGGTACAACTAGTAAATTAATAAAGTAAAAAATTGTTTATGTTAAAATTCAAAATATACTTTTATTTTTTTATATTTTTTTGATATCTTCAAGTGTCTTTTCTACATTTTTTTACCATTTTTTCCTAGTTTGTTTTATTCATAAAAATATGACTGCATCTATTCAAATTGCGCTTACTATATGTATAAATGTATGTGGATAAATATGTTAATTTAATTTTTTTAATTTAATAACATAAATATGCAATAAAAAATAACAGTAAATATCCATATCAAAACTAGAATAAAATTCATTCTATTGATATATTTTTTAAATTATTATTGTACTTACTAGTTTTATTCGTTTGTATCTATTATATTATAATCTTATATTATTTTATATACAATGCGTCATGTAATACTTAGTTGTGTACTTGTATTATAGATTATAGTCATTGGTAAACTTGTTTATACGTTGTATCCGCTTGTACTGTTTATTAATTGGTGTCACTATATAGATAATTAAATTTGATTGGATTTATTCTGTTTTTTTGTATTTAGTTTTTCGGTTTCATGTTCACTAAATTGTGAGAAATTGATATAATAAACACTTCATATAAAAATCTAATAATAACTAATTTTAATAAAAAGCTGAGAATATAATAAAATGTAAGTTTATTATAAATTGTAAATTTATATGTACACAGGTGTAGGTAAGTATTTGTTGAAAGTGATTAGTTTTTTCAATAATAAAAGTGAAATGAGTTTACATTTCAAAGCACATTTTTTTATTTTTTTATTTTATTTAAATAAACATGTTATAGTACATAATTAATCTACCTAGTATCTATATATAATAAAAATGCACTTATTAGCACAATAAGATTCTAGTGTCAAATGTATTTTACAATTAAATTAGAATAAAAATAATAAAAAAACATACAAGAAAAGAGTTTACTCTATCAATGTGTATATTGAAATCTTCATCTAATTACTTAATATTAATGTAAAAATAGACTGAGTATAAAAGATAGAATGGAAAAAAAGAGAAATAATCGCCCCTGTTCCAGGAAACACGTAAATTGAAATCACAAGTGAATTCAAATTCACCGTGAACTCAAAATGGTGTTCCATAGACATCATACGCTTTTATTGCTTTCGAAAACGGACGAATTCACTTTCGAAATCAATTGTTTGATGTTAAATTCAAAAATACAGATGTTTGTTTGTGTTTATGTGCTTTGCTTTATATTAAAATAACAAATAATAAAATAAATGAAATAATTAAATTTAATTTAATTGTTATTGATTCATAATTTTGAAATTTACATTTAGTATATTTTTAGACAAAATTTATTAAATTAAATAAATTTTAAATAATAATTTATTTTAGAATTAATTAAATGTAACCCAATTTATCAAAAAAAAAAAAAAAAAAAAAATTCACGAAAATAGTAAAATTCTTAATCGGTATATGTAAATCGCGATTTTTTGGTTAGGGATTTCAAGTCACAAAAATTTAGTGAAAATTGAAATATGGAACACCTATGTTTCATTTTCGAAAACAGAAAACGCAAAGTGGATTGTGGAACACCAAAATTCACTTTCGTAAATGCAATAAGCAAAACGATAGTGAAAGTGAATTCTGGAACATAGATGAATTATTGCGTATTATAATTACGGATATAGAATACAAAAAAAGATAAAGATGCATATACATACACACATATATTTATGTATTACTTGTATTATAATCTTATCTACATAAAATATTTGTAGGCAAAACTAAAATTAATATATGATATGGAAAGAAGTATGCAAAAAAATCTTTAATAAATTTCAATTTAATTACCCACAGATTTAGCTCATTACATTTAATAAAATTTCTACTTCATTTTGATTGAACAGCCATGTTTTAAGTGCCTTAAGATATGTAGGAGGTTCTCAGATTTTAGTGCGTCAGGTAATCTATTGAAAATGTATGGTGCAATATTTGAATAAAATCGTCTAGAACTTTCAGTTTTAACTCTTTTGGTACCATAAAAACCTCTTGTCTTCTAATAAGGAATTTGCTATTAATATTCTTATTAGAATAAGAATCACTTCTAATAAAAAATATTTTTAGTACTTTGTACTTCTTCGTTAGAGAGAATGGAGAATTTTCTACTGATTTTTTCTAGACTACTTTCTTCTAGCTGGTACATTGCAGTCGTTATAGGGTGTTTCGTAGAGTAACTGCGATAAATATTTATCGACCTCTAGCGGCTAAACGGTTGAGACTACCTCCCCCTCCCCACTCTGTAGAACGATTTTTTGTTTGTATTGGCGAGACGTATCTACTATATGTAGGTTGACCACCCGAAGTGGGGCACCCTGTATATAATAGATATCTTAGAGGCAAAATATTCGATGTCTTAAAGATAGGAAATGATGAATAGTTCTTATTTTTTATTAGTGATGTCTCTAGTTATGGATTTTTGTATAGTTATATTAATGATTTAATGTGTATAATCAAGACAGGCACAATCTATCAGCATGATAGACCATAGTTCAGTCTGGACTCTACAAGTGCGAAATATAGCAGTCTTAGTATGTCCAAAGGACAGCTTGATCTAATTATTATTAAGTATTGTTCGACCATGTTCTTTAACTCAGTATCAAATCGAGCATTGAAGCAAATGGAGACTGGGCGTGCTACTGAATATAATGCGAAAGAGAGATTTTAAAGCTAATTAAAATAAAATATAGATATATTATGTATTACAAAAAAAAAAATTATTCGATTTGAATTTATCGATGGATTTCTGAGTGAAACACACTGTATAACATAAAAAATAAAAATAGAAACCGTTTTTTCTCGAATGCTATAATTTTTAATATAAAAATTCAAATATTTCATATTAATCAAAATCAGATTTCGAAAAAAAAAAAGAATACAACTTTTAAAGTGATTAAATAATATGTATATTGGGTGGAGTACACAACATACAAGACTTTGTATATAGTACATAGTACACAATTAAAGTTTTTTAATGTGAAAACAAGAATATAAAAATAATATAATATATAACAGAATATATAACTACATTCAGTTTGTAGTTATATTTTATTAAAAATAATTAATATCAAGAAAATGTGCTGTTTAATGTATTGCATTTATAATTGCATTTTTATAATTGTTTTTGCATGCTTGAATTATTATAATTATTGATTATTTGATAATGAAATTAATTAAAAAAATTAAAACCACTATTTAGAATGTAAGTATATAGACACAATTTAAAAAAATTAAAACAAGTATTTCAATTTAAATTAGTATAATATGTTTTTTACATTTTAAATTTTTTATTTTCCTCTTTTTAAATTATGCGAATTATTTATCATGGTAATCACATAAAAAGTTTTTTTGTTAAACTTTTAATAATTATATAGTACATAGATAAATTTATTTATTTATTTATTTACTTCATAAAATATACTTTTGGTAGTATGTAAGTAATAACAGTGTATAAAATGTATAAATCAAAAAAGACAAAATTAATTTAAGTTAAGACTAACTGTGACAGAGGCATATTATTATTAATTACATTATTATTTCTAGAAGTTTAAATTGTTGTTTCTTAAAAAGTAATGGATATTGTAAAATTTAAAAGAAAAAATTATAATTAGATTAAAGTTAAATTACGTTACGTTAAACGGACAAATAAAATATAATAAAAAGTAAAAACAATCAAAATAACATCATATAGTTCAAGTATGTGAGAAATCAGAATTGCTCTTGATGCTATGTAGTGAATATTATTACATAATTAAGTTAGTGTTTGAATTATTGATAAGGCATCTATATAGACTTGATCCAAAAAATGTGAGAAATATAAGAAATGTGATGTAAAAAATATGAGTCTGATGGTACGAATTTAATTTGCTGTGGCAATTTTATCTATGAAGTTAATTACCCACTACAACTTTACAGACAGAAATTCGTCAACTGGACTAAAGTAAAGTTTAATATGAAATATTTTACTACAGGGTCTATGCATCTATGTAAATATGTTAAATAATATATTATACGTATATATATATTATATATACGAGAGGGAGAAAAAAAACGGATTTTTTGTATAAAAAATTTCTTCAGTCACCTTTAAAGTATTATTTGTCAAGTATTTTTTTCAACAGTTTGAAGCATCTCTGAAACTCTTCAATTTTTTTAAGGCCTCAATATCATCGAAACCCATCTCTTTTAGATTTTTCTTCATTCGCGGAAACAGGAAAGAATCGTACGGGGCTAGGGCTAGGGTGAAGAATAACAGACCATTGCCGAGAGACAAAATAGCGGAGATTTAATAAAAATAATTTAAAAAAAAAAACTAATTTGAAAATAATACAAAATTAATATTTATTTATATATTCAATTATTATCCTATAATTTATATACTGCTTCCAGTACCATATGCAATACGTTTCAATATTACCATCATGTATACAGTGGTATAAATTATAGTGTTAGTAACAGATGAATGCTTATGTATGACTTTATACGTACAACGGTTTTGGTGGTACACACACATAGTATGCATGTATGCACTTTTGCTGTGCACCTTTTGTTTTACATTACTATGCTTTGCTTTTATTTTATATTATTTTTGCTTTGCACTTTAATCCATTTAATATATGTACTTTAAAAATTGTTAAATACAATAAATCTTATTCGTATACGAAGGCTAATATGGGTCTTGAACTTGACATTTGAATGCGACCAAAATCCCAATTATTTTGAAAAATAATATCGGTTCGTTCTTATGTAGATATACATGCATGTGTATGTATAATTAGAAAAATGAAAAAAAAAAAAATAGTATTTATTTCTTTGCTTTATTTTATTGTTTTATTCTTACCTTATAATGTAAGTGCTTTTTATTTTAGTGATAAACAATAAAATATTTTCTAATGCTATAATGCATAAATATATTAAATTTTATATTTGTATAATATATTATATAAAGTCTATATGATATAACATTATTATACATATGTAGATATGTCTAAAATATTTGAAATCATATAAGAATTATTGTAGATATTTTAAATAATATTTTCTTTGACTTCTCATATTATTTTATTCATTTTTTGTTATTGGTTTGTTAAACGTATACGCTCGTAAATTTTAAATATTATATTTTATTTAAGCAAAAGAATGTATTAGATGATACATTTTCAAAATGAATGGGTGGACAGAAAATATACATACATATACATATATATATAATTATATGAAAAAATATTTTGAAAGGTAATATAATAATATGGTAAATAAATTGGTACCTAAAACCGCAAATAGAAAAGAGATCAAAGAAATCTATCTTATTGTTATTAAAGATTTTAGAGATAATTTATTTAAAATCATTCCTTGAACTTTATATGTATCATATATGCTACGTATTGCATTTATTTTATTTAATTTTTTGTTGGGATTGAAATATTCAAAAGAAATCGGATTCGAGATTCAACATGCGATAATATCGGTATTCAAATTTTCAATAAATTTTATTTTAATAGAAGATATAAAGATATGATCGAAAATATTATAAAATTTACTTTAAATTAATTTACAAAAAAAAGAAAAAAGTCGAATAGAAATATAGATTTTTTGAGAAATAATTTCGAGAAATTTGACTCTAACTAATTAACAATTTTCTTGATATTGTATTTAAAACATAAGTGAATTAATAAGCTTTTTGGAAAATGCAGGTTGTACTATACTGCAAATGCAATGACATTGATCTGTTATTTCAGAAATTTTTATTTAGAACAAAAAATCTGGTTTTAATCGATGTATGAAATTTTTAAATTGTTTTAGATATTTAATAGAATAGTGAAAAATAATGGACCGAAATACGTGTTTGGTAACAAATTTTTTGACTATTATGATAACTTGTTATAATGTCATAGAGATGGAAGATAATTCAAATGTTTGGCGTTAACATCTTAAAGATCAAATTTCGAAAATGAAGAAACATTTATATCTAATACATTCTATACTAACTAACACATTTTCGATGTCTTCTCTTGATTCCATCATAGTAGAACAGCTTAACTATTAACACCACAATTGATTAATGCTAAATCAACAATAAAAGTTCAGATTTAATTTCAAATAATTTGTAACTAAAATAAATTTGGTGTAATTTTCGAAAATCCACCTCTTCTAAATAATGCAGTTGCAGAATTTTCAATTTGACACTTTAACATATGCAAATATGCAGTGTTATTTACAAAAATTATCAAAAAATCTACTTGTGCACTTAATGGTTTTCTAACGCATTTACAATCAGATCTAAATCAGAACTGAATGTTCGAAAAAATCTAATCTATGGATTTTAAAATTTATTATAATGAGCACTGCAAGGGGACAAAGGATAAATTTCAAGGAATCGGGGAGAAAACCTTTTCGGAATTCAAGCCAAGGAAGTACAGTTATTGTGTAATTCGAATTATAATTGTCGCTGATAAAAATGATATAGTTTTTATTCTTTTCAATTTTAATTACCATTCATGATTTGATGTTCATTTTTTCCAGTGGTTTTTCTTAATCGATTCCGATATTCATTTCATATACATATTTACCTGTACAATGTTCTGTTTGTGAAAATTTATGTACTTAAATAAAAATTAAAGAAAAAATTATTTACCAAACAAATTAATAAATAAAAGAAATGTAAATTAACTAAGAATAATTCTACAATCGAAAAGCAGATACAAAATTTTCGAAAAACTACAAATTTAAAAGGCTTCTATTTGACAACTGCAATATGACAGTTGAAAAGAACTGCGAAAAAGTAAACTACAAAAATATTTGTCATCGTCTTTCATGTCACGATACATTAACTCTAGGTAATATTACTAGATATTTGCAATCATCATTTTGAATGTCGATTGGCGTCAATATTTTCTTTAAATGTAAACAAACAAATAAATTGTTGTTTCAAGTTGTTTAAGAATAGTTTGCGAAGTAAATATTTATAAAAATTATCTTAAAATATCTCTTTTTAAAACAAATAAATAGATGAATCAACCAAGGAATAAAAGAAGAAATAGATGAATCAACGGATGAATTAAAATATTGTTAGGAATTTTGTCTTTCTAACCCTTTTTTCATAAAAAAAAAAAAAATTAAAACTTTTATTTATAAAAGAAAAAAAAAAGAAGCTAGATTGCTGGCCAAGCGGAGCATTTATATATGTATAAGTTCTTTTTAATTCAACAACTGAATTGTGGAAATTTCTGGGTAATAGAAATAATAAAAAAAATTGGAGTATTTGGATAGGAACGAGAGGAATTGAGGAAAGAAAGAGTTTGAATATTCCGTTTTAGGTTGTTACAGGACGACAGACGATGCTTATGATGTTGGAAGTTCGATGTCTATGGTATGCTACATGATTAACTTCGTCATCCCATATGGACCATACCATTTGTCTACTGTGCTCAAAATTTGTAATAAAAGAGAAAGAAAGGCAAGTAGGTACACAAATTTGGAGAGTTAGGTTCAGATGGCGCTAAATGATCGTTCCGCTAAATCGTTCGCTAAATAATAATCGATCGATAATCGAAAAAGAAACAAAAAGGAATTGACTCACTATAACGTCTCTGCCACAGATCCAGCTTTTTGATCAGTCGAATAGTCCAACACCCCTCCGTCCAGCAAGCTTCCGGGCTAATGGACTTTGCATTCATTAATTCCTCTTTAAGAACACGTTCATATTGGAGCTGCGATACTAGCGGTGATAATAGCTGCGGCAATAGGGTAGAAAAAATATGTATACACTCAAATGCATGTATTCATATTGACGATGTGAGCTAAGCAGAGACATAATTTTTTGCATAGCTTCGATAAGAGCGTCGATAAATAATTTCTTAATTTTCTTCGCTACTATCGATGCTATGCTCCGCTGATTTGTGGGTTCAAATTCAAAAAATTTGTATATTATACTTCAATAGATAATCTCTGTTTTTCATCTGAAATTGGAATTCATTAACATTCATATTTTGAACTGTTTTCAAACAAAAATAACTCGTCGTCTGAACTGGATATTTTTTTTTACATTTTTGTTCTGACGTTGAGCTCTTATTGTAAACCGTGAGTTTGTGTACTGTATACATGGTTTATATACTCCATTTTTCACTGGTATCGAAGCCCCAATATGAACACAGACTAAACTATCAAGATCTTCTTCGATGAGGCCTGCTTCTCCTCGAGTCGACCACAGTATGCTCAGGACATCTCCGAGTAGGATCTTTGAGACATTGCATCTACGCAAACATAACTCCCGCAGTCACGGTGGATGATGGAAAAATCGAACTCCCGGAACAATTCTTTCCTGGGAGCTCGTAGGAACTCATCAATCATCGCAATGAATCATGATAGGAACGCAGTGGGAATCAAAGTACCAAAAAGTAGGACCGAAAAGAGTAAGCAGCTCTAATCGGACTACGCAGAAAATTTTCTTTCGTAGAGAAGAAGCAGCAGGCACTATAAAGAAAGTAAACACTTGTTACAAAAAGAAAGCAGTCTTTATGAAGGACAGAAGGCTACATTTTAAAACATAAAAAGTCTGGCGAGCTTTATATGCAAGAAAAAGAAGAAATTTCTAATACAAGCACGATAAAGAAAGGAATTATCTACACTGTTACAAAAAACAAGAAGCAGTCTTTATGAAAGACAAATTTTTCGTAACAAAGAGGGAGTGGCAGTACTGTACAATTCAAGTGTCAAAATAAAAGCTGATTGATTATCTTTCCAATGAATGCAAAATAATTTAAAGCAACCAAGGATTTCGTGAGTTATGACCACAAATAGGAAACAAGCCACTTGACCTTAAAAAAAACTTCTGAGCCCCCTAGATCCTCACCCGTTGATATCAGACCCCCTCCCCCTGTTTCACAGCAAGACCAATCGACTGGCAAAATGCCTGCACCCGAACTCCGGACACCCTACCCTGTATATCTGTTTATATGAAGCAAAAACATTATAGATACGATAAGAGTTAAAAAGTATTATTGAATAATATAATACAATACGTACGCGTACATACCGGATACAAATATTCCGAGTAGTACGTGGACATTCAGTTTTACTTTATTACACATCATGAAGAATACATATGTTTATGTATAATATCTTTTATTTATAGAATAGAGATACTTGTGCTTACATACATGCATTTATCTATTATCTTTCAACGTATCAAATCGTATTAGCAAGTATTAGTTATTAGGTTTCAGGTATTAGTAAGCATTGTTTTATATAATTTTTAGAGATAGTAAGAGTTTTCAGAAATGACTCCTTATTTGTGGAAATTTATAGTGTCACATAGTGTGTATCTATATACTAACTTATTTTTATGGTATTGCAATGATGCTATGTACTTACTTTTTTGGTTCTTACATAAAATATAAAATAATAACGTAGCTATTTAATTTAATGAAAAATGTACATATGTATGTATATCCGCATACCCATTGGTATTTGTTGATTTGTCATTGATTTTCAGAAGATTTTCATCATATAAGAAAAAAATACACATTATGTACGAGTATATTGGAATTGAAAGAGATTTCGACATATCCATACATAGATATGCTTGAATGTATATAATGCACAGAATTTGATTTACCAATAAGAACGTCAAACCTTTCAACAGCCACAACGATACGACACCACTGATCTAAAGGCCAAACTCCAAATTTATTGCTCAAACTTTGATATATGTGCTCAGGTTTGTGTAACAAGAGTGATCATGGAAAGGTACACCATTCAAAAATGCGTACAAGTTATTCGAAATCGTCATCATAATGTATAAACAGTTCGCCGTAAATTTCGTGTATTGCAAGAAATTCATGAATGAAACTCATTTCTAGCTCAATAAATTTGAAAACAAACAAAACTGCGGGGAAATCTTTAGGCGATTCATGAATTATCTTGCATGCTCACAAAAACTATCTTTTGGTGCGATCTTTGGACACGAGGCGTGATATTTTATGTTACAGTAAATGGCGAGCGAAGTATGAATATCTAATAACGAAATATTTTGGCTTAAACTGGAAAGTGTTGACATAAATAATGTTAACTGACTGCACACATCTCGTCAGAGAATTGAGTCCTCGCACTAAAATTTCTTGGAGGAGTTACTACAGAAAATGCTAATATCAACTGTCCGCCAAGATCGTGTGATCTAACGCCCTTGAACTCTCTCCATTGCCGATAAGCCAAGAATGATTCGCCATCTTAGACAAAACATCCAATGCATCATTAAAAATTTACCACGTGATATGTGTGAGAAAGTAATAGAAAATTGGGTATGGAGAGTATCCAGCCAGACGAAACCGAGGAAGAAATCTAAACGATATTAATTTCACAAGATAATTTAATCGATTGTTCTTCAATATATTAAACAAATCATCACGTAAATATCACTTGTAGGTAGTTATCATTTTCATTTTAAAGGTCTGACGCGATTATTGTTACATATTTTATACATGTATAATAATGTACATATATGCACGTATATTTTCGTAGATGCAGAAAATCAATATATTCACAAAATATTTTAAAATTTTTCAGAAATTTGAATTGGAAAAACAATTTTAAACATACCTTCACATTAAACACACTTTTAAATTTCTATACTTATGTATGTACCTACTCAATAAAATAAACAAACTCGTCTATTTGGGACTCATATGGACGAAATTAAAATATTCTGTACTAAACTGATATTCTGCTAATTCTATTTATTAAATGTAAATTACTGCTACTTAACGAACGTAATTTTCGAAATTAATAGTCGTTATCAGTGGTGCGTTTCTGTAAGACCGATTGAATATTTTCACAGTAGAATATATTCAATTTGACGTCAAAATGACGTCATTTTCAACTAAGGTGTTTCTGTAAGACCAATTGAAAATTTTCACAGTAGAATATATTCAAAATGATGTCATTTTCAACTAAGGTGTTTCAGTATGCACAACCAGTGGAAAATTAAATTCACCACAGTGAATTTTCAATTTTCAACTGTTTCTGTAAGCATGAAAGTGCGATTGAATATTTTCTATCAGTAGAATTATTTTCAACTGGTAAATAGCAGTTGAAAAGAGTATTGAAATAGAAAATAGTAAGAATTATTTTAATAAAATCTTTGAAATGAGTGAACAAGTATATATTATATACATATATAGCTATATACGTATATATGTATGTATATTTATATAGAATATATTTGTATTTTTTTTATTCTAAAGTAAAAATTCTTCGAAAAATTCGCATGAATCAATATGAAAAGATGTGGACATCACAACAATAAATTCAATCGGAGTAGCATCTAAAGCTTTACTTATTTTCAATTTCCGAAATTTCTATTCACCTTTCTATTTCACCACAACATTTTTCAATCGCTAATACAGAAACAGTAGAATTGAACTAGTAGAATATGAAATAGAAAAAAGCTGTGTCGTCACAAATAGTAGAAAATATTCAATCGGAAATACAGAAACGCACCACAGAAATGTGAAACTAAAGTATTCGATTAAACTTATAATCATCTTTAGCAAGAAAAAAAAAACAAGAATTCTACTGATCGTATATTTAAGCTTGTTACTTGTGTGATAAATTTTAATACGAAAAGGTTTCGTTAAATAATGAATAAAAAATCAACTGATACTTTATGTCCTGTGAATTTTTTAAAAATCCGTTCAATAAATTGCTTTCGAAGTGTATGTTGCAAAAGTATTCGGTAATTAATCATATTTTCATTCCATATAGTAGATCAGAAGCAAAAAAGAAAAACAAGAACTAAGTAGTACATATCACAAATCATAAAATCATAAATTATTTAACAAGATAATAAACGAAAAAATGGCAAACAATTCAAAGACGTTAAATAAAAAACTGAACCGAAAATTAAAAAAAAAAATATTTGATATGTAGGTACTTACGTTGTACGTGGTTGTACATTGTAAATATCGACAGTGGTATAATTGGATATTTTCTAGTTTTTATATCAATGTATGTTAGGTGTTCGTATTTATTTATCATTATGCATTAAAAAAAATAAATAACAGCTAAATTACATATATTTTTTTTCGGCCTCCATAACATTTCATGTTTAATGTTTTGTTGTTAAATTCATATTTTGTATTTCGAAATTAAAAAAATTAATTTTTTTAATGTTCATAATTTTTATGTGAACTAAATCTAAACGATTTTGATTGAAATCAACTAACGTAGTATTTTTTTTTTTTGATTTTGTCAATTTCAGGAAGAAAAAAGAAACTCACTTCAACTTGTTTTTCTTAAAATGACAATATATATAATTGCTTTGGATTACTATTTATTTTCCTTTTGACTTTTATTTCGTGTTTATTTATTTATTTATTTTTATCATTGAAACGATATTACAACAAATAATTAAGTAGTTTCATAAGTGTGTGCATAATATTACTATTATATACAGGGTGTCTTCTGGGTTCTGAATGTGTTGCTAGATACAGGTTCCACATATTGGTAGGCATATTCCAGATTTCAGAAATGCACATTTTTGAACATTTCTGCTCATATTTGATCTTTAATTACACAATAAAGAGTCCCGTGAACCACGTTTTTTAATATTACTGGAAAAATAATATTTTTGTCTTCAAATGTCTTCAAAGAAGGTATGAATAGGTATGTTGTCGGTTGTGCACATTTTTTCAGGAAATTTTACTCCAAATTTTTTTTTAAAATTTATCATAATTTTTGACTTCAGGATTTCTTTTTGTTTATAATCAAATTCTTAATTACATGTTATAGTTTATAAAAATGTAATTTTGTTTCCTCCCGTTACATAGAATATGAAATGTGCTAAGTGAAAAAAATTACACATCGAAAAACTCAAAATTTTCAAGGTTTTCTAACGTCCAAAATAGGATCAATAGAAATTTTTGGTATTAGAATGTTTTTTTCCATGGAATAGTAAAATAGTGTTAAGAATATCGTGCTATACCTAGTGGCATTTAGAAAAGAGTTGCCCGCTACATAAGCGTATTTCAAATTAATTAATCTCAAATCCGAATCTGACATTAAAAAAATAAAAAATAGATTAACTTTATAAAATGGTAAAAAAATAAAATTCCTGGCAGGAAAATTCTTCTTTTCTAAAATTGAATTTTGAATAAAAATCTAAAAATACAAAATAAATTTCAGTTTTTACAAAAAAAAACATAATAGACATATTCTTGAAGCACATGAAATTATTTTGAATTTCAAAAAAGAAAGATAAGTAATTCAACAAAATCACGCAACATTTAAATTTGTGTATTAAGTAGGTAAGGCACATAATATCTAGTGTGTAGTAGTAATAAGTAGTTTGTAGTACATCTAGATACTCGTATATCAAGTAGTAGAAATATATCAGTAAATATATAGTTAAAAAAAGAATTAAGAAAATAATGAAAAACTAAAAGATACTGAAATGTGCACAACCAAGTCTCAGTCCCAATCATACAGAGAACTTGTTGCCGTTGCACTAGTTTAGATATTAAAAAAAAATGATACAAAATCGGTTTTCTTTCACTTTTATTTAATTTTAATTTTTTTTGTACTTTTTTTTCTTGTTTCTTTAGTTTGATGTCGATGTTTTGAAAATTTCCAGTTATCACCCACCATACAAAATATATGGATATATAAACTATATTATGTAGATATCATCTATGTACATTATCTACTTTTCTATATGTACATACATATGTGTGTATACAGAAGTATAGAGGTACATATATCGAAATTGGTCTAAAATTATACCATACCATTATAACAAATACAATAACTATATAGAGAGGAATTATAGTTATAACATAACCCATACCCATACGTTATATACTACTCGTATATATAATCGATATTTATTAAAAAATTGCATTCGATTTGTTCAATTTTCTTTTTTATTTTATGGATGTACTTCTTACATACTTGTATATGTATACATACATCTTGTAGAACTACTCATTTGTACAAACCTTATGTATATATTGTATGACTTGCATCATTTACGTCGATTTCAATTTTTTTTTTATATTTCTGGATTTTATTTCAAATTTGCTTAAATTATGTATATCTTTTGGCCACCCGTAAATTTTATTTTAAATATAATATTGTCTTGTGTTTTATTGTTTCCTGCAAGTTCGTTTCTGTTTGTACATTATGTATTGTCATGAAAAATTATATAGCCATCATTTTAGACCCTGCAGGTACATATCTGTGTGTGCACATACCTCGCTTATGCGATAGCCTTAATGCGCACTGAATGATTTCAAATTGACCCAGTATGCCCCTATAGACATTGTTTCAATGTGCCTGCTTTCAGTTCAATTTCTTAACTAAAATAAAATTTCTCAATTTGTTAATAACTTGATTTTTCTACAGCTGCTGAAGCTGAACTACTATCGTGATTTCTGTGTGCATCGACTAAATGCGAATCAACGCTCAATCAATCTCACTCTGACTATGTTGAAATCGACTCTGGGCGGGAAAAAATATCACTACAGAATTTCTTGTGTGAAAATGAAGGAAATATGAAATTCCTTTCTGACACGAAATCTACGCTGGATTGTAAATCCAACTTTATGCATAAACATTAAATAGAGCCCTCTTTGGAAATATCAAATGATCGTCAAAAAAAAAAAATGATTATTGTCAAACTTATTGACTGTCTTTTGACGATCAAGTACACTCGTAATACAATAATAGTTGTTATCTGCATTTCCAAACAAACCCCAAATAATGCAGTCTGCTTGCAAATGACGTTTCCAAACATAGCCCTGGGTTGATTCTCAGTTCACATTGACTTTAATGCGCATTCAAACTAAATCATAGACAAGGTAATAGACAATTTTTTAATGTTTTTACCTATTTGAACGAGTATTTAGAAATTTCTTTTTTATAGCAATACCTATGTAATGTACTGTTATTCGACGTAAAATAATACAATCGTATACAATAAAGATAGGCTGACTTCCAAAATGTCAAAATAAAAAAAAAATTATTGAAATACACACATTTTCAACTGTCAAAATATGAATCTGCCTGAAGCTGACATAATAGTAGGTATTCATTTTTCTGTTGATTAGGTATTTGTTCTCTTGACATGATATGACACTCATTCTACCAAAACATTCTGGAACAATCTTTGTATAATTTATCAGTTTTACACTTTGACATTTTTAAGTACTTACATGACTTTGTATTTAGATTTCAACATTTTGGAAGTCAACCATTCAAGTATTATTTACTACATCAAAAAGAAAATAAGTAAATAATATACATTTTATGAGTTATTTTAAAAGTTTTTACTTTTTTCTGGGTTGGTTTGCATTTATTTACTAGTTCCTGATACAATGATGTTAGACATAAACTGTACAATAGCCTGCAAATAGCTATTCAAATCAACTTTTATTTATGTCTAAAGGCAATAATTAAAATGTTTTACGTTTTTATTTTATTTTTTTACAATATTTATTTTCCTGAAATCATTTCCAAACGTATTCAATTTTTTTGTCGTATAATGCAATTTATACAAAAGATAAATGTTGTAAAAGCCTGTTTTCGTTTGAGGGAATACATGGTTATTTTGAGGTTTTCTTCGTTTCAATTCGAAAACTATATCAAATGGTAAACGACATGCATATATGTACATACTTACTTATATGTTATTACTTAAAATATGTAAATAATATGATAAAATGTGATAAAATCACATTGAAATTGAAAGTTCATCAAAACTCAAAATGTAGCTCATCAATATAATATATAAGTGGTGGTAAGCGTATACATACATTTAAAGATTGGGCGGTTTATGATGTAAGTAGTATATATATTATAGTAGTGCATACAGACACAGCGTTAAAGAAAGTGAACAAAAAAAATTAATCCCAAAGGGGAATATTTTGTTAAAAATTATTGTATTACCAGCATACACCACCCACAACAGCAATATTATATAGAATTATGGATATTTATTTTTGAGCCTTTTTCTTGAATATTTCTTCATTTTGGTTTTCATATTTTACATGCAGATTATGAGTGTATGGCTAAACAAAGATGATGAGATTTTTCCAAACCTTTTTTGCATTTTTTTGGTAAACAAAAATAAACAAGTTAAGAAAAAATGAAACAATGAAAATTTAAAATGCTTTACCGGAATAAAATAAGGAACAACTAAATACAACCAAAAAATATATAGACAACAAAAACGTCTTTAATAGTATCAGAGATGTGGAAAATGGTCAAAAACATGTCTTACTGAAACTTACACATTGTCCCAACATTTTTCTACATAATCATCATTTATATCAATACACTTTTATAATCGGTATATCTATTATTAAAAAATTCTTCAAAATCTTTGTTTTTTAATGTACCTAGTTTGTGCATTATCTGCCTTTATCATATCTGCCATTGTTTTGTGCACTTTCCCGTATTTTCTCTGAAAAAAATGGTAACAAATCATTAAATTCTGAAAACACTATAACCATAGAATATAGACATAAAAAAGACAGTTCATGTAAATTATTTTTCAATTTTTAAATTTTTTCTCACAAATACAATGACACTTTGCTAAAAGTAGACAGAAAATCAAAATAAGCCTAAAAATTAGTTACAAAGAGAAATAAAATTTTATGAGTATGTGCAAGCTCCCCCAATTTTAATTTATTTTTTATATAGCTTGCTATAGGGTAAATGGGGCTAATAAAATTAACAGGGTATATCAATGCGATTCAATAGCTCAACATATAAAAAAATATACAAAAATTAATTAATGAAATTAAATTATGAATTATGAAATACATAAATAATTTATATTATTTATGTATTTATATTTAATATTTATTCAAATTATTAATTTATTTTTCACCAATAAAAATTTTTTTTTAATAATTTTTTTTTTATTGTTTTTAAATATTATTAGATTTTTTATATAATGAAATTATTTTAATTTTGAAACTCCAAATTATAAGCATTTCACCTCACTTTCAATTTAATTTCACTTCACAGTATAAAATTATTTTACATTTAATATTCCTTTACCTCTACTTTGCCATAAACTACGAGAAATGATGTCATAACATATGGTTAAAACTGAGCATATGGTGTAAAAACACGTGTAAAATGTAACAGACAAAAAAGGGACCGGCCGGCGGCCATCTTTAACATGCGTTAGTAAGAGAAATTATATACAAGTTAAAACGAAATATCCTCTGTATGTGAATAAAAGAAGTAATGGCAAAAACAAAAAGAAAAAATAAAAGTGCAATCTAAATCTATATAGAAAAAAAACGCAATATATTGAAGAAATTATGTCAGTGATATGAAGTTGTTGGTGTGTGTTTTTTCTATCCTGTCTTAACACCTGCATATTTTTCATAAAGAAATTGGTCATAAAATATGGTCCCTTTTAGATAAAGGGCTGAATTTTTTACTGAAATGATTTTTTTATTTTATTTTTTTTAACATTATATATTTGTACTGTTTTTTTACATTGTTTTTTGAATTTATGTACGCTGAATCGAGTTGAGTCCGTACATTGTGAGTTAGTGTACGATGCTACTTATAACTTTTGAAAGAAAAAACTTTAGAGAGGCATGAAAGGTATCATTAAAGAGAGTGGCGGGGGGTTTTCTACAGATTTTTCTGATACTATCTTCTTCTAGCTAATACATAGCAGTTGTTGCAGGGTGTTTCTTAGAGTAAGTGCGAAAAATCTTCATCGCCTGTAGCGGCTAAACGGTTGACATTACCCCCCTCTGTACAACGATTTTTTATTTGTCTCGGCGAGATCTATCTAGTGTGTGCGGGTTGACCACCCAAGGCGAGACACCCTGTATATGTATTTCAATTCCTTTTTACATGTATAAAAAAAGATGGCGGTAACGTAGAAGACTCACACAGTCTTAATTTTACACTATAAATATTTTGTAACTAAATTCCCTGAACTGTTAAATATTGATAACTGCATTTTAATAATTTTATTACTCCATATATCTACATGGAAAATATTAATTGAAAATGAAAAACCCTTGTTTATGACTTTCAAGAAAAAATGGAAGAAAAATAAATATTAAAATACGAGTAACATAGAAAACATTTCAGAAAAATGTATAATTTATCTCATACGACTGTATAAAAAAATGAAGAAATATTTGCTGAAGCATAAAGAAAGAAAGCTACAAGAAAAACAATCGTTTAAGAATGAGACGAAAATACAAACAGGAAAAAGCTTTAAGAAACTCTAACCTGTAAATAAAAGAAGATATATACTTTTAAATTGAGGACAACCAGAAAAAGAATTGTAGGAAAGCTTTGACAGATAAGACGAACATTCTTTCAACATCAACTGTATCTCCTACTTGTTTCTTCCTTTTTAAAGAGCTGTGGCCCGAGGGCTTAGACTAAAGTTTGAAAGTTAACATTATATAGTATTTAGAAGCTATTAGCTGACATATTTTTTTAAAAAGCTTTATTAAGTTTAATCAGACCTTCACTTCTCAGCATGCAGGATGAGAGAGGAATAAGCAGTGACGTCAAATAGTGGCCAACTAACTCGTTACCTCTTATCCAAACATGGTTTAGAATATAGCAAATTCAATGTCGTGAAGGATTTTTCTGATTACTTTAAGCATTATGTATATATATTTTTTATTTTGTACAGCATTTATAGCTTAAAATGAATTAGTAAAAAATATGCAGGTTAATTCGATGCAATGTTAATTCGGTCCTTAACACAAAATAATGAATGATTGGTTATTGGAATAGTGGTTATTCGAAGAATTTGACGAAGTGATTTGAGGAGTCGAGGTTTTCCAATGCTGTTCCAACTCACCTTCGCGAACAAGTTACTATCATTTGTATAATAATACATCATGTGTGTAAATTGATTCAACAGTTCCACATGAAGTTATTTTATATTTTAGGCTTAGGGAGAACGTTTTTGATTTGTTCAGAAAAATTCTGAAAAAAGCGAAAAGAAATAATGTGTTTCGAAATTTTAAAAAACGAAGAAAGGAAATTTATTTAAAAAAAAGCATTGAAAGATATGTTAAGTGTTTATCAAAATATCTATGCTGTGCTTCCTACACCTTTATCTACAGCTTGGTTACTTTACATTATGTACATGATGTAGTGGTAGAATAGAAATATGAATCTACCCAATTTTACCAATTTCTGCATTTAAATATTATTGGTTTCGAGTTTGGTTATTTAGGTATCAATTAACTAGAGGCGGCTCCTCGTATAGGGCTAGGAGGGCTCAGCCCCACCAAGATTTTCGTATTTTCAATCTTATAAATATCAATAAATAAATTTAAAAATTAGTTTTCACATCAATAATATTTTTGTAATCATTTGTTCAACAAAAATATGTGAAATTTAGTTAATTTGACAACACTCAAGTGTGTATAACGAATACATTATTTTTTCAAAAAATACTCATAAGAAAAATTCGTTATAACTGCCTCTCTAAATTTTAAAAATATTTATAAACATCGAAGATAATGTTTAGCATCATAAGCATCATAAACTGTATTATCTTTGTAAATATGTACAACAAAAATGTATGAAAAATAAGTTCGAATAAACAGTACATATAATTCTATTTCTGTTTCACTCAGTATAATATATTTCTACCTCGTCCAATACAAATACATGAACAATAATCATTCAATCAAACATTCAAACTGTCTGACTGTCTATTCATCGGGACTGATTCACTACCAGCCCGGATGAACTCACCATATAACTCTGTGAGAAGAATGAATAATTCGTTTTAATTCATTCCGTTTTGATTTTACAAAAACAATTTATATGTGCTCGATCCGGGCTGTTTTGAATTAGCCCTCTAATACAAGTTCGAATTGTATTGTATTATCATATTACATATTACCACCAAGTATTGTATTTGTATTACTACAAACATTAAACATATGTTTATTGTTTACGGTAGTAAATAGCGACAGTGAGCAGTACGCACCACTAAGCAGTACTACAAGAGTACAAGTGGATGGATGGTGATGGTGGTGTGTATGCATGTATGTATGTATTATTAATTACTATTTATTTTCTATTTCTTCATTACCATATTTTTTATGCTTTGTTCTGTTCTGTATGAAGATTGAAATGTGGTTTATAATATATGTATCTATATAATGTATGTATATACATATATATAATGTTGATCTGGATAGTGGATATATTATTTAAATACAAGTTTATGTATTGGATTGGATTACTAGGCTTACGTACATTTTATCGTTGGTTTGCAATTATACAAAAATGTTGCGTAAATAAAAACAAGAAGCAATGATTTATATGAGGTGGGGCTGTATGATGATCTGACCATTATGTTGAAACAGGTTGAATGATATATTTTTAGTATGGTAGAACATATTTTTTACCAATTAGATTTTTTTAACGATTCTATTTGAATTTAGTTGTTTTATTTAAATCGACTTTTTTATACGCAGTTACAAAGGTCGAAAGTATGGTATGAAAATGCACATAATAATATGTATGTATGTATAATATAAATGTTTTTGCATTGATATTGATATTGTTCTCAACTCCACTTTACCACCCAGAGGTTGTTTTTTTAATTCTTATGTGTTTTATTTGAAAAGGTTGAATAAAACATATTTAAAATTAAAATGTTTGGTGATACTGTTAATGTTTACTTCAAACATGTAATAGAAAATTTATTTATGTAAATAATTTAAAACGTGTCGCTGGTGGTTTTTAAGAATTTGTTTTCTAAAAAGTTGTAATTGAAAATTAAAACTAAAATTTGCTAATTCTAGTATACGAGTACTATTGTGGTTTATTTAATATTGTGGTGAAGTGAAGTGATATACATACATATGTATTTTATAATTTTGTATTTTGGTTGTAGTGATATAAATCTTTACTGCCTGTACCTAAATTTTATTTCAGCAAAATATAACTATTAATTTTTATTTTATTTATAATAATTATTTTCTTTTATTAATCATAATTAATTTGTTTTGTTCATAAATTTTTTCTTACAAATTGTATTATTTGAATTATCATTATCATAATGAATCAAATAGATAATTTATTGAAAAAACCATTTGTTTTTTGTACCGCGGAGGAAAAATCAGAATTAAAACGTTTAGGTCCACACCAACCATTATCTTTTGAATTAATTATAGACTCCGATAAAAAACAGTCGCGAAAATTTTCTGTAGCTTGGTTTACAAAAAAAGCTTGGCTGACCCCTAGCCAAGAAAAAAATTCGTTATTTTGTTACTATTGTGTTTTATTCGGAGGTGAGCCGGCATGGACAAGTACTGGCATTCGAGACTTAAAGCACTTGTCTGAAAGAATTAGAAAACATGAAACAAGCTCTCGACATTTACAAAATTCTTTAAACTATCAAATCTTTGGCTCTGTAAATATTATGTCTCAAATTGATTCGGGATATGCTTTTTCAATAAAAAAGCATAATGAAAATGTAACGAAAAATCGCCACGTTTTAAGCAGAATAATTGATATTCTGAAGTTTTGCGGAGGACACAACCTCAGTCTTAGAGGACATTGTGAAAACGAAGAGAGCTCTAATAGGGGTATATTTTTAGATCTGGTTTCTTATACCAGGTCTACCGATAACATTTTAGATGATTACCTAAAAATCAATCGAATTGCACAAAACACTTCTAAAACAATTCAAAATGAACTTCTTGAGTGCATATTTTTAGTCTATAAAGAAGAAATCAAAAAAGAAATTAATTTAGCAAATTTTGTTTCAATCCAGGTTGATGAAACAACAGATGTGTCATGTACTTCGCAAATGGCTATTGTTCTTCGTTATATCAAAGACGAAAAGCCCGTTGAAAGATTTTTGTCCTTTTACGACATTCATGATCGTTCAGCAAAAGGAATGGTATGTGAGATAGAAAACGCTTTATGCGAATTCAATTTGCATGAAAAATTGATATCTCAAACATATGATGGTGCTGCTGTGATGAGTGGTGTAAATGGTGGTGTACAAAAATTATTAAAAAATAATTATCCCTATGCACATTTCGTACATTGCTATGCTCATCAGCTGAATTTAGTACTGAAACAATCTTCTTCTTCCATTAGAGAAGCAAAAATATTCTTCGCGAATCTATCCGGATTTTCTTCTTTCTTTTCATGTTCACCGAAAAGAAAAGATATTTTTGTTGATGTTTGTAAGAAAAAAGGATTGGTCAAGTCAATCGAAACCCGGTGGAATTTCCACTCTCGTGTGGTACAATCTGTTCACGAAAACCAAGAGAATCTCAAACATTGCTTTGAACTTATTCAAATTGAATGTTGGGATTCTATTACTATACGCGAAGCTACGGGTCTTTTGAATTTATTAAGAGATGAAGAATTCATTTTTTTTTTGGAATTCTTTAATAAAATTTATTATCATGTCGACATTCTGTATAATATTTTACAATCGCGAAATACATCCGGTGTTTTGGCTTTGGAAAGTGTCGACAAATTTTGTAGTTCAGTAAATTCAATTAGAAATTCTCTGAACGACATAAGTGAAACCGAAATTATACATAGAAATAAACGTATAAGAACATCAAGAAGTAATTTAAATTTGATAGCTAAAGAAATTTGTGATATTATTACAACACAAATAAATGAGCGTTTCAAAAATTTTGATCATATTTTATCTTTTTGTATTGCCGATCCTAAAAAATTTTCTGAATATTTTTCAAATTTCCCTTCACTAGATTTCGAAAAATTTTGCAATTTTTATCCATTTATTGAAAGTGGTATTTTGAAAAACGAACTAAAAGTCATATACAGCAATGATATGTTTCGGAATATGTCATCCATTTCGGAAATTTTCAAATTCTTTAAAGATCATAATTTGTCCCATTCTTTTCAAGAGTCAACTAAAATGTTCGAAATTATTTTAACAAATCCTATCACTACGTCGGAATCTGAAAGGGTTTTTAGTACTTTAAAAAATATAAAAACTTATAAATCGAGCACAATGGGACAAAGTCGTCTAAATTCTTTGGCAGTGCTATCAATATGTAGAGAATTTATTAATAATATTTCAAAATTCAATGAGAGGTGCATCGATATTTTTGCCAAACAAAAAGATCGACGTGCAGAATATTTATTTAAATAAAATATGAAATGATATTGAAATAATACAATTTAATACTTTATTTTTTATTTTATATTTGATTTTTAAGTTATTTTTTTTAAATCCTTAATCTATGTATTCCAATTTTTGTTAATTTTTTCTTTTACATTTTTTTTATAAAGTTTTTTAAGTTTTTAGAATATAATAGTTTTGTTAAGTTTTTGTTTATCTAACGTTTATTGTTTTTTAATTTGTAAGTGTTATAGGCCCAAAGTATTTAGTTTATTTTCCAAAAAACAATATTTTGGGGAAGTCGATCACTCAATATCGGCTAACGCTCTGAAAGCGGTACCTCTTGGGTGGAGTGGAAACTCGCTAGAAAATTAGCCCCACCATAGATTTTGGTCACGAGCCGCCACTGATTAACATAAATATGTATGAGAGTTTATTTCGTGTTATAATTTTTAATTTAAGATTCCATCAACTAGTGTTTTATTATTTGTGGTATCTACGGTTAAATAAATAGTACGACGATATGACGATAACGATCATACAAAATGAATGAAATTAAAATTATGAACTATTTAAAATTGATTTCGATGATGAGCCTGAGGGTGACATGAAATTAAAAAATTTGAGTATTAATTATCATGTCGTACGAGTATATGTATAGTGTATATACCTTGTTGACTTTGACAAACGTCGTTAAAAAAAGATACAATGAATGTGAATGAAAATTAAAAACAACAAATAAACAAAAATTTCCCAATAAATTATTTTTTTTTAATAATGCAATTATTCATACATACTCATAGCCGTAGAATCGGTATAGGAATATATGAATATGTATCCGTCTTTCAGATAACGTATCGGTATCACATCTCTTTCGAAAAAATTTAGGCTTCTCCAACAGCCATCGCACAATTCCATCGACAACTGCAATATATGCAGTAGTTAAATGGAACTTTTTACCGTTGAACTTTACGCTGTCGCTGTCGCCCAAATAGATTCTATTCTATTTTTTAGCGACAACGAGCCATTCACTACCTGAATTTTGCAGTAGTAGTAATCTATTCGCAAGAAGCAAAAATGTAAAATTCATGTTATGTTACGCTGTGGTTGTCGCCCGAATTGTGCGAACTTCCTGCGATACGCTGGTGTTGTCGCTGGAATTGTGCGATGGCAGTAAAGTAAACGTGTTGTTATGAATTTACGCATTACATTTCTGCATGCATGTATACAGTGTATGTATACCGTCTGTTATTGTATATGTGATGAATTACAAATTTATTTTATGTTATGATATGTACGTAAATATAACATTATTCAGCAGATATTATTTTTAATATTTTTATATGAAAATTTATGGAAAAATTAAAATAGAAAAGCGCTCATGCTCGTATATACGAGTAATGTATAGCTATGTAATTACAATTTCAAAACTTCATGGAGAAAATTTTTTATACACTCTATAAATATCATTGGGTGTGCGTGTACAGCACAGCATTAAATCGAGAAGTAAGAAGAATAAGTAACTTAATAAATAATTTTTTTTTTCGAATTTTTCAATCATGAACGCTTAGCAAATCATGTAATCTCATCATATAACTTATTAAATATGCAAGTAAATTAGTAACGTATGTACGAACTATAAAAGCATATGATTAAAATTTACACCCATGTATTAATCTATTTATATGTAATACTACTGTACTAGTACATGAATTAATCTTATACTCAGAATTTTGTTTCAAGTATATATTGTTTCTTATTATCGTAATATTTACACATATTTATTTTATAATATTATTTATTCAACCACGATCAATCTTATATTATGTACGCATTTTAAAGTGAGTAATTTCATTTAATTACATTGCGAAATCAGTTCGGATATTTTATTATCTAATTTTTCTTGTATTTGTACGCATTACAGGGGGTTTGATAATAATTTAAAAAAAATGTTTGCTAGATGTTTTAAATTACATAATTGTAGCAGTAGAGTATATGGTCGTTGATTTTATATACAAATATGAATAGCACTAGTATATAATTACTTATATAAATGCATTTAAATGCATTTGAATTACGTGGAAAACAATAAGTGTAATGCATGCCCATTCACTTTTGTACCTATTCGCTAATTTTTAAGAACTATATATTTGGTTTATATTGAATGAAATACAATTTAAACTCACCTGTTTGTTAACAACTGTTCGCAGATGTCTAAGACAATTTATACGGCAACATGTAACATGAACATTTTTATAATAATAAAATATTTTGTCTTAAATTTGCTTTTATGAGAAGTCATCTTATAGTGAATGAATCCAATTTTGGGTTTAGATCACATTTTATTTGATAGGGATATTGAAACAGATCCCGTTTTGCAGATTTGATGAAGTTTAAGTCTTCTACTGATATGTTTTTTATCCTTCTTTCTTATCTGATTTTTTGATGTTTGCAGTCATTATTTATGCTGAACATCTTCAAGAATAAAAAAAAATGAAATACGTGTTACGTTAAGTATGTATTTTTATAATTTTTAAAATTTTTTTAATTATTAGCAGTTTTTCAGTTGAGCTGATATAGCCTTGTTACAACTTTAATTAAATTATAGATTATGTAATGTATCGTACACTTCATAGAGACCTTCATAACATTTCGAATTATCTTTGAAGATAAGAGAAATATGCGTAACTTTTTTGATTATTATTAATCTGGCGTCATGCATGCATATCCGCATTAACCTTATGTGATAAATATCCACCGGAAATTATTATTTATACTACCATACAATATTGTTCTTGAACTAAATTATTTAAATATAAACTCTAATTTTTTTGTCTAGAGAAAAAAATCTGATGCTGATATAAAACAAACATACGATCTTTAAAGATTACAATCATATGATTTAACAATAATATACTTTATACGTGATCATTTATCTACACATATACTCAGATAATGATCAGTTTTATTATACTCGTACAGTACACACACAAATTGTTAGTATGATTTTTCTGAAACATGAATTAAATTTATTACAGTTTTATATGATAACCTCATTATGTCGTTATGAGCTTAAATGAGAAATTAAAATTTACCAAGAAACAAAAAAAAGAGAAAAAAGCGATCAAAAAAACTAAACATGAAAATGTTTTTCAAATTTCGCAAAATGAAAATTTAAATAAGAAAAAAAAAGGTTTTTTTAAATATTGGCGTAACTCAAATGCCAAAAGATAGATAATTGTGATTAGAATTCTGCTTTTTTTTAATGCCTTGAACCTCTTAATTCATTAAATTCTTCAATGTTTATTAACCACGAAAATTTTAGTTTTAAATTATATAGGTATATATGTACATATTTTTAAAATTAAAATCAAAAGTTTCTTTAATTTAGAGTTTTCTAACTACAAAGCAGAAATTTAATAATTTATTGTAAAATAAAACGAAAGATTTAAGCGAGAAACTTATCATCATATACAAAAGTTAAAGTATGAGAAATGTAGAAAATTTTGTTATCCATTTTATGTTTTCTTTTTAACAATAATTTTATAAATTTCAAAATTGAAAACTTAATAAATTAATCTAGTATATGTAAGTGATATTTTCATGGAGTCTTTTGTAAAATACTCGTATACCTATTAATACATGCATGCGATTATATTATACTTAAAGCTAAAAGTTAATAATTTTTGAACCGATAAACTTAAATATTTATTTTTACCAGGAAAAATTGAAATCATAATAATAAATTTCAAAGTTTCTTACTGTATTCAAATGAAAAAATGCTACAGAGGTTATCTCTAAAAAATTTTAAAAATATTTCGAATGATATTTTTGTTAATTTTGTGATGTTGCTATTTGTGTTTTGAATTGCAATAAATTTTATTTAGTGCAAGAACAAATTGAAAATCATTTACTATAAATATTATAATACAATATAATAAAATACAATTATTGGCATTTTAGTTTCCAATAACATAGCAATAACATAAATAACATAAATTGTAAACATGTACATAACTATAAACCATATTATGCATTTTATGTAAAAGCACATCATAATATAAAATATATTTTATATTATTAATTGTAAAGGGTTTTTCAATAAAAATATGACACTATTATATATACTTAGATAAATAAAACATAGAATAATTAAGATATTGAAATAAAATTTATTTCAAGTGCAGTACATATGTTACATTAAAGATTAAACTATGCAAATCTATCTCGTTCATATGAGTAGCGGAAGTGATCATTTTATTGGAGCCAATTTTCATCACTATTTCACACATTTCAGCTGGAACGTTGAAAATACACTCCACATATGGTCACTTTATATGATTGTAATGTAGTCTTCAGAAACATATGTGAGTTTCTTGCTGTCTAGTAACGCATATTTCTATGAAATTCATGATTTTTTTCAAACTTTAAAAAATCCCAATGAGAAAAGTATCGGCAATAAATTCAAATGATCAAGAAGTTTCAATCATTGTGTTGATTTGATCTTGTAAGGGTGTATGTCAAGAACCTTATACAAAATTCGCTACATTGTGGTTTGAAAGATTTTCAATTTTTGTGAGCGACGTGAAATTGACTAGAAAAACTTTTTATTTCATTCATTTATTTTATTTGTATAGATTTCTGATTTTCGAAGACAATTTCAATTTCATTGGTTTGATTGGGCACGAAATATTTGTGCATTTGTGAGCAGCAATTAGGACCAGAACTTAAACAAAACAACTAAAAAATATCAAAATAAAAAAAAACATTCAATTTTAACATATAGACAAAATGAGAATTATTGTTTGTAGATAAACGTGTCATGCATACGTATACCAACATATATTCATATGTTTATAATTACATGTTGTTTGAGCTAATGATGAACACATGATTGCGTAAACCTAAAAACAAAAAAAAATGTTATTCCTAATAAATAAATAACGGTAATTTATGTTACATAATTAATGTTAGTGGAATTTTTTTGTTTTTAATTTCTTTTCATTATTAATATCATATATCATTACTTTTGTTTTTTTATATACATAAATTCATATATTCTATGCAAAATAATTCATTGATCATTATCTAATTATAATTTTATTGTATTATTGAATATTTATTATAATTATAGAAAATAATTTCATAATTATGAAAAATACATATATTGAGTATGAGTATTTATACTCTATATACGTATGTAATTCTTGTATAAAAGTAAATAACGCGGATACCTTACAAACAAGTATACCTATATCTCTACAACAACTGGTATACTGATGTTGCAAATATTTAATTTGTATATAAGTACCTATATGAAATTCTTATTGAATAATTCATGTGATACATGTGAATTCCATTGATTTGTATATGTATAACGGTAATCAAATGATTTGATTTTTTCAAAGTATTTCTATAATTTTTTCAATACTGCTTTGTAAGATAATTAACGGCATTTATAGGAAAACGAGAAAAAACGTAACTTTATTCAGTTTTATCATGTTAAAAATTTTTTCCAATTCATAATGAATCTGTTTCTAAGAACAATAATAGAACAATTCGTCTATTGAATTAATTTATTAATAAATATTGATAAGAAATTGTCTTGAAACAATTTCTTAAATTTTTTCTAACTTTTCATTGGTTGTGGGTTATAATGTTATATCAGGTGCAATAAAAGGTCTCTTAAAATTGACTGCATAATAGTATCTATATGTATGTAGTGTTAAATAATAGGAACGTCAGAACTTTCAACTGCCACAACGGCAATATAGTAATCGAAAAATAAAAATCAAACTCAAATTTTGATTGCTGTGCTCAATGTGTGACAAGTCATCATTAAAACAATGAGTAGAAATTATTCGAATATAATATTAAATATATGTTCGGTTCGACGTACGTTTTGTTCATCGCGAGAAATCTATGAAGCAATTGCAAAGCGATCTAGATTTTGAGAAAAACGTACTATCAGACATACATAGAAATATGTATGTGTATGTATCATGCATAATCAGTGAACATTGAATATTTATCATTTAATAAAATTGAAAATAGGCATGTGTATTACATAGCTAACTTACACCCAACCCGCTTAGAAAAATTTTAAAGATGTAGATAATATCGGTAGCTTTTTTGTGTTGCAAAATTATTCAATCTAATAACAACAGGAAAAAAATTCTAACAAAATCAACAACAACAAAAAAAAATAATTTGAGGCACAAAATAATCTTATATAATTAAAATTTTGTAAATTTTTGGATACTGAACTTTAACTTTAAATTATTTCGAAGAAATGTCTTTTTTTCATACTTTACTTTATTGCTATTACATAATTAGTTCATTTTTTTATTATATTTTTCAAAAAGATAATATACTTAGTTAGAAAAAAAAAATTTTATGAGGCTGTTGTTGCTTATTGTCGCCTTTATGTGTATGTTGCCATATTATACACAGTTTATGCAAAAATTGAAAAATTGTCCATGGTTTTTATAATATGCGTGCATAAGCTACATTGTAATTAATACAAAAAAGAAGCAATATTTTATAATTTAAAATTTTTTTTTAGCAATAGAAAAATATTAATGAAATGCATATGCATTATGCTAAGATACAAATTCTTATAATCAGAAAAATTTTCCTGTAAAGGATGCATGGTTTTTTAATATATCAGAGATCAAATATCAGTAGGTATGTTATGCGTGACCATGGAAATGCATGAAAACTGAAATAAATTCGAAATTTTGTATGAGGACGCAGCCAAAGCAGAAATAATATTTTTTTTTCAAATTATTAGAAATTTCAAAGTTTCGCGCTTAAATCTTTTGTTTTTGATATACGAGTGTACATTTATTAAATTTTTCTGTGTATATAGAATTATATTTCTTTTTGCAATTTTCTAAATAAAATTAGATCGCATTTATACTTTATAATTTATATGCACTTTTGTAATAAATGTGCATTTAGTTGAAATAAACGTAATCTCACACTATATAAATCGAATTAGTAAATTTTTAGAAATTAGAAACATTATATTTATGTTAAAAAATTAGGTGTTTAAACTTCATATAGGTATGTACATAGAATTTGAAATAAATTATTGGTTTATAATTCAAAAAAAAAAAAATCACACGACTTCATTTGTATTTTCGATGTTGAACGTTGAACTCTCCTAAAATTTACAATTTAAATTGAATGTTTACATCACTTAATCGAAAAAAAAGGAAAGAAAATTAAATTGGAAGATGATTTAATTAATTGGGTGAAAACTTATTGAAAAACTGTACATACCAAATTAAATTGAAATTATAATATTAATCAATCCAAGGAAGTGTATTAAAAAAATTTCAAATTTATCACAGTTAAACTTTTGTCGTTTATTTCATTCGCTCGATAGATATATGTATTATATTTATTTCCCTGCAATTTATTATTACTCATTAAACATTCATAATATGTACTATATAAAATCAAATAATTAAAAAGATTTTCAAAAATTGAAAAATGCAAAATATAGTCACGGTACGTTAAATGCATGCATGAGCATATAAGAAAATAGTTTTGTGTATTTAAGAAAAAATTTTCAACCTTTTAAAATTATTAAGTAGATATCATTCACATCAGCTTATGTACGTACGTATGTAGATATTATTCTACGGAAGTATTAAATATTGTAGTTTTTTATTCACAAATAACTGAACATAATTTAAAGATCTTTGGCAAAAAACAATAACGGAATACTGAACAATTTTATTTGTATCGATTAACATCGTTAATCGACATAACAATTATCCCAGTGTTAATCAATTTGAATCACAATTCAATGCACATCCCAGTGTTATAATGTAAGCACATACAAATTTTCAAAAAAAAAAAAAAAAGAAAATTTTATTTTAAACTGATAAATTTTTACTCTTCGAATTTGAGACAATTTTCGGATATTAAAAGTCGATATTGCAATATAAAAAAATAAATAAAGTCATGCTAAAAATCAAAGTGATAAAATATGTAATTATTATATTGATAACAGCACAAGTTAAATTTTTTTATTAAGATCCTTTATGTGATATTATTTTATCCTTCTCGTTGTCTATTTTCACGAAAATTAATCGCCTATATTCTACGAATATAACACATTTTATTAATTTTATATTAAAAATAAGAAACTTTTTTAATTAAACTTTTTTAAAGTGTTTCAAATTAAAGTACAATGAACATTCAGTTTAAACAAAAAATATAGAAAAAATTACAAAGATAATTATATCACTTTTTTTATTATAGAAAAAAATTTGTATAAATTTAAACAATAAATGTTTTTCCTACATGTATATCGCACAATTCCATCATATTTGCGAAACTCTGAAAAGATTGATTCTTCGTTATCACATTATTTAGTTTCCCTTTGAAAACAAGAGGAAATCAAAGATATGAAGACGATAGAAGAGCCGTACATACTACATAGACTGACTAAGAAAATACAGCTATATACCTCTAGACCGATTGACCGAGTAATACAGTACTGTACTGGTATAGTGTGGACTGTTATAACAGAACAGGTATATTTTTACCTGTAAAAGAAGAAAAAAGTCTTTCACATTTGATATGTACATTAAATACATATACACGTAGAGCATTGAAGATGGTTGCTGTAAAGTTTTTCTTGAATATGTATGTTTTTCTTTTCTCACTAAAGTAAACATTTTACACCGTGAATTTCACATTCCTATACAGCATACAGTCATATATACAAATATTGGACACGAATATTCATCATCAAGCTAAAGTAAGTATTTATGTCTTATCTTAAATATGTATAACCATGTATAACTTTATTCTTTATTTTAACACACATACAGTAACATATTATATTATATTATCTTATACTAACAACCTAACAACCTGATAAAGTACAAGAAGTGAGAATGAAGTCCAATTGTATACATTTTAACACAAATACACAGCAATGCACAAATACAGTGTATAAATATTTAAAAATATATAAAATTAATAAAAATCATGCATTTGTATTGCATTCAAAAATAAGTGTATTTTTATATGAATTTACATAACGATTTGTGTAATGTACGCTTTATATTTATATATTAAGCTAATTCTGTTTGCATGTATTTTAGTACAACATACGTATAATAATATGCAAACGAAACCGTTTTCTTTTGACGATTGATATATTCAAAACGAGCATTGTTTTCAATTGATATTAGATACATCATGATATATTAGAGCACCAAGTTAATGTCAAATCAAAACCGGGATAAGACGATGCATGACGATGCCATTCAGTGCTCTGCGATATCAGCGGTCCCAGTCATTGTTTTTCCACAGAATATATGATAAAGGATTCAGTGTAAGTGTACAATGATTTTTCAGCAATTTTTACTCTTATATACTTAATTTGAAAAAGTTACATGCGAATGCAATACATGATTATAGAATTTATATTACAGAATTGATATTTTTTCAAAAGAGATATTTCTCTAAGAAAATTAAAAAAACTAAAAAACATTACTTTTAAGAGAAAGAAGACAAAAACAAATTTATCTTGAATTTTTTTAGAATTTTGCTCTGCTGAATTAAGACACGAATTTTCTAATTTATTTTTTCTTCAAGAAATTAAAATTTATTTTCTCTACTCCAGTTCGATTATCGATTAACTTATGAAATTTATGCAAAGTACATTTTGAAATTTCATGGAAAATTGAAACATTATGTGTGGTTATCTAATTTGTAGATATTTTCTTAACTTAATGCAATATTTAAGTAGGTACCTAATAGAAAATTTCTGAAATAGTAAGAAGATTCATTTCATTTTTCAGTCTACTAAATTTTTCAGTTTTCAAGTTTCGTAGTTCTATTGAAATGAACGACCATATAAAATTTTTTCGTAGGTTAATTTTTCGTAGTTGTTTTTATTTCAGTTGTTATATTGCAATTTGTCAAATTAAATATTTTAAATTGACCAACTTGATAAATTGCTAATTATTATTAATAATTTTAATTAAAAAATATATCAATTTTTATTTATTTTCATTTTTTTATAATTTTAATTTTTGAATTCATTATGATTTCACCAAAGATACATACTTACATACTATATTTATTTGAAATTTAGTACATACATACTTGAATTTCTATGCCAACTATGCTAATTTTTATTTCTAAAAAATGTCAAAAATTAACTACGAAACTACGAAATATAAAATTTAGAAATTGCGAAGTATTTTACCTTCGCAGTTTTTCAAAACTTTCGTAGTTTGCAAATATATGGAAATGAACTACGAAAACTGAAAATCTTCGAAGACTACGAAGTTTACGACGTAAAATGAATCCCCTTAGTATGTGTTGAAAAAAATAAGTGATGTATATAATCTGAATTTCTATACATATTTTCTTTTTTAAAGCACTGATACAAAATAATTACAGGCAAGATGTTTTTTAGAATTTTATTTTATTTATTTTGCACGCACTAAAAAAAAATGTTCTTTAAAAACCTAGAACCATTTATTTATTTGTCGATCATAATGATATCGTCTAAATATTTAAATAAATTTCAGAGTTTTGATAGCTTTACTAAACAACTAACATTTCCTTAAATTTTACTCAAATTAAAAATGATAATGGAAGAATTTCACATTATTTTTTTTAATTATTTATGGTGTTGTCTTGACTTCACAGTATAGAATTTTTGGTTTATAATTTCCATTCAAATTTCAAACATTTCTTAAAATTGTATAATGAAACTTCATAATTTATTTTGCATATTACTTAGTTTACTATTTAACGTATGTGCCAAACATCAACTAACTAAATTAATTTTATATATGTACATATGTACTTAAAATAAAAGTATGTAATTAACAAAAAGTAACAAAAAGAGTGATACTGGTAAGTAAAAAAGTCAGTTCTAATAGTTCAAGCCGGTAAAGCTGGTTATTACTTTAAGTGTTTAAATAAAAAATTATAATGAAAATTAAAGAAATTTTGTATAATTTTCTAATAAGTATTTTTACAGTGTCATGCAAAATTTAAGGAACGACAACCAAATTTATCTTCTATTCACTGTTTTCATCGAAGAGTGATAAATTATATTAATTCATAATTGTAATAAAAATATAAATCAGATCGATAACTTGTATAATTGTCAATTATCACCGCAGTATTTGAAGCAATTAAAATATCCAAAACCGAAAGTGCCGAAAGTCAAATAAAATATAAACCAAATATTGTAGTAATGGCTTGTAAACCTAGAAAACCTAGTAAAATAAACGTATTTTCACGGTATACATGCCTTTTACTACATCAAATAAGGTAAATACATAATACATACAAATACATCAATAAGTAAATAAGTCCATTAAATTAATAGAGAAAAAGCATTCACGATAAAAGAAAAAAATACAAATACTTTGGGTTCAGTCATTGTGTGGGAATATGTATGACTGCATGAGAGATAAGAAAATTGTGTTTCATTTATGCGAGGATGGACAAAATAATGTATCTAAATATTCTCAAATAAAATGTCGAAAGACAATGTAGCAACGATTCGATATTGCACAAAATTCTCTTTTATATCAGAATAATGAGTCTGAGCACTGAGCATAATATACTTCCGGTGTAGCCAAATTGTAGTGTTATTGATTGTATAATTGTCCTAGGGTTTAATGAAGGCCTACATAATCTTTTGTGACTTAATTTTAATTGAGTAGAAGCAATGAAAACTACTTCCATTTATCGGAAACAAAACGGGAACATCAATAAAATTTAAAATAATTTACCATTTATAAAATTTATTTAAAAACAAATTTTAATTTTTTTTTTGTCATATAAATTATTATACTCATACTCACAAGAATAATGCTCGTAAGTTGATTTTAAAGAATCAATATCTATTTTCAAAAAACCAATTTTGCAAATTCTTATTTACTTATTTCAGTTCTCTTTTTTACATCAATTTAGTGTTTTTTTTTTCAAGTCTTTTTTTATATATACCGTACCGTGTATACCGTCTTGAAGTTATTAACTCAATTAGATCCCTATCTTGATCATTGTTTATGACATGCATATATGACTATATATTTAATCGACCAGTGTGCAAAAAATTTTATTCTTACAGTTTTTTTTTAATTAGCTATATATTTTTGACATACATGAACGTAATGTATGTTTCTTATTAATTCATTTTTAATTTGCTTTCCCTTAAATTTGCTTTTCTTCTTCTTCGCTATTACCGTTTTACTCTACATACACATACTTAATATATGTCATGTCATCATCAACATCAACTCATCACAATGATGAGCTTCGTTTTTATGGTGATGATCATCATCGTCATCTAAATCTACATCAAAAGAAAAACTTTTGATCTTCAAAAATTGTAGTGTCCGTTTATCTGACCGCTTTTATTCTACAGTGAAAAAAATGTTACTTAATTATCAGACTAATAGTCTGATATTACTGTTTTTTATTCATTCATTTTATTTTTATTTAATTCTTTATTTTTGTATAATGAGTATGTGATTATAATTACTTATATATATGAAAATAAAAATGTATTTATGTATACATACTGATACTATACATTTTTACATTTTTAATTTAATTTTATTTTTTATTTTTTTTTTCAATTTTTTTCATTCCTTATCATATATTTTATTTTAGTTTTTATGGTGATAATGGTCAATTCTGTAGGTTTTTTAGCAGACCGTAATAATTATATAGTGATATTTTTTTACAAGCGAGCAGAGAATTATAATCCTCTTTCCACTTATTGTATATTTTTAAATCCAGTATATACTATGTGCATAAGTAAGTTCTAAGTAGGTAGGTATATATTTGGTATGAAATTGCATACAGTACAGTATTACACAAAAATTGATGAATAATAAATTATTTATTCAAAATTATTGATAAATTAAGTGTAGGGTGTATCAATAAGAATGTCAGAACTTCCAATGGCCTCAACGGCAATACTGATGGAAAAGTCAATTTTATACTTCTATTGCTGTGCTCAGTATTGTATGACAAGTAGTCATAGGAAGGAACGGTTCAATATCATTTACAAATTATTCGAATTTACTACATATCAATATGTATGTTCTGTTCGCTGTACATTTTCTGTATTACGAGAAATTTATGGAGAATTCTGGAAAATTTTGTACCATGATTTCCAGTTGAAAGCTTACAACGTTCAATTGATTCAAGAACTTGAATTAAATGATCATAGTTTACATCAAATTTTCGCTAATTGGACTTGGAGCAGTTGGAATCCGATCTAGAATTTGGGAAAAGCATCATTTTTTCGAATAAATCGCATTTCTAGCTTTATATGATACAAATTTGTATATGTATTTATAATAATCTGAAGAATATTGTGTATTTTTACTTTGAAGTAGATGAATTTATCAATTAATTGAAGATTAGAAATATATTTAAAAGGTATATATACGTAATAAAAATTTAGAAAATATTAGTATGCAAATAGATACGATTCACTGCAGTAAAGACATTCGTAATAACTTTTTATCAACTGAAAAGGAAAAAGGAATGACAGAATTTGTACATCTGCATAAAACTGTGCAATAAAACTTATGCATATTGTAGTAAATATAAAATTTTCTAAACAAATAATTAGTACACTGAATTAAATAAAAGAAAAGTATAAATTTCAATCTAAAACGAGTTGTATCGCAACTCGCGATCACGCCCGACGAACACTCAAATGATGACCGATTTTGACCACCGCGAACTAACTAAACTTTAATAAAAAAATATTAATCTAAAAATGGTTTCACAATTTCTATATATTCTTCAACTAGAGATCAAGACTAAGGACTAACTTAACTAACTAACTAACTATTTTCTCATATTATATATCCTTTTTATTTTATTTTAATACTATAACTAATTTCCCACTTAATCCCTAACAAACCAATAATATTACTTTTTCTAACTTTAAATATTGTTAACTACTAATCTCTATCATACGTTTCTCTCATTCTAACTTTCTTTCCTATGTTTCAATTCATTAAAATCCTACTTCTTCTTTGATATCGATTTCTCTGTCATCAATAATCAGTCATCATTCTGTTCCGTGATCGCGAGAAGGATATACATCATCTTCCATATCCTTTATAATTAAATCTCAACACACCAAGCGGGTTTTCCTTGGTTACCTGTACATATCTGTTTTTATGGTAGCTACCTTCACATTCTTTTTCTTAATATCTCAGGCGCCTTATTTTATTACCTCAACAAGATCTTTCATTTCTATTCTATTCTATGTATCATCAACATACATACTTCCAGACTGGCGACTCTTTTATTGCAATTCTTTAGAAGCAATATCTGTCTATAATTTACTTTCTACTTAAATAAGGAATAACCATTTCTTCCTTTGATCATTCCGTTTATATCATAAAATAATATAATTTGGAATTCCAGATAAAAATGGTTCTTCCTCAATACTTCTGAGTATATGTAAATTATTCGCACATACATTAATCTGGCTATTCGATTTGTCAATATGGTCCTTTACAACAGTCTTAAACATGTAATAAAATACATTAGAATTATTATACGTTTTATAATTTTGGAAATACCAATTTTGTCCTTTTGAAAAATTCCGTTCATATCAAAAACGATTTATAACTTAGAATTTTTAGGATCAAAATAGATTTCAAAATTTCTAAAACTTCCACTCTAGATCTTGTTTATCTTACAACTCGGCCAACCGACCTTAACACTGCCCCCAGTGTTGTCCTTTTCAAGTGCACTATTATTCATTACAACCAGATTTTATTCTTCTCTAATTTACCTTTCTTTGTAAATTTTTTTTTTTTTTTTTTTTCTTTTTTTTTTTTTTTTTTTTTTTAATATAATTATTATTACTAATTTGTATTATGTTATGATCTTATTTTACCAATTCTTCTTCTACTTCGTCGACTAAATCGAAGTCGAAGTTAGCATCTCGCAATTGCATCCATGGTTTCAAATGTTCAGCAGAATGTACCGATTCGTATGGTTTCTGTGTTATTTGTAACGCATCAGTATCAGTTATTAAGTATCTGTCGTTTCCAATCTTGTTTCTAACTTGATATGGACCTTTATACCTAGGCTGAACCTTTCGTGATTGCCCTGTCGCTATTGGTTCTCTCCGTATCATGACGAGATCACCTACTTCAAACTGTTTTGGTTTTTGTTGCAAGGAATTGTGGCGTTGAGCTTGGGTAGTTTGATTATCTTTAATTCGTTGTAAAGCTTTTTCTCGTAATTCTGATAGTGAAAAATCTTTTTCTATATCCTTCCGACTTTCATCATGAAGTGCCAAAATCAATTTATTTTTGAGTATACTCTTCGGTTGATAACCCATAATTAATTCTTGAGGAGTCTGTTTTGTTGTACTATGTTGCATACTGTTAAATGCCCATTGAATTGCTGTAATGTTTTTATCCCAGTCTCTTCCGTCTTCATTTTCACTCATTGAACTAATCGCTGATTTTACAGTTCTAAAATACCGTTCTATTTGACCATTACCACGTGGTGTTTGTACTGCAATATTTATGTGTTTGATAACATTTTCATCACAATATTTATAAAATTCTTTAGAAGTGTAAGCAGTTCCTCGATCAGTAATTATTTTAGAAGGCATACCAAAATACTGAGTTACTTCATCTAAGAGTCTAATAACCCATTTAGTACAAGTATTCTTCACAGGTTTCAGCACGACAAATTTTGTGAATGAATCAATTAAACCTATGACATACTCGTTACCTTGTTTACTTTTTGGATAAGGACCTAAGTGATCTAGATGAATTGTGTAGAAAGGTATGGGCATTCGTTCTGGTTCATATAACGTATATTTATTTTCATTTTCTCCGCGTTTATTGTAACAACACTGAATACAAGATTTAATATATTTCTTTACAGCTATCGTCATGTCGGAAAACCAAAATAACTTTCGAATATTAGTTAATGTTTTTATCTGACCACAGTGTCCCATATCATCATGAGCACTTTTAATTACTCTCCATCTGAGTCCATATGGAACAACAAATTTTTCGCCTGTGTTAGTTTTTTTGTAAAGTCTATTATCTTTCAAAAGGAAATTCTTTTTTATATTATACTTTTCGGTATGATCATCAATCGATCCTTCTAACACATTTTTAATTTCTGTCAGTTTCGGGTCTTGTAGTTGAATTGTGGACAACCAATCTTCTAATTCTATTGCAACAACTAACATTTTTGTTGCTGTCGTATCTATTACCGAATCTAATACTATTGGAGCACGACTTAGTGCATCTACATGACATAACTTCGTACCCGGTCTAAAATCAAGCTCAAAATCAAATTCTAAAATTCTTAACCACCAACGTGCGATTCGAGGTATAATATCTTTTTTATCTTTTGTCAGTTTTAGTGAGAGACAATCAGAGACAATTTTAAAATGTTTGTGTAATAAATAAAATTTAAATCTTTCTAAACTTTCAACTACAGCTAATGCTTCTAATTCATAGCTATGATATTTATTTTCACATGTAGTTGTAGTTCGACTGAAGTAACTGACTGGTTTAAAACCATCATCTTCTTTTTGCAGTAATATTCCTGCTATACCATAACTGCTTGCGTCTGTATGTAGTTCATGTTCTTTATGTACATCGTAAATTACAAGTACTGGTCTTTCAATTAGTTTTAATTTTAATATTTGAAATGCTGATTCTGTTTCTTCTGTCCATTTAAAATTTTCGCCTTTTCGTAATAATTTTGTCAATGGCCTTGCAATTAGTGAATATTCTTTTATAAAACGTCGAAAATATCCGGATAATCCTAAAAATTGTCTAACTTCTTTCAAATTTGTTGGTCTATTATATTTTTCAATAGCAGCAGTTTTGATTACTCCAGGTTGTATACCACTTTTTGACACTTCATGTCCTAAAAACTGTATCGATTCCTGAAAGAATGTACATTTTTCCAATTTTAATGTTAGACCTGTTGTTTGAAGAACACCTAAAAATTTTCTTAATATTTCAAGATCTTCTTGAACTGTTTTTGTTGCTATTAATATATCATCCATATAAACTATGATTTCATCTGATTTAATTGGCCCCAATGCCTTTGACATCATCCTCATAAAGACAGCTGGAGAGTTTGTCAAACCAAATGGCATTCTAGTAAACTCATATTGTCCATTCGGTGTAATGAAAGATGTATATTGAGTGGAATCTTCTGCGACTTTAATCTGATAATATCCACTTAACAAGTCAAGAGATGTAAATATTGATTTATTCGCAAGGGAATTTAAAGTTTCTTCTATATTTGGGACAGGGAAAGCTTCACGGCGGGTAATTGCATTCAAATGTCGATAATCTACGCACATACGAAAATCACCTTCTTTCTTTTTCACTAGTAAAACAGGACTTGTAAATTCTGAATTAGATGGTCGGATTACTTTTAATTCAAGAAGTTCTTTAATAATGTTGTCCAGGACAGGTTTCAAAGCATAGGGGACTTTGTATGGTCGGTACTTAATTATTTTATTTTCTTTCAATGTTATTCTCATTTCTTCTACTGTCGTTTTTCCTAATTCTTTTAACTCGGTAGCAAAACAATTTCTGAATTCGTTTATGAGATTTACGAGATTTACTTTAAACTCAGATTGCCCTGATGCATTTATATGTAAAGAATCAACTTTTACTGGTTTCGTACTCACTACAGAAAGGATATGTTTTTCAACTTTTGATGGTTCTTTCTCGAGCTTAGATGTATTATCTTCCATTAAATCAAATGTGCCATAACCTTTTATAACTCTTAATCCTGGTCTATTCATGAAATTTTTACCTATTATCATTGGTACGTCTTGACTTTGATCTTCTACTACCATGATATCTACTTCATATTCAAATTTATCTACTTCCAAATGTTTAGAAATTTTTCCTTTCACTTTATTCTTCATGCCCCCGAATCCGCACAAAATAATATCACATTTTTCAAAGTTAACATACCCAAGACGGTTAGCATCTGAAATTCGAATGGTGGTACACTCACTTCCCAAATCTAAAAATGCTAGAAGTGGATTTTTTTCTAAAAGCACGACTCTATACATTTCGTTCTTCAGTATAGGGTTTACCCTTTCTATTTTATTTATACTTTGCATTTTGCAGTCTTTTGAAAAATGACCAACTGTATTACACTTAAAACATTTCCGTTTTTCTTTGTTTGGACATACATTCGCAAAATGTCCTATGTTGTTACATTTAAAACACCGTTTTTCTTTAATTCTATTATTACTATTATTTGATCGTCGAAAATTATTATTTTCTGGTTTATTTTCATATGGTTTATGTTGATATTGTATCCTCGTCGTTTGTTCTCTTCTCAAGCCAAACTGATAATTTCGACCCGTAAGTGCATTAGATAACTTTTCAGTCTGTTTAATTTCTTCACATCTTTTGATGTGATTCAATAATTCGTTTAAATTACTTTGTTTAGTTGTCATCAATGCCATAGATAAATTTGAGTTATTAATATTAGATATGATGTGTTTCATTATTGAGCTTTCTGGCAATTTAATCTTACTGCCTAAAGCAACCATATCATAAAAATATTTCTCAATGCATTCACCAGATTGACGTTTACGTGTCATTATTTGAAATAATACAGTAGAAGCATCTACATAACTAGGGAAGCTGTTTTTCAATTCGTTTTTAAAATTTTCCCAAGTGGTCAATTCTTTTTGTCGGCACACATACCATGATTCTGCCGCTCCACATAATCGGGATGAAGCGTAAAAGAGAGTGATTCGTTCGTCCCAACCATATATTCCTTTTAAAGATTCAATATTTTCTAACCAGTTTGTGGCACTTAATTGATTATTAGCCGACGGATCAAATTCAGGAAGGATAGTTTTAATTTCATTGATTCCTAATCTAATACAATTATTGTCACTGCTACAAGAAGCAGAAGAAAACACGGCGTTTTCTGGGGTTCTATTTCTTAACAACTCTAAATTGATTTGTTTCAATGATTCTATTTCTTCTTCCAACTTTCTAATTTTTGTTTTATTTTGACTTACCCCATTGGTCGTCTTTGGTCTTTTATTTGTTGGTTCCATGATACTCACAATTTTAACGATTTTCAAAATATCTAATTTATTTATTTATTTATTATTATTTACTTTAATATCTTAAAATTTCACTATGTACTCGTACAGCAATTTTAACAATTTACAAATATGTATATATATTTTATTTTTTTTTAAAAAGAAATTCACAATATAACAATTTACAAAATATCTTCTAATTTCAAAACATCATGTATATGTATGTATATGTATATATTTTTTTCTAAAATTCACAATATATCGATTTACAAAATATCTTCTAATTTTATAATATCACTATGTATATATATTTTTTTCTTTTCCTAAAATTCACAATATATCGATTTACAGAATATCTTCTAATTTTATAATATCACTATGAATATATATTTTTTTTTTTCTAAAATTCACAATATATTGATTTACAGAATATCTTCTAATTTTATAATATCACTATGAATATATATTTTTTTTTTCCTAAAATTCACAATATATCGATTTACAGAATATCTTCTAATTTTATAATATCACTATGAATATATATCTTTTTTTTTTTTAATCTTAAAATTCTTTAAAGCACGCACGATTCTGACCCCACACCTGAATTGTAGTAAATATAAAATTTTCTAAACAAATAATTAGTACACTGAATTAAATAAAAGAAAAGTATAAATTTCAATCTAAAACGAGTTGTATCGCAACTCGCGATCACGCCCGACGAACACTCAAATGATGACCGATTTTGACCACCGCGAACTAACTAAACTTTAATAAAAAAATATTAATCTAAAAATGGTTTCACAATTTCTATATATTCTTCAACTAGAGATCAAGACTAAGGACTAACTTAACTAACTAACTAACTATTTTCTCATATTATATATCCTTTTTATTTTATTTTAATACTATAACTAATTTCCCACTTAATCCCTAACAAACCAATAATATTACTTTTTCTAACTTTAAATATTGTTAACTACTAATCTCTATCATACGTTTCTCTCATTCTAACTTTCTTTCCTATGTTTCAATTCATTAAAATCCTACTTCTTCTTTGATATCGATTTCTCTGTCATCAATAATCAGTCATCATTCTGTTCCGTGATCGCGAGAAGGATATACATCATCTTCCATATCCTTTATAATTAAATCTCAACACACCAAGCGGGTTTTCCTTGGTTACCTGTACATATCTGTTTTTATGGTAGCTACCTTCACATTCTTTTTCTTAATATCTCAGGCGCCTTATTTTATTACCTCAACAAGATCTTTCATTTCTATTCTATTCTATGTATCATCAACATACATACTTCCAGACTGGCGACTCTTTTATTGCAATTCTTTAGAAGCAATATCTGTCTATAATTTACTTTCTACTTAAATAAGGAATAACCATTTCTTCCTTTGATCATTCCGTTTATATCATAAAATAATATAATTTGGAATTCCAGATAAAAATGGTTCTTCCTCAATACTTCTGAGTATATGTAAATTATTCGCACATACATTAGTCTGGCTATTCGATTTGTCAATATGGTCCTTTACAACAGTCTTAAACATGTAATAAAATACATTAGAATTATTATACGTTTTATAATTTTGGAAATACCAATTTTGTCCTTTTGAAAAATTCCGTTCATATCAAAAACGATTTATAACTTAGAATTTTTAGGATCAAAATAGATTTCAAAATTTCTAAAACTTCCACTCTAGATCTTGTTTATCTTACAATATTGACAAATTTACAAATTTGATCGGTTTTTAAGTATACACAAAGCTATTGTAATTTTTAATAATTCAGTAACGGCTGTTCAACTTTTGTCATTCACTTTATATGTCTTTATCTTCTTTATTAAATTCATCATAAATTAATATTTTTTTATGTATCCGGTATGTACATATCAGACTGTCAAAATTTTATTTGTGCTAAAATATTGCTGTATGTAGTTTATTTTTTACTCTTTTATATATTACATTCAATTTTCAGTCATTTGAACCAGAAAACTAAAATACATTTTTTACCTTGATTGAAAATTTTATGAATCAGAAATCCAAGGTAATTTAATTTTTATTTTTACAATATACACATAAAAAATCTTAAAAGAAAGCTTGCTAATCTGTAAACAAGTGCTTGTAGTATGTGCTCGTATGAAAAACAAAATGGGTGTATGTCTACATGTGTTATTTCTTCCTCATATTACGTTTACCTTTTTTTCTTAAATTTGAAAACCCAAAAACAAAAAATGTAAGTATCTCTGTTTTGAAAAGTTTTTCTTTTTTTATTGATTTTTTTTATCTTGAGTTTTGTTATATATCTACATATTTGCATTGAACAAGATTTATGCATTTTATATTACCCTGTAATTTCATGTTTTTAAGACACACTCATTATTAGTTTAACTTCACTCAAAAAAAATATTACTTACGGTCAAATGTCCTGTGATATGCAGATCTGACTTGTTGGAATAATACATCAATAACTGAAGTACTTAAATCGAAAATGAAGTTAAACAAAAAACAGCAAAAATAAATTAAAATTGAACGAAAAGAAAAAGAAAAATATAAGGAATTAAAAAAAGTATATATCAGAAAGATCTTTTACTTTTATGACATATCAGTTTTTTTATTTCATTTTATTGTTTTAAAATACTTTAATTTGAATTTTATGCTTTATTTTGATTCGCTTTTGTATGAATTAATGACTTCCGTGAATTAGATTAAAGTGAGTAATAATATAATAATTTAAAGAAAAGTGATAAGAACTTTTATGCGTAAGTACAACTACATTTGCATTTAAATTCAAAATACTGCCTAGAACCACAAAACTCAGAATATGTAAAACCATAATCAGGCCGAATGCAACGTATTGTGCAGAACCTATGAATCTTGAGCAAAAAAAAAAAAAACAGAAAGCGACTTAACGGCATTTGAACGAAAAATCTCCCAAAAAATATTTAAGCAGTTCAAATAACTAACAATGAGTTTAGAATACGAACTAATATGGAATTAGATTACTTACTTAGAGGAGAAAACATCATAGGTATATCATATCCACAAAAATGAAATGCTTCAGACATCTGCAAAGGATGGAAGGGACGAAGGTAGGACGCAGTTGAGACAAATTATAGAGGATATAAAAAGAATTGATTATGATCAGTATATAGACCATTCAGGCATACGGTAGAAATTAAATCAATACTTTTCTCCAAAAAAAAAACATACATTTGCATATTCTTTTATTATACTATGGGTATTCATTTCAAATCTCGTAAGTGGCATAATTGGTCTTATTTTTATGAGATTTCATACGTTTACGATTCGAAATAAATACCCTCATTATTTTAAAAAAGGAAAATGTAACTAATGATTATCATATCATCTCGTCATTGTCAAAGTACTCCCACATTATTATACTCATACTCCATGTATTCTTTTTTTTTTATGTGATTTTATTTTCTTTATATTTCATCCATATCTTTTGTCAAAAAGTTAATATCTCCTACTTTAATGACAACGACACTTCACTAACTTCATCAGTCTGTAAGTAAAATGCAATCAACGAAAAACAATCGTCAAATATCGTAAAGCCATCATTCATTTTAGATCAGATTTTATACATGTAATATATACCTGTATAAGTAGGTTTTAACGCACATGTATCTTGTGACCATATTATGGATTATGAATGTTAGCAGACATTGTATTAATTAAAATTTACCATTAAAAAAGCCTTCCCACCAACGTATGTAAATATGAAACATAACAGTAACGACTGACTGTGAACATCTACATTTACATAATATATGCGTCAATTACACATTATATGTCAACTCTTATAATTGTCATTATTCTATTTTGCTATAATTGTATGATGATTTTCGATCGAGTGATGAATTAAGCAATGTTTATAACCTTGAATTACTTGATAAATTCCTAAATACAGTCAACACTCAGGACTCAGTTGGTCTAAGATATTAGTAAGAATAGTCATATAGTCATACATCATCATAATCTCTGTTTATTTTGCGAACATTTTAAAAACTACTCGAAATTAAAATTACAATATTTTAAAGTCATGACATACGGTGCGATTCTGAATAAGAGATCTCTTATTTCTCTTATACCTGTTTTTAGTGCAGATTACATACTTTTAGGAGTTAAATTAATTTAGAAAAGAGATGTGATCAGCTGATCTCTTAACTTCATTGATGCATTTTTTAATGAATTTTGACATTATACTTTTGAACGTTTATAACCGAAAAATCTCTAAACTTTAGAGGTCATCGATGAGGACCTCTTATATCTCTTATTTATTTTATTTATATTGTTGATATTCAAATATTGTATTCGTGTCGTGCATATTGTAAGTAATTTGATAATAATAATAATAGAATTGTATTAATAATAATAATTATTATAATTATAAATAATAATAATAATAATAAAATAATAATAATAATAATAATAATAATAATAAAATAATAATAATAATAATCATAATAATAATCATAATAATAATATAATAATAATATTTATAATAATAATTGTAATAAAATAATAATAAAAATTGTAATAATTACTAATAACAAAGATGATAATACAGTGTAACTACATTATCTTTATATATAACAAGTAGTAAATTGAATAAGGTGGGTTAAATACCTATGGTAAATCTTATGTCATTTTATGAGCTGAATCTCTTATCCAGAATACCGATTCCTCTTAAAAAATATATTTCCCAAAACTTTAGAGAAATAAGAGGAATAAGAGATCTCTTATCCAGAATCGCACCGATAATCATAATAATAAACACCAACAAATGGAATATAAAATGCTCGTATATAAGTGGTATTGGTGGTATTCATGTAAAACGTAAAAGTTGTAAGTAAAACATTGCGAGCACATGAATGAATATGGTAAATAATAAATATATGTCATAAATGTCAAAAAAGCATACTAACGATTAAATTTGTCGGAATCTATAGGTTCAAAATTTAGAAATTTAAATTTATAAAAGTGTATATATCAGTAATTAGTAACTAATTTAGAATTAATTTTCGTACAGCGATCTCAAGAGTACCAGACCAACACCACAATCATCGAACTATTCAAGACCCTGATGTCGTAACTCGTTTTCCCATATAAAATTTTTACCATCAATTACGACGGTTTACGATTTACCATGATTACGACGACACATCGTGAACAGCACTTATAATTTGTTCAAAGTTTATTGTAAAAATTTTCAACTCACTAAATGTCATTTCATATCAAATTTATAGCGATTAATACAATCAACATAAAGTAGAAATTTTGTCACAGAGTTTGTCTCAGATATCTATAATTACTGTTGCATTATTTTTCGAAATATGTATGAATATGTTATGTATGTATGCATATATTCACGTAATGGTACTATATTCCAATTTAAATTTGAATTTAATAAACGACCTAGTTACAAAAACCTGCAGAACAATAATAACACGAATACATGTATAAATCTACGAATAATAAATGTACATGTATCATATAACATCTACGAGTACATATGATTTCAATTAACGAGAAACATTTTTATTTCCATTATAAAATTTTTCGCGTATTATCGTCTACTCTTTGAATTTTATACAGTAATGGCTGAATATGCAACATATAATAGCTTCTATATAAAATGCAAATACATACTTGGATAATTGCATACCAAATCAGATTGAACATTAAATAAATAAAGCCAGAAGAAGTTAATTTATGGAGCAGAAGTACATATATAGTTAACAAGTCTAAAATTCTATCAGACAACTAGTAATTGACAGAGAAAAAAAAGAAGAGAAGTTGCCTCATACTGATCATAGATATCTATTTTTCATTTTTATATTTTTGATTGTATTATAAATTATAAGATTTCATTTACAATAAAATGCAAAAAATATATTCAAATACTTACTGAGACTGAGACTATATAACATAGATTTACACATATAATCGTCGACTGAATTTGTAAGAACTCCTGTTGTGCGAAACATTTTAACAAAATTATTTCAATGATAATTGCTGTAATAAAAAAAAAAACAACAACAGCTACAAATCAAAAAGGATCGATTACAGATTTTTGTGAATGTATATTTTTATTTCAATTTTTATGTGCAGAATATAATAATGTGTGTTTTTTAATGAAAAATTGAAATACTATGATGGATATATTTCACAAAAAAGTAAATAAAAGAAAAATACAAAATAAATTTTGCATATTATAATGATCCCATACATATGAAGGGTTTATTTATATACAAACACTAGTCACATTTATTGCATGAATGCATTCACGCTTATAAGCTTCTATATGTAAAATATGTCTAGAAGGAATGTAAGTATAATTAATTAATACATTTCATCGAAAAAAAAATATATAGCAAACAACGCTGACCAAATGCAATTAGTCATTTTTGTGAAGAAAAAAAAAGTATAAGGGAAAAACAATTGCTGGCCATTTACTATAAAATTTCAATAATACTTACGTATAGTTAGATCACGTTACGAATTACTAAGATTTTGTACTATACAATTAATATTCGAAAATTTCTATTAATGATGAAATTAATGAACATTAACATTGCTAAAGAAAATTTTGAATATTTTATGTAAGTATACAATTTAGAAATGGTCAATATTTGAATATGGAACCTATGTAACATTAAAGTAATTGATATTTAGTAATTGAAGTATTCGAACATTATGTACAGGAAGCGTAGCAGTTTTTGGTCAATTTATAGTTTTTTAATAGAAAATAAAATCAATGATAAAACATTTACTGCAGTAAACGCAAATAAAAACATTCGTCTTGGCTTGGATGAACTGTGTAAATATGTTTTGATGCATCGGTAGAAAATACTTGTGGGTAACCTGTAACTGGCTGTTTTTGTTTCCGTCGTTGAAATTTCTTTGACGATGATTCCATGTATAATATCTTGGAATTTCCGAGTAAAGCAGCGTTCTAGCAAAGTCATAATTTTGGCACATTTCAAGGAAGCTGATAAATGTTATCGATAACGGTCTGTCGGCTCGTTGAAATACGTTCTTCGCTGTAAAATATACACTCTTTGACCATTTTCCAAATGTATGGCCAAGTGAACAACAGTGGGGTGTTTTCATGCAAGTATAGCGAATAAAAAAATACGCCAAATCACTTCGTTACTGCTAATATAAGTGTCTATTTGAAATTTAGTGATTTCGTCGTTGGAATTTTCGGCAGCAACAACGAACACAGCCATGTCGATGTCACTACCTTTGTTCACATACTTAAAAAATTCGACATTTATGTGTGCTTCAAATGTCTTGGAGAGTAACGAATTCGACATAAATTTTCGTTAATATAATTTTTTTGTCACTATATAATGGGCAATCCTTTGGTATATAACCTTGTACTACTAGCTGAAACACCCTGTATACAAGTATGTGTACTTAGATCAAAAATACTCAAATCTTATTCAATTTATTTTTGATCTAAGTACACATAAATATATTTTTTTCATTGTCAAAATAGTTCTAGTTGGCTGGAAAGTTAGAAAAGGTCTTAATTACCGAAAACAGCTTATATGAATTTATCAATCAGAACTGTCAACTGCGCGAAGTTTGAATAGTCGTTAAGTTTTATGAAATTTTCCAATTTTTTGATCAGCTTTCTTAATTTTTATTTCCATAAGAACTTTCTACAAAGTATTATGAAGCTTTAAAACAAAAATAAATGAAATCGGTAAATTCGTTCTGAAGTTATGGCGTTACAAAGGGAAATAGGGATTCACTTTTATGCTACTGACAGACATCTAATATCGATGCCATGGTATGAACAATACATACTAATATGGTGACACATATGCAATCTAGTATAAACCTAGTATCATTTGACATTTGTGAATTTTATTGTGGTGTTGTATAGAAAATTTATATTTGCATTTTAATTTGACTTTGGGTCAATATAATTATTATTATAATAAAAAACAACGAATGCGGATATTGAAATTCTAATTCAACAAAATGTAGAGAAAATAATAGAATTAAAAAGAAAAACTAAAAATTTAATATTTTTGGCTTTAAAAGCAAAAATAAGATGCGATTTTCACAGATGAATGTGATTATTAAACAAAACTCAAACACAAAATACTGTACAAACTAATTTCTCTTTTTGCCACAGTAATAAAAACTGTAGATACGTTTAGTAAATTTTTTGAATACTAGCTTTATACTAGACAAATCATGCTAGTTTCAATACCACATTTATACCAGCCTGTTATCCTTGTATAAAGCTAGTATATGGTGACAGACAAATAGCATTGCCAATACCATGGTGTCGATATCACGTTTATACTACAAGACTGTCAATGGCAATATATAATATCCCTAGAACCGTGTACGTTTAAAATTACTTAGTACCGTGGTATGGGGTACTCAATGCCCCAGTACCGATTTCCATACAAAGTAGTAACTTAAAACAAGGTTATTGATGTGTTTATTAAAGAAATAAGTAATTAATAATAATGAAAAAGTTTCTATTTTAATTGTATGCACATGTGTGTTTATTTAATAAAAATTTAAAATAAACAAAAATATTTTCATAAAATCAGACACAATAATTGTCTTTTACACTACGCAGTTTTTCCGTTTTCGAGTTTCTTTTAAGCTCGAAGTATAATAGATGGTGACGGTTCATTAAATTGGTATGTAGCTTCATCATTATTGGGATTCTGACGGCAACAAGCAGCATTTCTCACAAACCCTGATGTAATGGTTGGTGTATGTGGGTGTGTGTTATAAGTCACAAACGGCTGTTGTTTTAGTGTCACCTTTTAATCTTTTGTGAAATCATTTGCACGATTCACAACGTCTTGCGATCTTATTTTTATGCACTTGAGGAAAATACTTTGCGTTTGGAATATTGTAATCTAATTAAGTTAAAACAGTCTTTAACGATTCTTTCATTTGGCCTTTTTCTATTCTTTTATGTATTTGTGGCGTCGGCAATTCTAACGCCGACTATTTGATAAATATCTTGCGTTTTTCAAATTTTTTAGAGTTCCAGGCTGGATGAGTCTTTCTTTTGCAACTTTATACTTTTATCATCTGATCAAAGGTATCCACTCCACTTTTGCTTTCATTATAATGTAATATGATTTCCTGTGTATTTGTTACGTCATCAACCTTGGGTTCTCTGTTGGCAATAGACAATAAGAGCACGTTTTTAAAAGACGGAACAGTTCCAACAAGCGCGTAGTATTGTTTTGATAGAGTTCCATTGGCAATGGTATAGAAGACAAAAAATTATCCATTGTAATAGTGTACTGTTTTCCTAAATTTAAAACAATGTTTTTACCAATCGATGACGCTCTTGCTTCGTCTGGCCGTTGACCTAAATATATCTCAGATGCTAGTGGGTAGTTCGTTTTTACGTCTACCATCTAAAATATGTTGACCCCATATTTCCCTGGTTTTGAAGGAATATAATGACGGAATCCACTCCTTTCTCTCGTGGAAACTAACTGCTTGTCAATTATGATCTCTATTAAAGGTACATACAGTGCGTTTCACTTGAATAGGGCCACCTTTTTTCAATGAAGTTTTATGATTTATTCGTATTTTTTTCTCGATAATTGATTTTTTTTTTAATTCAAAACTAAAGTACAACTTCATTCTTGAATTTCAAAACGAAAAAAATAACTGGTTTTATATGTTTAACGTTAATTTTTACTGTTTATTGTCTGGTACTTAGAAAAAAGCACATTTTTGCTTGCTTCACTTGAATAAGGCCACTTGTAGTTTTGATGTTATTAAAGAAGTAGGCTTTGCATTTCTAATTGAAATTAGTTTTTCTATTAAATATTCGACATTTTGTTTCTATCAATATTACATAAAGCACAAAAATTTGATTAAATTTATTAAAATGGGAAGAAATAAAGTGTTATCTGTAGTAGAGAAGGAAAAAATAAAAATTTATAAGAATGAAGGATACTCTAGCCGTGATATAGGCAAAAAAATTGGAAGAAGCAAAACGGTAGTTAATAATTTTTTAAAAAATATTGATGAATATGGAAAAAACATGAAAGGACGTACTTCCGAAGCAACAACTCCCCGAGACAAACGATTAATTCTTCGTGAAGCATCAAATTCCAGTAATTCAGCAGTCAAAATCAAGTTCAAGTGTAAGGTTAAAGCAATTGTTTCGACTGTCCGGCGCATAATTAAAGCAGCTTCACATTTAAAATACAAAAAAATTAAAAAAAAAACCACCACTTAATGAAGTGCGGAAACAAAATCGATTACAGTTTTCTAAGCACCATATGGTATGGCAAAAGCAATGGTACAAAGTCGTTTTTTCAGATGAAAAAAAATTTAATATTGATGACCCGGACAATTTTAATCATTATTTCCACGATTTACGGAAAGACGAACTGTTTTTAGATAGATATCACAGTAAAGAGGGTGGTGTAATGGTATGGGGAGCAGTTTCTTATTATGGAACTATCGATTTGGTTTTCCAGTCCACAAAAATGACTGGAATTACATATAAAAATATATTGGAAAATGCCTTTCCGAAGTTTCACGACATTTTTGGACCCATACCTTGAATATATCAGCACAATAATGCACCTATCCACACAGCAAAGATAGTTAAAAGCTGGATTCAAAGCCAAAATGTTGAAACCCTCGATTGGCCACCCTATTCTCCAGACCTCAACATAATGGAAAACGTATGGGGGTGGTTAGTAAGAAAAGTGTACGAAGGTGGCAAACAGTTTGATGATAAGGAGTCATTAATTCAGGCCATTAAAGTCGCCTGGAGGGAAATTTCCTTGAGTTATTTGAAGTCACTATACAATTCCTTGCTGAATAGAATATATGAAGTAATTTTAAAAAAAGGAGGATGTACAAAGTACTAAAATTTAATAATAATAAAAAAATTACAATTATGTTCAAAAACTATGTGTTTGCAATCATTTACTTCCCTCCTTTATATTTATTTTTATGGTGGCCTTATTCAATTGAAGCAAGCAAAAATGTGCTTTTTTCTAAGTACCAGACAATAAACAGTAAAAATTAACGTTAAACATATAAAACCAGTTATTTTTTTCGTTTTGAAATTCAAGAATGAAGTTGTAGATACTTTAGTTTTGAATTAAAAAAAAATCAATTATCGAGAAAAAAATACGAATAAATCATAAAACTTCATTGAAAAAAGGTGGCCCTATTCAAGTGAAACGCACTGTATATAGTACTGTGTAATGCTGTTTAAACAGAGTCAAGATGTGACGAAAAACAGCTAATTTACCTTCATTTGACGAGCTGGTTTAGTTCTTGAGTCATCAAACCGTAAAAATCTTGAAAGCTGTTCGAACATTTCCAGGGACATAACTGCTCTGTAAAATGGCAGGCTACTCTTGTGAAAGATATCCTTCGGGGCAACTAAAGAAGATTTCTCACCACAAAGATACAAAAAACAGGTGCTATGTAAGAATATATTTCGTTGACATTGTGTCGTACCAAGCCCTCATTTGCCATTGATTTAGTGATCGTTTAATCGCCTCAACTACTCTTTTTTTATATTTCTCAACCATTATAAGAAATGCCACAAAATATTCTTATTCGTGATTCAGACTCTGATCGCTAATTTCTACAGATTTTTACATTTCGAGCTTTTTATTTCGAGTTCGAATTTTTTTTCAAATTTTTGTGTTATGTTTTTAATTTGAAACGCATCACCGCACGGTATTGCCCTTGTATTACCATATTACATATTATCATAATATTACATTATTCTGGATATTTTTTTAAAAATAATCATCAAATTTTTCACACTGCACATACTGAAAAAGGGAATAAATCTGTAATATTTAAATTTCATGTTACATATAACATTTTACAAGTAGTATAGTATAAACGATTATTTATAGTCATTTCAACTGTATTATTCATGTATTTATGTTTGAACAATTGTACATAATGTATGTACATACATACATTTACACGTACATATCAATGTTTCAATTCTCAAACAATGAACATAGATTTTCATATAAGTATGTAATGAATTATATTTTGAACATTATATTGTATCTCATACCATTGTACATAGCACTATAATACAAATGTGCATAATTTAATCTACATATGGAACACTACTGCATTTTACAAGAAAAGTACTTTGAATGAAAATCACCAAATAAAGATCATTTTAATGATCAATTTGCTGGTATACGAGTAGAAAAATTTACGCATGTTTAATCTAACAAATATATATGTATAATGTTGATGTAAGTAGATAACTACGTATTATTTGGTACTATAACTCGTTCGTGCAGTTATGTAGATATATTACACATACATACTATGGAACTAAATGTATGTAACCGTGGAACTAAATAGAAAAATGATAGAAATAAGAAAAAATTATAAAGTTAAACAAAAACATTTCAGAATTATTTGAAATGTTACGCGTGCTTTACTTACCATATAAAGTTTTCTTTGTATTTCTATTTACACACTACACATTTTACATTATGTACATAATATAATCAAAATCATATAGATAAATCGAATAAATTTTTTTATACTATGTTATTATGCTACATACAAATCTACCTATATTAATTGCTATTGAATGCACAAAAAATGTATTTACTATGGTGTATGCACAATCGTCATTTATTATTATAAATGACATTATGTACACATTTAAGAAATCCATGTAAATTCTTGTTTAGTTAAAATGATAATTTTTCGAATTAATATTGTTATTGCTCAAATTTTAAATTACTCTTTGTCTTTATACATGTTCTCTTTGTGTGTATATATACAGGTTGTCCCGCCTCTAGTATTCAACCCGCTCACAGTAGATAGGTCTTGTCAAATAATAAGCAAAAAATCGTTGTACAGAGGAAGGGGGGTGTAGTCTCAACGGTTTAGCCGCTAGAGGGCGATGAAGATTTTTTGCACTCTACGAAACACCCTATAACAACTACGGTGTAGAAGCTAAAAGAAAGCAGTCTAAAAAAATCTGTAGAAAACTCCTCTTTTTTTTAATAATACCTTACTTGCCTCTCTACGTTTTTTCTTTTCAAAGTTATTGTGAAAGTCAACATTTAGTGATTTTTTGCTACTTTATTCAAAGTAATACAGGCTGTAGAATCACAGCGACATCTGAATTAATTTTTAATTACATAAGCAAGAAGCCCAAGATACCCGCTTCATTTTTGCTTTTTGCAGTAAAGGTCCCACTCCTGTAGTACGATTTTTTATTTGTCTCGATGAGACCTATCTACTGTTTGTGGGTGTACATGTACTACTCCAATTTTAAAGGGTTTAAAAGCAAAAATGGTAAAGTATAATTTTACGTACTTATGAAAAACAACAAAAACTGTAGAAATTGACATTAAAAAATTTTATTGAAAATTGGAATGGACACATTTTTGCAAATAGACGACTCATGTAATCTACAGATAATAAAAAATTCATATAATTCACAGCTAACGAATTTCTTCATTTATTATGTAAATTTCAATCGTTGTAGAAATTGAAATTGATTTTAATTTTTAGGGTTTTTCTTTTTTTTCTCATTTTCGAATTTAAAATTTACTTTATGTCTGTTGTGTTTTGTGTTGTATATTCATTTGTTTGTTTGATTTTGTTGATTTATTGGTTAGTTAATTTTTTGAATTTCTCATATATTTAATACAGCTGGAATTTGTTGTAAAATTGAACCTCTATACAAGAATGCTTTTATTCATATATTTTAGTGGTCGACAGGAGATAATTGCTGTTAGTGATTTAAAAAATGTCTTCTATTCATAACATTCATGTACAACTCTAAATAAGTACAACATAAGAACATACGCATGTACAGAGGATATGCATATCAGTTTATGAAATATTATATGTTTGGGGAAACTTCTGAATTGATGCCGCCAGATTTTGAAACGAGACCTTCCGATAATGATACTTTGGAATGTCCTCTCGTGGTATATGTCTCTATTGGCGCAAATTCATCTAGAGGACGCAAACTACCCTGAAAATTGTTTGATCCAAAATGACGGGTTTTACAAAATCCGTTATTTCTCCAGATCACAATCGTGGATCGGATTAGTTGACATACCATTTGAAAGAGAACTTCCTGTTCTATTTGTCACAGTTTATTTCACTTTGATTGGATTAGCGATTCTCGAGATACAAGGACCTAAATTCAAAATCTCGTGTTTTTTAGAAATCACTTTTTCAAATTCTTTTGATGGCGCTATAACTTCAAAACTTGAAGAATGACATATATTTATTTTATTATATTATTTGAAAGGTTTTGTGTCTTCTTTCCAATTATATCACATTTCTGTACGAAAACTTTATAAATAAAAAAAAATAAATGCACAAATATACTAAAAAGTGCGAAAAAATACACATTTTTCTTTCCTATAAATACAAAAGCCAAACCACATTTGAAAATCTGGCGGCACCAATTCGGAAGTTAGGCGAAATGTTATAATGTTCAGACTTTTCTGTACTAATTATACAATGCTATTATGATACAGTAATAAAATTTCATTTTGTATTAAAGAAACAAATAAATATTAAAAATATGAAATTCATTATTTTCAGTTTAAGTACCATAGATACTCATTAACATGCGTATTATTTTTATATTGTATACATGAAGTAGCTGCCTGAGTAGGAAGTAAAGTAGTAAGTAAATTAGTGCAGTAAAACAAAGTTTAATTAAGTAGATGCTTCACTGGATATTGTAATAAAACAACGGAAAAGAAAATTTAAAAATCGATTTAATGGCGTTATAACTGAAAAAATCAGTTTTCCTTATTAAAATTCTTATTCAATAACTACATACATACTCTTTCTTGCCTTAAACAAATATTCAAACAACATTTTGCATAATTAAAATGACTAAACCCTAAAGGGAAAATATTAAAGTTCTTCAGGCGTTTCAATAACCTTTTCAACGACAAGCTACATATATATTTTTCTAAAAACAAATTTCATAAGTTATTGCTTTACCATTTTTATCTACCATACAGACATGAATGACGTACATATGAAAATGAATTAGATGCGATTAGATGCATCTATAAAATATAATTAGAAATTTAAAATTTATTTTTTCCTTCTTACTATTTTTTCATCTCAGTAGAGTAGAAAAATTTTGTTTCAATGAAAGTTAATCCAAGTACATAGGCCCTTACTCATAAAAATTTCTTAAAATCAACTTTATTTAGTAATGGCAAGCCGAATTTAGAAGTAACTTTAATTTTGATACTCATAACAGTTTACTATAAGTTCTAAATTTAAAATCTATTTTAGAAATTTCTTTTTGCTTACTATTGTAATTTTACATTTGGAATTTATAATTTCGTTATGTCAATAGTCAGTTAGTTATGTCAATTTGAATAAAAAAAAAAAATTTTATTTTATGTCATATTTTACTATGTTATGTTATGTTATATGCCTATTTTATATTTTGATTTGAAATTCTTTGATACATAGTTTGATCAAAAATTATGTTATTATGCTCTTAATAACGACTTAGTAGAGCTCTAGCCACGATTAAAATTTAAAGTCTCTAATAACACTTAAGTTAAGATTAAATTTGTTATGAGTATGAAAAAATAGTTAGCAAAAGATTAAGTTGTTATTAATGACTTATAGTCTAGTCTAGACACACGAAAAATTAATCTAGATTGAGGTAATCTAGATTAACGATAAATAATGTGACATATTGTAAATTTAGATTTATTTATTTTAAACTTCTTATTTGTTAATATAAATTCTAATTAATTAATATTTAATTTAACTGTCAAATTATATTTTCTTCTTTGTTAATCGAGTTAGCAAAGCAAATCCAGTTTACAAAACTAGATTAATATAATCCGGTTGTAGAAATAGATCATCCAGAACTGAATTTGACAGATTGGAAAATTAATCTAGATGAGCGATTTAATCCAGATTAAACTTTTGGTCTGTCTTCGGTATTAGTTACTGTTTATGAGTAAGGCTCATAGACTATTTTTATATTATTTCAAATGTAACATATAATCCAAAGCTGTGATATGGCAGTGACTGATAATGAAGTATTTTCTGTCTATAATTGGAATTTCTGGCTTGATTATGCTCATCAAAATAAATACCATACATTACATTACTAGTGAACCATTAAAATAAATTTAAATTTAAATAAGTTAAAAACTTGTTGAAGTAAATTCAAGTAAAAAAATTGAAACAAAATGTTAATGAGTGGGATGATATTTTACATACGAAAATATCAAAATATTTGTATGTATAACGAATAATCGGGAATACACCAGTTGCTTTTTTCATATGTTTATTTTATTTTTGTAATTAACAATTTATTTAATTTGTGATTTATTATTTTCCACAACTAATCAATTGATAATATCAAATTACTTTACATTTTAAGTAATTGAAATGTACATTTGAAAATGCAGTCCATATACGAATCGTAGAGTATCTAATACACTTTTAACTACTGATGTTAATTTTTTTTATTACAAATTTAAAACTAGATTTTATTATCGAAACGTTTTTTATCGTATTATATGTACATTGGGAGCAATTTGAAGACACACAGTCGTATTTTTATGTATAAAAAAGTGTGTACAAAATATAATTAAAATTAAAAGATGAAACGGTTTTCAATTCCTTCTGTCTCTAAATCTTCACTGTTTCGAACATTAATTGATGCTACACAAATTCTTAACGAAAATGACATTTTTCAATTTACTGGGACATAATTATCTAGTGTTGTTTTCAAAGTAGGACTATACGTTGTTATTTTTATTAATTTGTAGTTGTTTTAAAATATTGTTGGAAATTTTACCTCGAAAAATAGTTCAAATTCGATAAAAATAAAAGGTTGGGTCTCCTATCTGAAAAAAAAATATGATGTATGTAATATATATTTTTTGACGCTGAATACGAATCTGAAATCAAAACTTGGAGGTTGTTCCTCTATTGGTCAGAACTGGCAATTTGTCATTTTTATCAAATTTTTTTTTTTATAAATATCTTCATAACGGTAAATGATACAGATATGGTTTATATCTCAAAAGATGCGTCTCAACGTGCTCTATATTCCAGAAATATTCTCAAAAAGTCATAGTAAAGGGATAATAAATGACATTTTAGATTTCTGACTATTTTTACATTTTTACCGATTTCTCAGAAAGGAGTAAGGATAATCGGTTCAAATTTTTTGCAAATTAAAAAGGACATGTTGGGCAAGTTTTCCGCTTATTATTTTGATCCTGATGGAAAAGCCAAATATCGTAGAGCGAGAAATGATTTTAATGGTAGTAAATTTTCGGTAAAAGTTAAGATTTTAACCTTATCATTGGATGTTTGTTTGTATTCATGTGCGTGATAGTGTACGTACACATCTGACAGTGTGCACATTAAACATTTGCTATCAGATTTGCCTTCTATAAATGCACACAAACGCAATTTTGTTTGCGTTGTGTAAGACGTTTTTGTGTAAGAAAACGTAAGACGCTTTCATGTTAAAAGATTTTTGTGAAATTATTCCGTCCAATACTCATCCAAGTGTTAGATGTAATGGAGAATTCTGTTGTTTTTGACACTAGCACGTACATATATGCATTGTCGGTTTTTTTGTCAGGATTTTAATCTACAAGGAATTGGTTTGGTTAGTTGTATGGTTTAGATGTAAAAAGAGTGACTTATGAACAATTTCAAATATAGTATTTAACACCAAATGTTGGTTTTGCATCAAAAATATGTACTTTGCAACTACCGTAAGAATGGATAGAATTGTAAAAGAATGGTAAAATTGAATGGATACAATTTCGATATGTTGTTCAAACCATGCGCGTCATGTGAGCTGTTTCAACACAAGCTGACGACTGGAGATGAGAATTTGGTAGTCTACAAGAATATGGTTAGGAATAGAAATAGAAGAAAACTCATCTTTTACGCCAAAAGCTGGTGTTTATCAAATAACTCGTGAAAGAGAATGAAACGTATAATGCTGGTTATCTCTGTTCACAAATGGATGCTTTGAGCGAGAAAATTTAATTGAAATGTCGATCTTAGACCAATAGCAGATACATATGTAATCCTTTTAAACTTTATTTCAGCCTTCGTATTCTCCTGACATGTGAATCGTCGGACTACCATCTTTCAGATCGCTGCAAAACATCTGGATGAAAAAGAATACTTAAGTTATGAATGTGTTTAAACAATGGCGGAGAACTATTTTGCTCCAAAGAAAATGATTTTTTTCTATGAAATTAGATAAATTGCCAAAATAATCATACAAAACAGAAGAAATTATATTTCAAATTGAATTTTAAATAAACGTGGAAAAGAAATAAATTTGTTTAAAAAAAACGAAAGAACTTTTCTTTACACCTTATACATATATGTAATAACTGAAAATATTTAGTAAGTATTAATTTTATTGCTTATGATTACGGCCAGTCATAAATTGTCTGCGCTATTGTAATAATTATTGAATAATTATTTTATTGTAGGAATTTTTCGTTGATTTAATAAATAAATAAGTAATTTTTCTTTAAAATGTGTAAAGGAAAGACATTGTCAGAAGCTGGGAAAGCGAAAATCTGTATTTTGAATCAAGAAATGTATTCTAATCGCCAAATCGCGGGGACAAATGAGAGGGGAAGAACAGAACCAACTTGGTTCTTATCTCAGAAATATTGAAAACTTTAAAAAAAGAAGATAAGGGCCTGTTGCAGAAGGTACTACGCCTCAAGATAAGAGAGCAATTCTCCGCGAAGCCTACAATTCTAAGCTATTTGCATGAAAAACTAAGGTCAATTTTGGAGTAACTGACAGTTCATCAACTGTACGTCGCATAATTAACAGCACACCACACCTAGAATTAAAAAAAAAATATAAAAAAAGTCTTATTTGAGCTTGAGCAAAGAAAATCGATTAAATTTTGCAAAAAATCACATGTAGTGGAAGCAAGAGTGGATAAATATTTGAAAAATTATGTTGTTGTACCAAAACCCGGAGTTTTTATTGATAATTTCATTGTGGCCGTAATCAAATGACGCATTTAGAATGTACGTTTTTTGTAAATATCGTAATTATCCAGTAAGATGCGAAAAACGGTACTATTTTTCTAGAACTTTTTGTTGCGAATATATTGTCATGAAATAAGTGTTCAAAAATAGAAGCAATAAAATTAATACTTAGTTGGTAATATTTACAGTTATTGAGAATAAAACTTAAAAAAATCACTGGCCGTAATCAAGTGAAGCAGAGTGTATATAAAAAGCAGGTATTCATTTTAGCAAAAATTGGGACGAAAGGGATTGTATACATATGTACGTGTCTGAATAATGATGATGATCACAATTACCGTAATATGTTTTTTTTTTCTGCACAATTCTCATTAAAAATATTTTTCTTATATCAATAGCTGTTAATTAGTGAACATAATTCAACATCGGTCATAAAAATAATTTTGTGTATATGGGTATATGAAAACTTTTTATTTTAACCGAAATTTTTACAGAGTTATGTCAGAAATTTATATTTATGTAATTCACATACTCGTATAATAAATGTACATTGGAGAGCTCATTATCGTTTTATATCACGTAATAAAAGCAAATATAATATCTAAAAGAACGAATATCATATGCAGTTACATATTACATACATACTATACATATAGTAGATATAAATGTAAATATATTTAATTGTTTTCAAATTTATTATTTTTAATAAAGAAAAAACTTTTTTTTTTATGTATAATTATAATATGTATATTCCAACTTTTATAACAATATATAAATTTGTATTTACAATAAGATAATAATTATTATGAAAAACGTATAAATGCAGATTTTAAAAAATACATTATTTAATTCAATTAGTCTTACAATTTTTGTGATTAAAAAAAGAAAGTTTGCCTATGAATTTATTGCTACAATTTGTATATAAAAGGTTTTTTCGTAAATTCAGTTCTATTTTAGATCTGATTTGTAGTTTTTGAAAACTACGAAGTGCAATAGCAGCATGCTCGTAAATTATGGACTGTAAACTCTAAACTGTAATGCAGGTCTATAAAAGCTGAAAGCATATAAGCAGTGTTAGTTATAATAATGCATTAACTAATACAACCTATTAGCTGTCAAATTAATATTAAAGTGAAATACAAACTGAAAACAAAGGAATTAGTAAAATTATCTGTAGAATTTTCTTAAAATTTTATTTATTCTAACGTTTTTTAATTAATATACTATATAACACGAATTATTCTACAGATGATAAAATGTCTTTCACTGAATTTAACAGAATTTAAGAAAACTGAGAATCATATATCAGGTTAGTTTTTGTTGTTCGAAAATGCAACTTGTTAGATTTGAATTTTGGATTCGCAACGCTGCTTTATTAATCATTTGTTGGTATACCAATTGAGTTTTCTTTTGATACTTCAGAAGTAAAAATTTGCCTAAACGAAAAAGCCTAAACTTTGAATTTATATTGCTTTATGATATTTACTAAAACGATTGATCAAATCTTGTGGTAATAATTTTTTTAATGTTGTTTGTTTTGGTTTTTGGAGTAGCGATTTAGCTACCTTTTTAAGATGTGTCATTAATTTTTGGTTTCATAGTTTTTAGTAAATCGTACTATCTCTTCTCTTACAGTAGGAATATTCAAATTTTTGTGCATGGTTGAATTTGTAATGTATCTAGGAGCATTAACTATAGCACGTAATACTTTGTTTTGAAAACACTGTAGAATTTCAATATTGGAGTTGGAGTATTTTTTTTATTAAAAAAAAACTAAAAATGAAAGATTAATCTTAAGAGTAGGATTCGACCTTGAAAAATTTCGAAAACAACAACAACGATTTTACAAACAAAAATTTCAAAAAATGCTTTTGCAAAACAAATGGATTTTTGAATATTCTGGTTAAAAAAACGTAATTTTATTTTGTTAAAAAAAATGGAAATATAACAACATTTTTATACTTTTTTTTGTAATAACTTCAGAAAAGTCCAAATTTTATTTTGATACCAAAATCATATAGATACATATATGAAGATTTAATGTATGAAATTTCTTTCAATTTATATATTATACTCGTATAAATTTTTGGCAATTAAGAAAAACTGTTTCCTAAAGAAATTGCTATTTCAGAGACTCTGTGCCCCAAGAAGAATTGGCACGAAGTAAAAAAATATATATAATTACTTAGTACTATAATTGTATATAGTCCACATTATTTTATAGGAAATGGCTTTTGGTTTATATTCGAATGGTTCATATATTTTAGGGAGTTGAAATTTTTCATGAAGCACCGCTAGTTTTTCTAATGTAAGTACTCATATTCATATGTCTTTGAGGAAAAAGAAAACGAATTGAAAATAATTCCAGTCTTATACACTCCCGGACACTTGAATAGGTTCATTCGTTTTTTTAGTATAATTCTAAAATGAGAAAGGTATCTTTTTTAGCCCTTACTGTTTTTATTTTCTTTTGTAACAAGCAGATGTTTAATGCAGAAAAACCCAAGAATTTGAAATGTATCTAAAATTTTTTTGGGTTTTTCTAAAAATCTGCAATAAACATGAGGACACTTGGATAGGTTCATATAAATAAAAATACTATAAAATTTATTTTTTTAACATTGAATAATTTTATTTTGTTTCCAAAACATTGTTTGTTTTATTTTAGAAAGTTTTTATAAATATTTAATAATGTGTTGAACCACCATATGCTTTGAAATAACTTCGAATATTCTATATGGCAGAGACACATACAAACTTGTCAAATAAGTTAAATTAATATCATTCCAACTTCTTCTGATGGCTTCCATTAATTCGTCTTCTGTGTCTTACTGCTTTCCCCCTTCATAGACTTTGCGTGTTAACCAGCCCCATACATTTTCTATGATATTCAAGTCTGGGGAGCATGCAGGCCACGGTAATAATTCAATGCCTTGTGCGCCAATCCAGGATACTACCTCAGATGCAGTGTGTATAGGAGCGTTATCCTGTTGTAATATCCATGACATCGGGTCAAAGATTTCATAAATGTCATTTTTTGCTCTGAACAGCAAATTTTTATAGTCTACAGCTTTTTGCTTACCAGATACTCGAATAAGGCTTAAGGTCCCATAGTATGAAACAGCTCCCCAGACCATAACACTTCTAGATCTGCTGTGATGGCGGGATAAAACCTTCTCTTCCTTTCGTAGATCATGGAAATAATATTGGAAACCGTCTGGGCCGTCCAGTATAAACTTCTTTTCATCTGTAAAAACCACCTTCTTCCATTCTTCCGACCACGACAATACTTTCCGAGAAAAATCTAGTCTTTGTTGTTTGTGTTTTTTTGTCAATGCTGGTTTTTTTGTAATTTTTTTCTTTTAATATTAGGATCTTGTTTTATTATGCGCCGTACAGTCCGTACACTGGCTTTAGTTCCAACTTTATTGGCAATTTGGGCTGCTGTTAGCGTTGAATTCGACGCTTCACGCAATATAGCTCTACGTTCTCGTTCAGTTGTTGCTCTTGCCGTTCTTCCTTTTCAATTTTTCCCGTAATTTTCGGGATCTCGTACAAAATTGTTTACCACATTTACGCTTCTTTTTATTCTTCGTGCTATAGCCCGATGTGAACAGTGTAGTGAATACATATCATATACATAACATATAAAACACGCGACAACATAACATGAGTAGAGGAAATGTGATCTACTCAATAGTAAACAAATATTTAAATATGTGTCAAATTAATGCAATTACTTATGTCGTAATTGCATATATAATATTAATTGCTTAACATAAGCATGATACAGCATTTTAAGCTTTTAAGAATTATGTTATAAATGTTAACATAGGTCGTACACATATGAATATGATATGTAAGCATTATATTGATAATGAATAAGATATATGAATTTAAGTTGATTACAAATATTCTATAAATTATGAAATCGTTATAAGTAATAAAAAGAAAGAATATTATTAAGAACATATGTATATAGAATAAAAGTAAACCAATATTTGTACTTTGAAATTATGTCAATAAATTCTTGATATAAGCAATTTATATTTAGTTAATATTAATTACTATTAATTATATGATAAGAATTTTGTATATAAAGAGAAGAAATTTTTGAATAAAGACACAGTTGACAGTTAAGTCTAAGTAAGAAGAATTGGCTGTGATTTTTATTTCAGTAAGTCGGCATTTAATTGCCAGATTAATTAAAAATAAAATTTCGGCATTTTTGCCAAATATCGGTGCAAATATCGGCACTAACATGCCGCACCAAAACTAATAATTATCACTTTTACAGCTAGGTAGAAATTCCTCATCACCTCTGCACCTCAAGCATTACATGGCGACCCTGCGAAACCACATGGGAAAATATTTATTTCACTGCGACAGATGTGATTTTAATGCAAGTTCACAAGAAGCGCTACAGCAACATATAAGAATAAATCCATCGCTGCATGAAGATTTAAGAGATAATATTAAAGCTGGACCACGACCAATATCCATAGAAGAATACAGAAAAAGAAATAAAAATAGAACAATTGAAACACCAAAGATTGAAGAAATAAAAATAAAGATAAAAAAAAGAGGAGGAAAAAAAGTCAGGGAAAGAAAAGTTATAGCGGAACTATACCGTTTGGTAAATTTGGCAGTTACCAAAGAAGAGAAGAACTTTTTCTTAAATAAAATAAAAAACATTCGAAAAGAGCAATGGGCAGCGGAAAGTCAAAAGAGGAAGTAATAGTGAATGCAGCCTCGATCAACAACGACAGCAGCATCAATAACAATCAAAAATATGAAACTTCAAAAATTATAATTATAAGTCTAGTTGTATGCTTAATTGTAATAATTATAATAGGTTATGTTAAAAATAAATTAAAAAAAAGTATAAAAAAAGAAATAAATAGAAATAATGTAAATATATAAAATATATAATAAATAATGATAATAATATAAATAATTTTTACTTTTTCTTTCCTTTTGAATATAAAAATAATTTTCTTTTTATGAATAAATTAGAAGAATTGATAAAAGAATTACAAAACATATTGGCTATATTCAAAAAGAATCCAAATAGGAATTTTTCAGACAAATATTTATTACAAAAAAAATTATATTTAGATTATTCAAAAGAAGATTTTAATAAAAAATTAAAAACACTAGCAAAAATATATGATTGCACAGATTATAAGAACAAATATTTAGAAATTTATAATCAGATACAAAATATAATAAATTCCAAAGTTAAAATAGAAGATATTGATAGCGATCAAGATAGTAGTAATAATAGTATTGACGAATATTCAGATAGTCTTAGCATACAAAATTCATCAGAAAAAGAAAGAAAGGAAACAACAACAATGGCAGCATTTGATATTAGTACAACGCTTAAAATAATACCAGAATTCAATGGTGAACCACAAGTATTGACAAACTTTTTAAACTTGGTTGAATGTCTATCAGAAACATTAAAAGATAATACAGAAGTGGAAAAATTGATAAAATTTATACTTAAAACTCGTATAACAGATAAAGTGCGTAATAAAATTAGTAATGAACATACACCAACAACATTAAAGAAATTTAAAGAACTATTTGAAAAATTATATAAACCAAAAAAGAACCCATTAAAAATTCAAAATGACTTATATCGCATTCAACAAGGAAATAAAACAGTACTCAAATTTGCTGAAGAAATAGAAACATTGGTTGCTGAATTAAACGAAATACATATATCAGAACAAGGTGAAGCTAATAAAACAGTCATCGCTAACATAAATGATACACTAGCTCTAAATGCATTCAAATCTGGACTGAAAGAACCATTGAAAATGACAATATTTGCAGCCCAACCAAAAACACTTAATGAAGCAGTTAAGCTAGCATCTGAAATTGATTCCAGTAAAGATGGCAATGAAAACATATTTTATATGAAAAATAATAATAACAGCAGAAACCGATATAATACAAATAAACAAAATAGAAACCATAATGGCAGAAATAATAGAAAACCACAAGGATATAACAACACAAGGAATAGAAATTACAACAACTATAATAATCATAACAACTACAACAATTATAATAACAGTCGTAACAATAATAATAATAATAATAATAATAATAATAATAGAAATAATAATAATAATAATAATAACAATCGCAATCGTGGTGCAAATAGCAGAAATCAAAGAAGAATCAATGTGATCAACTCGGGAAACGCGCAAGTAGTCCCCGAAGAACATCAGATTGGGGACGAGAAAACAATATATATCAATTAAAAATTGAAAAATTAACAAATTACGTCTTAGCAAAAATAGATATTTCAGATACTATAAGAACATTTCTAATTGATACTGGTGCCGACATTTCAATAATAAAAGTAAATACTTTAAAAACAAATTCACATATTATTAATGAACAATGTAAAATAACAGGTGTGACAGAAAATGAAATTCAAACCCTTGGAACAATAAATGCATGCTTTTTAATAGAAGATGAATATCTACCTCAGAAACTCCATGTTGTAGAAGAAAACTTTCCAATAATAACAGATGGCATCATTGGCAGAGACTTTCTAGCAAATTACAATTGTAAAATAAATTATGAAGATTTCACAATCACAATTTGTACTGATGAAACAGATTTCATCGTACCCCTTATTACCAAAATACAGGAAGAAAAATACATAAGGATAGCAGCGCGAACAGAATCGATTCAAGCAATTAATTGTCAAGTCAATGAAGATAGCATTATTTTGAACAAAGAAATTCAAGACGGTGTTTTTATCGCTAATTCTATTATACCATCAAAAGGAGTTGTGCATATAAAAATTTTAAATACAACTGACAATGAAGTTAAAATTAAATTACCCCCGTTGGAAATACTTCCATTAAAAGACTTCCACATAATAAGTAAAATAGATACAAAAGGAGTATGTGAAGACAGATATGAAAAACTAAAAAGCATATTAAAAATAAATAATCTAGATCAGAAAGCAAAGGATTCATTACTGGAAATATTTAAAGAATTTTCAGATATATTTTATTTGGATGGAGATCGTTTAGGTGTAAATAATTTTTATACACAAAAAATTAATATACACGATAAAAACCCAGTGTATATAAAAAACTATCGTCTGCCACAATCTCAAATAGAAGAAATAAACTCGCAAATAGAAAAACTCTTAAAAGATGATATCATAGAACCATCGATTAGCCCATATATTCCCCATTATTAATAGTACCTAAGAAAAGTAATAATAAAGAGAAAAAATGGAGAATGGTAGTTGATTTTAGACAATTAAATAAAAAGATTTTGGATGATAAATTTCCATTAACAAGACTAGAAGATATTTTAGATAATCTAGGCAAAGCGAAATATTTTTCAACGTTGGATTTAACAAGCTCTTTTCATCAAATTGAGCTGGAGAAAGAATCTAGACCTTTAACAGCATTTTCAACAAGTAAAGGACACTTCCAATTCAAAAGATTACCATTTGGTCTAAAAATTTCAACAAATAGTTTTCAACGTATGTTATCCATAGCATTATCAGGTCTTGATGCTCAAGCATTCTTATATGTAGATGATATTATTATCTTCGGATGCAGTCTCAGACATCACAACAACAATTTAATTAAAAATTTTCAAAGATTGAGAAAATATAACATTAAATTGAATCCAGAGAAATGCAATTTCTTACAGTCAGAAGTAGTCTATCTGGGACATCTAATAACTAGCGAAGGAGTAAAAACAGATCCTAAAAAATACGACACAGTAGTTAATTATTCAACTCCGACGAATGCAAATGAAACTAAAAGATTTGTAGCATTCTGCAACTATTACAGAAAATTTATTCCGAATTTTGCAGCTATTGCAAAACCACTTAATATGTTATGTCGTAAAAACACTTCATTTATTTGGTCTAAAGAATGCGACACATCATTTCAAAATTTAAAACAAAAATTACTAAACCCACCCATACTGCAATATCCAGATTTTTCAAAACCTTTCATCTTAACAACAGACGCATCAAATTTCGCACTAGGAGCAGTATTATCTCAAGGAGAAATTGGCAAAGATTTACCAATATCATATGCGAGTAGAACATTAAATAAACATGAAATGAATAAATCAATAATTGAAAAAGAGTTATTAGGAATTTACTGGGCAATCAATCATTTCAGACCTTATCTATATGGCAGAAAATTTACAGTAGTAACAGATCACCGCCCACTGATAAGCTTATTCTCACATAAAAATCCTTCATCTTAAAATGACGCGTATTAGACTAGATCTAATGGATTACGATTTCGAAATAAAATATAAAAAGGGTTTATTGAACACCAATGCAGATGCCTTATCACGATTACAATTAGACTCAAATGTGCTTAAAAATATGATACCAACTACAAATGAAATTAAAGTGGTGACACGCAACATGCTCAAAGAAAAAGAAAAACAGAAAAATACTGCATTAAATGAGATTGATCAAACACAACCGGTAGAGACTGGCCATCTCAGCATATGGGAATGTTCATCAATTTCTCAAGTAAGAAATATTAGAAAATTGAAATTTATAAAGAGATTAAACATACAAAGTGCGCACAGAAATAATAGATATAATAATGAAGATATAATTAATATGCATATTAATAAAAGAGAAATAAAAATAGAGTATAGTGATGAAGCACAATTGAATCTGAGGATTATTGTGAAAAAGCTATCACTCGAATTAAATAAAAATAAAATATATGAACTAGCCATGGCAAAAGATGATGAATTATTTAATATTATAAATATCGATAAATTTAAAAAAGAATATAATAAGTTGCAACAAGAATTAATAAAAAAAGGAAATGCAGAAATAAAGATAATTATATATACACCACCTATAAAAGTGATTGATAAACAAAAGCAGAATAAAATAATAAGTGAATATCACAATACAGCACATGCAGGAGCACATTCTGGAGTTAAAAGAACCATCAACAAAATAAAACAAAGATATATATGGAAAAATCTGAACAAAATGGTAAAAAACTACGTTAATAATTGTGAAATATGTGCAAAAAATAAACAAATAAGGCATACGAAAGAAAAAACAATTTTAACACACACACCTTCAACAAGTTTTGAAATAATACAAATAGACACTGTCGGACCTTTAAGACAATCAAAAGAATATAGATATATACTTACCATCCAATGCGAATTGACAAAATATATAGAAGCCTTCCCAATGGAAAACAAAGAAGCTAAGACGATAGCCAAAACTTTAGTAAACAATTTTATATTAAGATACGGTCACTTCAAAATACTAAAAACTGATATGGGAACAGAATTTGTTAATGAAATCATGCAAAACATATGTAAATATTTTAATATAAATCATGTCACATCGACACCTTTTCACCATGAAACATTAGGCATGATAGAAAGAAGTCATAGAGTATTAAATGAATACTTCCTAGCATTTACTCAAAATGATAACTGGGATGAATGGATACCATATTTTACGTTCTCGTACAATATTACACCACATTCAGACATAGGTATATCACCTTTTGAACTTATATTTGGAAAAATTGCAAAAATACCATCAGAACTTGAATCTGAAAATGCGCAACCGATATATAATTTAGATAACTACGTACAAGAATTAAAATTCCGTTTACAATGTGCACAAGAAACTGCTAAGCAATTATTAGATACAGCAAAACGCAAAAGAAAAGACTATCTGGATGATAAAATAAATCCTTTAAATATAATAGTAGGAGATAAGATATGGTTAAGAGTAGGTAATAGAAGAAAATCTGAAAGTCCATATAAGGGACCATATGAAGTAATAGAAACTAATAATGTAAATTCTAAAATTAAGATAGGTAATACAATTAAAGAAGTACATAATAATAGATTAAAGAAAGCATAAAATGTAAACAAAAATGTAAACAAATAATAAAAAAAATGTAAAACTAAAATGTAAACAAATAATAAGAAATGTAAGACAAAAATATAAACAAACAACAAAATTATAAACAAATAATAAGATTGTAAACAAAAATGTAAGACACAAAAAAAAAAAAAAAAAAAAAAATTTTTTTTTTCAACGCAAAAAAAATTTTTTTTTACCCGGCCCTGAGGGATGTAGTGAATACATATCATATACATAACATATAAAACACGCGACAACATAACATGAGTAGAGGAAATGTGATCTACTCAATAGTAAACAAATATTTAAATATGTGTCAAATTAATGCAATTACTTATGTCGTAATTGCATATATAATATTAATTGCTTAACATAAGCATGATACAGCATTTTAAGCTTTTAAGAATTATGTTATAAATGTTAACATAGGTCGTACACATATGAATATGATATGTAAGCATTATATTGATAATGAATAAGATATATGAATTTAAGTTGATTACAAATATTCTATAAATTATGAAATCGTTATAAGTAATAAAAAGAAAGAATATTATTAAGAACATATGTATATAGAATAAAAGTAAACCAATATTTGTACTTTGAAATTATGTCAATAAATTCTTGATATAAGCAATTTATATTTAGTTAATATTAATTACTATTAATTATATGATAAGAATTTTGTATATAAAGGGCCTTACTTATAAACCGTAACTAAGTTATTAATAAGAACTTAATCTTTTGCTAACTATTTTTTCATACTCATAACAAATTTAATCTTAACTTTAGTGTTAGTAGAGACTTTAAATTTTAATCGTGGCCAGAGCTCTACTAAGTCGTTATTAAGAGCATAATAACCTAATTTTTGATCAAACTATCAAAGAATTTCAAATCAAAATATAAAATGGGCATATAACATAACGTAACATAGTAGCATTTGACATAAAATAAAAAAAAAAAATTTTTTTATTCAAATTGACATAACTACTAACTGACTATTGACATAACAAAATTATAAATTCCATATGTAAAATTACAGTAGTAAGCAAAAAGAGCTTTCTAAAAAAGCTTTTTTAAATTAGAACTTAGTAAACTGTTATGAGTACCAAAATTAAAGTCACTTCTAAATTCGGCATGTCATTACTAAAATAAAGTCGACTTTAAGAAATTTTTATAAGTAAGGCTCAAAGAGAAGAAATTTTTGAATAAAGACACAGTTGACAGTTAAGTCTAAGTAAGAAGAATTGGCTGTGATTTTTATTTCAGTAAGTCGGCATTTAATTGCCAGATTAATTAAAAATAAAATTTCGGCATTTTTGCCAAATATCGGTGCAAATATCGGCACTAACATGCCGCACCAAAACTAATAATTATCACTTTTACAGCTAGGTAGAAATTCCTCATCACCTCGGCACCTCAAGCATTACAACAGCCTTCTTCCTTTAATAATTTGATTTTCACCATCTCTTCTTCATTTAAACATTTTCCTCTGCCCGTTTCAAAAAAATTTGAATTACTTTTACTTTTTACAATAATTTTATATTATAAACAATCAAAAACCAAAATCTGTAAATGATGTTTTCACTTCTGTATTCAAAAAATGAATAGTGAACCTATCCAAGTGTCCTCATATTTATTGCAGATTTTTAGAACCCAAAAAAATTTTAGGTACATTTCAAATTCTTGGGTTTTTCTGCGTTAAACATCTGCTTGCTACAAAAGAAAATAAAAACAGTAAGGGCTAAAAAAATACATATCTCATTTTAGAATTATATCAAAAAAATGAATGAACCTATTCAAGTGTCCGGGAGTTTACTTACGGCAAACGTTAAATCATCATAACTTCGGTAATTTCGTCAAACATATACTTAATTATACATGTACATACATTGCGACAAAGGTACCATTATACTAACGAATCGGAAATGCTCAATAGAATGCGTAGCTACTTATACATTTCAAGAATTTCTTGTAAAAAACGCGATGTACTAGTATCATTCGTACTTAAAATACATTTGAAGTAAAATTGAAGTCAATTAATTAAAAACATTTTTAAAACTTCATGATCTGCATTCGTATGTATAAGTAAAATTAAATACAATTTCATTTTCTCTATATATTTATTAGATTTTTTTCTTTTCTTGATTCTGTTATCTTTATTAAATTATTATATTCTTTTTATTATATTTGTGTTTTTTTTGCTATGAATTTATTCGTGTGAATGAATTTCATTTCAATTTTTTACCCCTCTACATATTGAAATGAATTGTACCTTTAATGTATACCGGTAATAATTTTTGGATGTCAATTATCTGTCAGCCGATGTGAAGATAACACGAAGATTGTCTGTTAATATCCTTTATTTTGGTATTTTTTATATTTAATAAAAAATCATTTGCCATTTAAATTTGTTTTATAGAATAAATTGTAAATACTTGTTGGGTTACATTCAATATTCATTTATGCACAAAGATATGTGAGTCTACTTATTAAGGTGAAACACTCCACTATTGAGGTTCTCTATCATCTTATCTATCAACTCTCTTTAATGTACGTTAGTGAAAAGTGTTTCGATTGAACATTTGAACCAAGAACAAAGATCCATTAATATGAGTAGTATATACACTCACTCAAGAAAGTATCCGGACAAAGGAAAATTTTTAGAGGTTTCATTAATAAAAACTGTGTATAACTGTTATTCAAAAATTTTATTAACACATTTTATTTATCATTAAATCTAGTCTGTATATACAAAAAATCATGATTATATATTGTTCCGTTATATGATAAAAATATTAATTTTTAAATAGAATACCAGAATTTTATCACAAAAAAGTATTCGGACAACATTTAAACTTAAAAAAAAAAACCCGTTATGTCTATAATTTGTGATGACTGATAAAATTTATTTAATATGGAGTTACACGACCTCTTCTTCTCAACACTTCTCTTAATCTGAATGGCATTGAAAGTACTAATTTTTCACAAAATTCAGGTTCAATGAGCTGCCATTCATTGTGAAGCGCTTCTCTTAAATTTTTCTTTGTATTTATATTGTGTTTTCGAATCCTTTTGTCTAAATGGTCCCAAAGATGTTCTATCGGATTCAGATCTGGACTTTGGGGTGGTGTTGCAATAACTTTTGGACAGTTATATAATTTCCAAAGCCTGCAAGCATGAGCCAAATGTTTAGGATCGTTATCTTCAAAATACTGAAAATTATTTTCTAAGCCCAAATTGATAGCACTTTCTTTCAAGTTCGACTTCAAAATGTCAAGGTATACATATTGATTCACTGCTTTATTAATAAAATGTAATTTTCCGACACCTGATGCCGCGAAACAACCCCAAATTATTTGGTTTCCACCCCCATGTTTCGTAGTATGGATTACATTTTTTTCCTCCCACTCTTTGTTTGGTTCTCTCCATACAATTCGTAACCCATCCGGTCCAAACAAATTAAATTTGCTTTCATCAGCAAATATAACTGTCTTCCAGAAACTTAGAGGCTTATTTATGTATTGCGCGGCGAACTTTAATCGTTTCATTCTATTCTTTTTACTAATAAAAGGTTTCCTTCGCGCTACACGGCCATGGAAGTTATTTTTTCTCAATATATTTCTTACAGTTTCAGCACTACATTGTTTTTTAAAAATATTTTTTACTTCTTCAGCTAATTTTGTAGCAGGTAATTTAGGATTTTTTTTAATTTGAAACATTATCCACCTTTTTTCTCTTTCATTAAATATTGATGGTCGACCTGATCGTGGACATTTCTTGATTGTTTTGTGTATTTTAAAATGTTTTATTATATCATACACTGTAGATTTACTTTTATTAACAATTTTTGCAATTTCTCTGACCGTTTTTTTAGTGTTATAGTGATGAATTATTAATTTTCTAATATCTAAACTCACTTCTTTTTTCTTTTTTTCCATTATTGTTCAAATTTAACTTTCTTATATCCTGAATACTGTTTGCAAAGGATAACAACATCAAACTGAACACCTGCATTAAATTAGTGTCAATAGTCATCACAAATTATAGACATAACGGGTTTTTTTTTAAGTTTAAATGTTGTCCGAATACTTTTTTGTGATAAAATTCTGGTATTCTATTTAAAAATTAATATTTTTATCATATAACGGAACAATATATAATCATGATTTTTTGTATATACAGACTAGATTTAATGATAAATAAAATGTGTTAATAACATTTTTGAATAACAGTTATACACAGTTTTTATTAATGAAACCTTCAAAAATTTTCCTTTGTCCGGATACTTTCTTGAGTGAGTGTATACAATTTATAAGACTACGAAAGTTTCGAAAAACTATGAAGGTAAAATACTTCATTCACAGTTTCTAACTTTAATATTAAGTGTTTCGTACGTGTATGATTTCACATGAAAGTCCTGATTATAATTTTTCAGTTTTGACGTTTTGTAGTTCAAATTTCTTGGTTGCCAACAGAGATGCAGATTCAACGGTCTTTCTTTACTATTTTTTCAACAGCAACCACGGTTTCATCATTAATTGAGGTTGATCGTCGGCCGCCGGGAGGGTCATCTTTAATCACCTCGCGTCTTTCCTTGACGCGCCTTATCCGCTTATACACTGTAATTCTCTTTGGTACACTAGATCCATAAATTTTTACTAAAGTATCAATAATATTACTTGCCTGCCACTCTGATTTTACCAAAAACTTTATATTTGCCAGTATTTCTAATCTCAGGTTATTCATGTTTCGATGATACATAATATTTCAGATGCCTGTATATTTTTAAATAGAAACAAATGAATCATTTTTTCTGTTACACTTTCAAAACACTCAAAATTTAACCACACTTCTTGACTGATGGTCTGCTAGTTACTTACCAATGCAAGTATTTCGGAAACTTTTTGAAACACCTCAGCATTATGTGTAAAATAAAGGCTCGAATTTTTATTTATAGAATTTATTTATTTTTTATTATCTTTTTTTCAATTTTAATGAAAGAATTTTATATGTATACACAAACGAAAGAAATTATTTTTTATTTCCGAAAATTGCAGCTTTCTGTTCAATTCATGGTAATAAAAACATCGTTATGGTCAAGTTTTGTTAAGATTTTTATTATTTTTCTTGTTTTATAGTGTTTACCTTTGGTTTTCATGCAATAAAAGTTGTAAAAATATAATTTGCAACGTATGTAAATCAACCAAGATTTACATTTTCATTTTTTTTTTTTTTAACAAACAAGAAAGAAGTAGAAACATATCGGAGTTGGAGTTGGTTTGCATGTCAAAATTATATTATTTACACAACACGCATTTAAATAAGTACTATGTACTATGTAATAGTTAAAATATTTTAGCATATAACGTTACTTTTTACATCAGAAATCACATGCGGATATGAATGAATTAGACCCTCTAGTAATTTTTAAGAAATAATAATAAAAACAATTTAAAATTTACGTATACATACTTAACATCGAAATAAAATAAAAGAGAAATTAAATCAAATGTAAAACTGTACAAGAAAAACAATTCACACAAACATATGTGGGTACGTACATATGTAAATTATGTACGATCATGTGAGATACTATAATAATAAAATTTTTCTGAAAGAATTTTATTTAACCAAATTGTTTTCATCATATAACGGATTGTAGGTATAGTATAGATATGATGTTGCAATATCCAAAGTGCAAAATAAATGAAAACTAAAATCAAATTGATACGAAGAGTTAAAATGTTTTCTTTGTTTTTTCTTATATGCATGAACACAGAAAATAAACGCAACCAAATACGAAGGAAAAACTTTTTTCGAGAAAAAACAAAAACACATTACCAAGAATATAAAAATTTTTATGATTCTTGATTTTAAGTTTTTATAATAATCATTTTCATACCTACTTATGTATGTATACAATCTTGTTAATAAGTATACATTTAGATATAAAAGTATAAAAGTTTAGTCGTAAAAAATAAAAATTAAAATTTAAGTATAAACAAATCAAACCGAAACTATAAGCAAATATTCAATTACATATCCGGAAAAGTGTTGAAAGAAATTTCATCATCAAATATAGTAGATTAATTAGTAGATAAATTAATAATTTTATTATATTCGAAATAATAATTGGATTTTGGTAAATACTATATTTACAAGCAATTTGCACATAAAATGTAAAATATTTTAATCCTGAAGTTCAATAACTGATAATTTCAATAAAATTATTATGACATTGATATGAAAAGAAAAGAAATACAAAATTACATAATAAAAAATATAAAATGTAAAATACTAAATTAAGAGTATTTATTAACAATTCCAACAAACATTTTGGCAAGTGTTTGTCATGACAGTAAAAATTTACGCAGTCAACTTTCCCTGCGTCTATACTACCAATACATATAATACATATATGTACTTAGCAATATATAATTGGCGACATAAAATGGATATTGACTGTATTTCCGGCAAATATTTTCTGGATGGCTATCTACGAAATATTGCGCAATAATTTTGACATGTTGATTTTTGAACATGAAATTTTTCGAAAAAGTCGTAAAAGCAATGAATTTGTGTTCATAATTTTTTTTTTCCTTTTTTATATTTTTCGAATGAATAATAATTGCTTCCATAATATGCCTGCACACAATAATATGTAATATGTTATGTCAAATAATACTGCCATTTTCCTTCATATGTTGCTATTGCTAATATAGACGCACGGTTACTAAAAATCGAAAAACATGCTTTGTTAATTTGCATTTTGATGAGTAGTGCAGTAACAGTAACAATATTTGGTACAGAAGTCTGGGCTTCAGTGTAAATTGTGAAGTCATATTTCAGAAAAATCAAAAATGATTGTGATACTGTAGGTGTAGAGAAAATGAATACATGTATGTATACATATATGTTAATGTACCATTTGTCTATTGATCTATTGTATTATAGAAAAGCGGATTTGTGTTTCTGACTCTATTGTTAAAAAATACTAGGATTTTCCATAAAACGGTTTTCTTAAAAATCTTAGTAAATTACAAATAGGGTTAAGCAGCAAAATCGCTCACTCTCGAATTATAACCAACAGACAGTGAACCATAGTTTTGTAATAAATTCTAGTGTTGTATAATAAAGTATTTTGTATTCTATAGAAAAAAATGTGTTTTCTCTAATTTCTTTAAATTTTCACTACAATACTCAGATCACTTAGATATAATGCTAAGTCATAAATGATGATAATACATTGGGTATTGGTTTATATATTATATAATTTCCATCATTATTTTCAACTTCTTTCTCTTCTCTTCGTGGTACTATAACCCTTGTCAGTGCCTGTCTTTAGATTTTGTGAGCCAATTCTGTATTTGAACATTCTGAAGTCAGCAAATACTGCGTTCCACTCTCCTCTTCTTGATCTTCGTCTCGGTCTAGATTCCTGCACATTTCTCACAAATAGTTTCTTACACGCTCTGTGTCTTGCGTTCTACCATTTTTTATCCAGTCCGTAATAAACGTGCACGCTTGTTATCAAGTAGCGATGAATATTTGCGAAATTGTTTTTTATTCCTGATTTCAATTTAAAATTTTTATAATGTTGTATGTACTTATGGACTGAATTTTCAATGTACACTAATTTTAATTTTTTTTTTGTAATAAAAGTGAATTGTTTTTGTTTTAAAAATATGTAATATAGATATGGATTTCACTATTACTTTTTTTGTACGATTTTTTGGGAAAAATTTTTAGAGTTTTTTCATCTTACACGATTTTTTAAAGTTGTGGAACATATACCAAAATTTACCATATGTCGTACATATTTTTTTACACTATTTTTTTTGCACGGTTTTCTAAGGAATATATCTACCGTGTAAAAAAAGAGTTGGGTGTATACAAATTTTAAAAAATGTTTTTGCATAACTTTTAGGTGCTAATAAAAATGGATTTTTGAATATTTTGATGAAAAAAAAACATAATTTTATTTTATTAATAAAATCGGAAATATAACAAAGATTTTTATACCTTTTTTGTAAACACTTCAGAAAAGTCCAAATTATTTATTTTGATACCAAAATCATATAAAAATATGAATATTAATTGTATGAAAACAGAAGTCAAAGTTGAACGATTTTTCAAAAAAAAACCTTTTTTAAGAACTATAATTAAATCTCAAGACCTGAAATCAAAAATGTGCTCCGCTCCATTCAAGGACCACAATATCTTTCAGTCTACCTACATTTAAAATTTCAAAGAATTGGTGAATCAGTGTTTGCTGTACGAGGTGCATTTGGAAGCCGAAAAATCATAATTTTGACAACTTTGACACCCTGTAAAGGGGAAACAAGGACATTTTTAAAAATAAAGTGGTCCATTTGAAGTACCACAATTCCTATCAAAGTATCTATATTTCAAATTTCATCAAAATCGGTGACAACACCAAACATTTTTCGGTCAACACAACGAATTATTTGAATTGTTCAAGACTGCATTAGGCCACATGCCACCTGATAATCTGTCGTCGTGGGTGAAAATTTATAAAACCGAGATATTGTTTTACGTTGGTGTGGCGATCAACTGCAGCGTATGTCCGAAACACATCGATCATATGATCCGTTACAATATCCTATGTTATTTTAAGAAGGTGAAGATGGGTACCGTTTTTCAATCAAGATGATAAATCCAGTTACAGGTAAATGACCAAATTACCTTTACTATCTAAATCACAACTTTACTTTATATTATTACAATACAAATTTATTTACATGCGCCGAAACGAAACTAACAAAAAAGTTAGTTCACTGAAATATTATTCATACAGTCTGATGGTTCGGGAAAATGAGGACACTCATATCTTGAAATGTCGGCGTCTATTTCACCAATATGCTCTGGATTTGTACGCATACATAAGCATGAATACGCTCAAGAAGCTATGTCATATGTACGTCATTATGGCACATCAGATTTGTTTATCACGTTCACATGTAATCCACAGTGGACAGAAATTAGATAAGAATTACTCCCTGGCCAATACCCACTGATCGCCATGATATCACCGTAAAGGTGTTCAAACAAAAATTAAAATCACTCATAGATTTAATTGTTAAGCATCGCGTGTTCGGTGAGATGCGCTGTTGGATGTATTCAGTCGAGAGGCAAAAACGTATATTGCCACATGCACATATCCTCATTTGGTTGGTTGAGAGGATAAGACCGAATGAAATCGATGATATGATATCAGCGGAAATTCCCAATAATGAAGAAGATCCACTGTTATATGAGGTGGTTACAAAAAATATGAACCATGGTCTCTGCCTGTGGAATATTAAATCACAATTGCTGGAAATGATGGTTATCCACTTTATCGCCATCATAATCTACTGATGAAAATGGAAGGTCAACAATAGTCAAAGAGAATGAACAGGACACTGAAGTTGATAATCGTTGGGTAGTTCCGTTTTCGCCGTTACTGGTCGAAGACATTTAAAGCACACACAAATGTCGAATTTTGCCATTCCGTAAAATCTATTAAATACATTTGCAAGTATGTGAAAAGTAAAAATATTATCAGTATACCTATGTACATAAATTCGAATGTGTTAAAAATAAAAATTGAAACCATAAAGAAGTCAGAAATAAAACCATTACAAAAATTAAGTATAGAATTTTATAATCACCTCGTATATAACATTACCAACACATAATTTTTTACATTGCCAGTCAACAGCATATACATAGATTGGTGTGTGTTTGAATGAAAATACATAATCATTATATTGGATTTTCCCTTAGTTTATCATTTGTTCTGCATAGTTTGTTTTCTTTATAAATATACTTTTATTTACTTGTCCTCAGCATTAAATTTAACTAAGAAAAATAAGATAAACAAAATGATATGAAAATAAATTGTATGTTAAAGTTAACGAGACATTTAAAACGAAACAAACAAAATTTTATATAATACATGATATGAAGCTGAATATCGAAAATGTTTCTTAATTTCATTGTCAATTAATTAAAAACTAGCAACAAATATTAAAGAAATACAAGTGATTTGTACATAAACAATCGCGTGTATATAATGTGTAGTGTAAAAAATAACATTGCCCAAAATATAAAGTAATTGAAAATTTTTTTCTCAAAGAAAAATGAAAAATTACGCGTACTATACATGTACGATGTATCTACATATTCAATATCTTTTATGAAAATGTTTATGAAAATAAACGTGTTTATGAAAATAAATTTAAAAAACCAAATTGAACAGAAATAAAAAGATCTGAAAACTTTAAGGTGAAAGTGTGCTCTTTAATTATTGAATTTTTGATTAATTAAAAAGAAGAACAAAATCAACACATAACTACAAAAAATCTTTCGCATCTTTTAATAATGAGAAAGAATAGAAGTCAAGAAGCCATAAAAACCATTAAAAAATGAAAGCAAAGATTAATATATTCACCATGCTTTCAATAATAATTGTTGTTTTCATGTTGTTAATTATTTCAATATACAGATAAATATGTGCAGATAAACTATGTACATTCTCACACGTAATAATTTTCTTTTTTTCTGTTATATATACTATGTGTAGGATAAATCCACAAAAGTACTACTACAAATTCACATATACACACACTATCAAAATTTCCTTTCAAGTGCACGTGTGTGTATGCGCATTTGGAGAAGGCAAATCTGATAGTGTGTGTATGTGTAGATTTGTAGAAGGCAAATTTGATAGCGTATGTGTGTCTGTATAGAAAATAAAATGCTTAATGCACACACTGTCAGATTTGCCTTCTACAAATGCACATATCCACACTATCAAAATTTCTTTCTACACGTGCTTGTGTGTATGTCACCGAAAAATTTTAGTAAAAGATAAATATAAACACCTTTTCTCCTATATCAAATATCCGCAAATAAGGACATATGACACAATAAAAAGGACATCTCAAAGTACCGTTCTAAAAATGTCTTATTTCTATATCAGGCGCTAGCTATACGAAAGTGTTCCCCATTTTCTTGATAATTAATTTATTTTTAATATCAAAGTTATAGCCATTATTTTATTTATAATGATATCATCAATAATGTTTTTCGACATAAAGTGACATAAAGCCGTACTGGCTTTATGTCTCATTGCAATAATTCAATTATGGCCCAAATTCGCATTGAAATGGGACATAAAGCCGGTATGGCTTTATTTAAATTTACATTCCGACTGTTGTTAAGCTAAATAGACTAAGGTATGCAGGACATACACAGAGCAAGTTCAAAATCGAATCTCAAAGAAGATCCTAAATGGACTGAATTTGAAGGAGAGAATGGATCCACACGACCTTAAATGGAGTAGCGAAAAATGGTGATCAAGTTCAAGTTCGAGCACGGGCCTGAATTGGACTGTAGCACCAAAAAAAGAATGTAGAAGATATACTATATATCAATAAACAAAAACGAAAGATGAAATGATTGATATTGAAGCCCTTCAAAACGTGCCTCTTTTATAAAAATATTGCATTTTTAAAAGAATAAAATGATATAATTGGCGAATGAATTTTATAAATCATTAAATCACTCATATGCAGTATACGAATATTACATTGTTTTCAAACAAGACAAGTCTATTTGGCAGGAAGCAAAAAGTCAGACTATGAAGAACGAACTATGTTTTAATAATTAAAAGTTATTTGGGAACAATGTAATTTTCCAAAAATTTACCTATCGTTCGTACAGGACATTTTCCACTTTCGACAGTAAGTATATGACATTCTGACGACAACTACAGCGTATACAATAATTAAATGGGACTTTTTACGCTGAACTTTCCGCTGTCGCTGTCACCCAAATAGATTCTATTCTACTTTTCATCGACAACGAGCCTTTTACGAATTGGATTTTGCATAGTACATAGTAATCTATTCGCAAGAAGCAAAAATATAAAATTCATATATGTAGTATATTTTACGCTGCAGTTGCACGCTGTAGTTGTAGGCGGAATTGTGCGATGGCTGTAAATGACATGAGAACAGTAGGTACCTCAATGCCCTCAATAATACAAGAGAAATGAGTTTGTAATGTAGATAGTTAGACCATTTCATATGTATAATAATTTCATTGCTTATATTCCTAATAGGTTCTTGTGCATAATACATGATTGTATTGAAAAGTTAATTTTATAAATGGATTTAATTTCGATTTGAAGATCAAAATCTATGAACGGAGAACATTCAAAAAAGAGATTAAAAAAATTTTTCATTTTCTATTTAGATTTAAAATTTTGTATGATCGTGAATTCCACATGGTTTTTCGTTTGATTTCCGTTCTAATATACATTTTTGTTCTATAATATATGATAGAAGGGATTCAACTACGAAACTACCAAATACAAAATTTAGAAACTACCAAGCGTTTTATGTACTTTCGCAGTTTTTCAAAACATTCGTAGTTTGTAAATGTATGGAAATGAACTACGAAAGCTGGAAAAATACGAAGATTACGAAGTTTACGACAAACTGAAACGTGAAATGAATCCTATTATATAAATATAAATGAGTATATACAGTGAGTGAAATAGAAATGATTGAATATAATGTTAAGTAGAGGTCATAGTGTCAGAAGATAATTATAAAAGTAAAATTCGATATCAGATATCGTATAAGAATTAAAAGTTAATTTTAAATTCAAATAATGCACACGTGTACTTCGATGTACGTTATGTAATTACTTACTTGTAGCTTATTGTTTGTGATCTACATGCGACTATTCAACAAATTTGATTTTATATATTGTTGTAATGAATGCACAATTAAGTGTTTTTATTACTCTTCAGAAATAGATCAGAAAATATAAAACATCTCATACTATAAAAACTTTAACAAAACAATCGACTCAATTTTCATTATTTTAAATTAACTTACAAGTGCAGACTTTTATGATCTTTGAAGTTTAATTTGTATTTTTAGTTTTATACAATATAGTATACACACTAGTATAGGAGGAGAAACTGTAAAATGTTTGCTTTTATTATCCAATTTTTGTATATACTCGTATGTATGTATTTCTGATCATGTTTTTTACTCATTAAATTTTTTTTTCGTTTTCGTTTTGAAATTCAAACTTATTACTAGTTTTACGATTTATGTATTTTTAGATGTTTATTTATTTCTTATTTTTATGCGGACATATTCATTGAATCAACTTATTTTAATGTTCGTACACTTAATGTATGTATGTATACATATATATATAATACATATTTGTATTAACACATACTTAATATTTTGTGCATGAAATGCACTTTCTACCAATACACCTGCATTCAATCTATCAATAAGAGTAGAGTAGATAAGAGTTCAAGGGAATCGTAAATGTTATCATAATATTCTTTGAAATTAAGGTTTTAACTTTAATTTTATATTTTTATTTTGTTTTGTTACATGGGATTCTGTAAATATTAAAAATAAATAAAAAAAAACTTGTAAGAGAATTTGTAAAAAAAAATATCTTTCCAGTTCATTGGGCAATCATTGATCTTTTTTCCTTCAAAATACTGAGAACAAAACAAAGAAAATTAGAATAAAAAACCAAGTAAGCACATACAGTCTGTTCAAAAAGACCTGACAGTTGAGTGAGGTGAAACACAATGGGTGCGTTCAGTTCAATGCAGCGATGCAAGTCAGCGATGAAAATGCAGCGATGTTTAGATAATCGCTGTATACAATTTACTGAACTGTTTACAGCGGAAAAACCCGCTGCAAACTGTTGATAGTTAGCTTTGTCTGTTGTTATGTCAAAATATAAAAAAAAAGATATATATATACATATATATATATAAAGGGTCATCCAAAAAACGCGCCTATATGTTTCTTTTAAATAAAACACAAACTATTTGCAATTTTTTCAAGCTGTTTTTTTTTATTAAAAGTATGATCCATTACAATTATAAGTGGAATAGAATATCATTCAAATGTCCACCACGACTGCGTCTGCAGGCATCAATCCGAATATCGAAATTTTCAATGACTTTCCGACATGTTGCTGGTGTTATTTCACGAATTGCAACTTGAATGTTGTTCTTTAGATCATTAATTGTTTGTGGCTTGTTAGCATACACTCGACTTTTCAAAAAACCCCACAAAAAAAAATCTAATGGTGTTAGATCACATGACCTTGGAGGCCAATTGAAATCTGCATTTCGTGAAATTACACGTTGAGGCAATTTTGATCGCAAAAACGTAATGTTTTCTCGAGTTGTGTGACACGTTGCACCGTCTTGCTGGAAATAGACGTCAGACACATCAATATGACTCAACTGTGTCCATAAAAAGTCTCTCAACATTGATTGGTATCGCTCAGCATTCACAGTAACAGCATTTCCAGCATCATCTTCAAAGAAAAATGGCCCAATGATTCCATTTGCCCAAAATGCACACCAAACAGTAACTTTTTTTGGGTGTAGAGATTTTTCATGAATAACACGAGGATTTTCATCACCCCAGATACGACAATTTTGCTTATTGACGAATCCATTCATTGTGAAATGAGCCGATTATTTACACCAAAAAAATCACGAATTTTGCGATGGGTATTTTTCAAAGAACGCCCATTTTCATAATACGTTTGAATGATGTAAACGCGTTGTTGCAATGTGAACCTGTCCATGGTTAAAACTGTACTACCTTCTACTAAAATAAAATGGCTTATGTCATTTGAAAAGATGTCACGTGTAAAAATTATATAGTGCTGACATCTAGGCGTCACATTTGGATGACCCTATATATTTATATGTCAAAATTTGTTTACGATGACTTTTAAAGCGAACTTTTTTTCAGCTGCAAAATATTTACATCGCTGCAAAGTAGCGATTATGCAGCGAAGCCGTTCAGTAAGAGATATTATTGCAGCGATGGAAAATTTTACATCGCTGCGTGGAACTGAACGCACCCAATAAATGCCAATATGCTAAAAATGTTACATGAGTCATGTTTAGCTTGCCTTTGTCAATTTCGCTGACCAAGATTTTTTTTATTTGCGTTCAAACTGTTAAACTGTTTATAAAAAATAAACTCAAAACTGTTTATAAAAAAAAGGTTTAAAGTGATATTTATATACATATAAGTTGTGTAAACAGTGGAAAGAACGAAATTGAGTTAAGGTGTTGGATTGGCCATCACAGTCCCCGGATGTCAATCCCATTGAAAACGGTTGAGCTTTGATGAAGCACAAACTTCGAAGGAAACAAAAAAAGAGCGTTCGTCACTTGGAAAGAACGAGACTGTGGAGGGGCTTTTCCAATGAGTATGCCAAAAAATTGAGCGAAAGTTGTACCAGAATATGTCATCGCATAATTCAAAACAGTGGAGATTGGACTGTATACTAGTGCTAACGCGAAATAGGTTTAAGATTATTCTTTCAATAAATGTTATTATGCAAGCTCAAAAACTTTTTGTTTTACTTTTATAAAAATTCTTCTCTTTTTGAACAAACTGTATACATGTAGTGAAACGAAGTGAACTGTAAAATAACAAAGAAAAAAAATTATAAGGAAATGAAAATTCAAGATAAATACATACATAATTTTTTTTAAAACTAGCTTGCATTAACTAATAACATATAAAAAAAAAAAAAAAAAAAAATAAGATAAAATACAAAATGTATATCATTCCATGTATCTATAGTATGTATATTTTAATTGATTTCAATTTGAAATTGAAATGTTTTGTATTATACCTATACTTTATTTCTGATGCAAAAGTAACTATAAATCTTATTGAAATTATTTTTATTAGAGATTCTTATTTTTAATATTTATTTTTTGTTGCAAAAATTATGAAATATCTAATTTGCATGCTTTGCAACAATTAGGAAAAGAAGGCAAAAATTAAGGCTGTACTTCCGAATTGGTGCCGCCAGATTTTGAAACGAGACCATCTGATAATGATACTTTGGAATGTCCTCTTCAACGTGGTATATGTTTCTATTCTCTATTTGTATATGTCTACGCAAACTACCCTTAAAAATTTTTGGTCCAAAATGGCGTGTTTTGCAAAAACCATTATTTCTCCAGATCCAGACGAAGTATATATTATATATTATTCAATGGTAATACCACTCCGTATACAACATTGAGACATATAGCTATGTAGAGAAAGCTGAGGCATGGAAACACAACTAGAAAACACTAGTGACCAGCCACCAATCTCGACACTCCTTCCAACATTTCTCCTCCCAAGCACCAGTATAATTTCTTGAGAATTAACATTTTTATTTTCATTTAAATTTTTGTTTTTTTTTTTTTAAAAACGTTAAAAAATTATTGAAAAAAACAACAAAAAATTGCATTTTATAGGTTTTTGTTTTATTAACTTTTTGATTTTATTTATTTTTCCATTTTAAGATTTTATATTAAACCGTAATATTGAATATTGCGCACTACTATACTCGTATATGAATGTAGATAGTAATTTAAGAACTGGTCAATGAAAAAAATATATTAAGACTAAAATCCCTTGATGCATATTTAATTTGATTTATCTGTAGCCATATAAACGTAGGTATCTACTTACTATGTGGATATGTAAAGTCTAAAAATATAGCCGCAGAACAACCTTGTGGTTCAGATTTTTACTTTCTTCTTTATGTTTTTGTTTTTGCTTCCATCTTGTATCTCAGAGTATTCAATTTTTTTTTTCGTTGTTTTCATTCTTATTTAAATCCTTGGTATTCATTTTTCATGTATGAGATAATTGGTTTCTTGATGTTTTATTTAATTTTATCATTTTATTGTCATAATTGTACCTACATATTTTTCAATTTTTTTTTTTTTTTTTTCATTTACTTTATTCAATTTTATTTTGTTTCCTGTGATTTTTATTTTTTAAAGTTTATTTTTTTTAATTCAATTCAGAGATGCTTATGAGATGTTTTTTTTTGATTTTATTGAATGGATTTGTACGGCTTTATGTGGTACATGGAAATACATATATACATATCACGTACCTATACCTAATAAATGTATACAATTTAGTCGCTGGACAAAAATATTTAATAGTAAAAAATAATACGCTTTCCAAATAACTTTGTTGTATTGAAGCAAAAGAAAAAATCAATAATAAAATGAAAATAAAAATAAAATTTCATGACAATCATACATGTACGAAAACACACGAGCACATTCTGTAGTTCGCTGTAAAAAAAAATGTTCACTTAAAAAACTGTGACAAAAGAAGATCCAAAACCTCAAAAACAACTTTAGAAATGAAATCAAATGTTTACATATGCAAAAATCAAAAAAAAAATGGACAAGGTAAAGCAATCAATTTAATGAGGTGAAGAAGTTTTATCTTACAGGAATCATCATAAATGAAAAGAAAACTAGGTCATTTGAGGTTTTTAATTTTCAAAAACGAAATATATTTGTATATATTTTTTTTTATTTTTGTATGTAATGCATAACTATGTACATGTTTTTATCTGTATATAATATACAATTGTATGTGCATTCGTACGTATGACAGGTCTTATTTAATTTATATATAATATATGTATAATGAAGGTAAGTATATTGTTAAGTGAATTATTTTATTAACATAATTTCTTTAATTAATTATAAATTAATAATATTAATATCACTTTAGGATTTTTGTTATTTCATTCTTTTTTATTTGTTTACTGTTGATTTGGTCTCTGAAGTTGCAAGTTATTAAAAGGAAATAATTTTAAAAAAAATATTGAAAGATAAAAATAAATTATAAATCAATGTATGAAAATGTAATTGATACGAGTACAAACAAATTATAAAATAAAGTAATATCAGCAGAAACGAAAAGAAAATATTTCATACTATAGTTGCAAGCAACAACTTCACTGGGTTTCTTTGGTCACAGATTTATTTATTGATAACTTGGTGTAGTGTGCCATTGGTATACTTCGTTGGTCAAATAAGCTGAGACAATAGAAGTGGCCGGATTTATCAAATGTATGTATGGGTGAATTGTGAAAGTAGAATGCTGTTGCAATTTTAATTAAAAAATGCATATATCACGAGAAATGTTAGTTTGAAATATTTAAACAAAACTGTGATTTTTTTATTTATTTATTTATTTTTTTCTTTGTTTTTTATATGACATTCAATTTATTCAATAAATATATAAAATAGAGGAAAAATAAAATTCTACAACATTTTGAAAATAATTTTTTGTATCAATACATTAATTGCATTGAAATAAAGATTTTTTGATAAATATACATAGTATTCACTGGAAAAGATGCCTTTTTGAAAATAATTTTTTTTCAAATCAATTTTTTAACAGTAAGACCTGGTACTCAGTTCCCGCGAAATTTTTCGCTGGCAATTGCATATATAATTCTACAAGCTAAAAATTGAGGAAGTAAACGTGTGTAGAGTACGTAGAGTTTTGAAATTTTTTGAAAAAAATCGCGGAGGCTATGAAATTAAATTAATTAAAAATAAATAAATAAATATTTATTAGTCAAAATATATGACCTGTCAATATTTCGCTTGCCTTTTATATGCTTGACCATATAAAATGATTGTGAAAAATGAGTTCTACAACTCTCCACTATTAAGTTCCACCGTAAAAATTTAGTTTGGAAGTGAGTACCCTAAGGGCCGGTACTCACATCGAAAGCTAAATTTTTCTCCATATAAAACCTATGTAAAAAAAATGTCGCTAAATTGTTAGCTAAATTTTTAGTTTCAAATTTCGCTTACTGGTACTCACTTCCAAACTAAATTATTTCGGTGGATCTTAATAGTGGAGAGTTGTGGAACTCATTTTTCACAATCATTTTATATGATCGAGCATATAAAAGGCAAGCGAAATATTGACAGCTCAAATATTTTGACAAATAAATATTTATTTATTTATTTTTAATTAATTTAATTTCATAGCCTCCGCGATTTTTTTCAAAAAATTTCAAAACTATATGTACTCTACACACGTTTCCTTCCACAATTTTTAGCTTGTAGAATTATATATGCAATTGCAAGCGAAAAATTTCACGGGAACTGAGTACCAGGTCTAATATATGAAAATTTTTCGAAATGTATTAAATAAAATTAGATTCGGTTTTGAAAAATCTACAAAATGTGATATAAATCTTATTTTTCTTTTTGTTCTAAATTTTTTACTAGCTCTGGTCGCCCCCCTGAACTTATCCTGTTTAGCTACTCCTTCTTATCATATGAAAGGACTGGCCCTGCCTTGCTAATTGAGTGAAAGATCGAATTGGTTGAGAGTAGTACTTGCACAGCTCTTATTTCAATCTTAGAACACTTCTTAGTATATAGTTTTTATTATCTTCTACGATCTTGATTTTATGTCATCAATTGTGGAAAAATGTCGTCCTTCCATGGTTCTGTTCAGCTTCGAGAATAGAAAAAAATTGCAGGAAATATTGGTCTGGTACTCTGGAGGTCCCGGTACGAATTCAAGCCAGCGCGTTAATCTCGTCAAGGTCGATCATTAATGCCAATCAGCAATGTACACCAATAACTCATTACCGCTGATAACCTGGACGATAAAAAACATAAATTAAAAAAAAAATGATTTTGGCCAAATATTCACGAACAGGCAGTGATGTGGTTAGCGAGCGAATTATATGGTGCAATTTCCACAAACCAATTTTCCACAATTCTTGCTTCACTCAAAGACACAAAGCGATTGTCCATATAATCAATTGTTTTACTTTTTCCACATTTGTGCTGATGTGCTGAGGCATTCAAAATGGTCGTCATTTTTTATGTTTTGCGGCCCTTCTAAAAAGCGAATTCAGTTGCACCACAGATATTTGAGAGCAAAGTCTAAAGACGGATTTGTGGTGAAGTACAGTAAAATTGAGTATGTAAGGTCCGTTATAATAATTATCTGTATGACAGATAATGTATTACCTGTATATAGTCCATCACATTAAAGTTAAGCGGAATCCAATGGCTATAAGAAACGTCACTAGGAGACCGGATCACTAAGTGATGAAAATATTGCTGTTGCAAACTTCTAAAAGATACAGAAGGTTTGAAAAGCGCACGCTATAGATGATGTTGAATGCAACCTGAAATAAATGAATGTAAGGAACTATACGGTAGCAGCCCATAGTAGAAAAAATTGATATCAAATTTTAATACAAGCCAAGGTCTACTAAGGGCTGTGAAGCTGATAATAATGATTATGCATTAAAAATATCGAGAAAACATAAAACTTAAATTATGTATTTTATTGTTTATTTTTTGAAATAAATTAATTAATACCAGAAAGAATGTTTTTAATTCGCAATACTCGATAATTCGAATTCTAAGTCCAATCAATTATTTTTGAACTAAGAAGATCACAAATGAACTAATAGGACCAATAATTCAACATAAAGTAACTGAAAACTAAAAACTAAAAACGATAAAATCAATATTGTTCCGATTAACAAACAATTATAACCAGTTCTCATACCATGTTATTTCCCATAATGATAAATAGTTTTCAAAACATCTCCATACCATCAGTTCAACCATATTAATTTAATGTTAAATTACATCAACAAAATTTGAACTTATATTCCTGTTAATATGAAATTTACTCTTTACATATAAATATTTCATGATGTACACAGCACACATAATCTGCATAGCTTAATCGCATGCATGCACACACGATTTTAGCTCAGGAAAATGAAATCATAATGTTATACATAAACGACATTAAGTGCTTTCGATTTGGCAATTTCAAGTACTTGCGAATAGAAAAGGTAAATGTCTATGCTAAACCATCTACTCGCAGCTACTCATGAAAAATTTTTCAAGTAGCTGGAAGTAGATGCAAGTAGCTACGAATAATTTTTGTGTCGTTCGTTTTAACAATTATTTATCCTAGACACATTTTGGTACTCGCAAGCACTTGAAATTTGCAAATCGAAAACACCTATTATATAGTTAAACATTTTTATAACTTTTCCTTTATTTCATTTTTTATTTTAAAATTATAATTAATGATATTCACATATTTTATGTTTTACTTCCTTGTTGTAAGCACATATTCTTAAATTTTATAATTTGCTTTTAATTTTTTTTTTATTCTATAGCTTTATTTTTAGCATACATACATTCATATTCATACATTCAAACCGGATATCATTATTTGTCATTAAATTTTAATTTTATAATTTATATGTTACATAGTATAAGATCATCAAAATCACATATTCTCTTAATCAGTTTGATTTTCACCTTTGTAAATATAATTTGTGCCCAGGAAGAAAAAAGTGGAAAATAAAAAAAAAACTTAATAATGTAAAACTGAACAAGAAAATATAAAAAATTTCCAGATACGAAAGAATAAAACACAAAATGGAATAAATATCTACCTTTAATATACATAATTATAGTAAAATATGGGAGAATACAAGTATTAAAAAGATCTGAAATAAAAAATACATGTATGTACATATTTGTTAATGCTTATGCCGAGAATAAAAGAAGCAAAAAAAAAAATATTAAAACTCGAAAATTACTATGTAAAATAAATTACGAGTAAAAACAAATAAAACACATAATAAAAATTACAAAAATAAAAGATATACGCAGTTTTTGGTATTCTTTTTTTTTAATTTCCATTCGATTAGGTAAATATTTTAAAAGACAGTGTAAAATATATGAAAACTTCGTGCGTATACACATACACACCTAAACTCATAACCTCAAGGCACTATATGACCATAATTACTGATCTTGATTACGAAAAAATTGATTAACAAAAAGAAATCTTCAAAAACGGAGGAAAAATCTAAAGATTGAACGCTTGAACTAAGGATATTATTAAGGTGAAGTATATAACCACTTTAGTTGTCTTTCAAAAAAATATTTTTTAAGGTAGGTACTACATTATATTATGTACGTACATAAATATGTGTCCGATGTCCAGTTTCTTAATCATCAATCAGTCAATATACTTATGTACGAATATCGCATAAGCAACGTCGTAATTAGGATCATCAGCGGCAAGAAATAATGTGTTTTTCAAAATTTTTATTTAAGTATTATCATTTTTTTATCGGGTTCGGCCTTTTATTTAGCTTTCGTAGCTAATATAATACATCATATTTTAATTTTTTTCTTGATTAAAACATCACATTATGTTGCGATATAAAGGGTAGAATTGAAAATAAAAATAAAATTTTATGGCATAATTTTGTATAACAGAGACAATAATCAGTTATCGAACCTCGTGTCTTGTAAAATGAATTTGAGAAAAAAAAAGTAAAGAAATCAATGAAACACAAAATTCTTTGATTCAAAGCTTTTATTCTTGCTTTCTTTTAAATGTGTATCAAGAGTATGAATTCATGAATTCATTTTGTTTTTTTTCCTTATTTTTCCTTTTTTTTTATTTTACTTTCAAATACCAAGCAATTGGTTTTTTTTTTTTTGTAATAGCATGTTACACACTTGATTCTCTTGTCTCAAGTTACTTATCTGATTGGTAATTTAACTTTATCAAAGGTACACTAAGTAATTTTTAAAAAAAATTATTCATTGGTGTATTCCAAAATCGATTTGATGCGATACTTTAACAACATTTTTCATGAAAAATTCGTTGTTTTTTTTTCATTTTTTGAAATAAAATTTAAAATAATCAAAAGAATAATAATAATCAAAAGGTATGATTTTTTATATGTATACGAGTATGTAAACATTTTCATAATATTTAATATTAGCATAATATTCATAAATGTCAACAATATGCTCTGCAAAATGGCAGAGTATTGCTTATGATCGTCATTTGTTTGACTTTTGAAAGATAACAGTCATTATGATCGTCAAATTTTGTACGTTTATGAATTCGTCCATTATATAGGTGTTTACTTGATACAGATATGCAGTATTAAAACTTCCAATTTTTCAGCACTTTTCCATAATAATTTGTTTTTATTTTACAAACAGTGTGAATGAATAATATTGATTTTAAAATTATTGATTGTTTTTAATTAATAAAAGTGGAATGATCTGACAAAACATAAAAGAAAAACTTTCGTTGAGTTTGATGCCTAGATGAAATGGATTTTTCTTCGAAATAATGAATCTGCATCAAGTTGTCACGCAAAATTTTTATGCTACAAACATTCATTTGGCTTTATTTCTTTCCCTTGTAATTTGGCAAATAATAATACATGCTGTATACTGATCACAAAATTCAGATAGGAAGAAAAAAACAACCACTACTTTTAATATGTGGAAAAATTGTCAAAACTAATTTTTTCACCAAATATAAATTGGATGTGTACAATACAAACGAATGAAACAATTTCTCTATTTCATAGTGAGCAAATATCTGCGAGGAAAGTGTATAATGAAAATTTTTTTCTATTTTCATACAAACTTTAAATTTTAAAAACTTACTAGTTAAACATTTCAAGATTAGAAAAATTGATAAAAATTATAAATTTATTTTTTTCAAGTGAAAAATAATTCAAAATTATTTGAGTAAATTGAAGAGAAAACTTGAACAAAATTCGCCTTTACAATGTCAAAATTTGTTGAATTTTTCTGAAATATACCTTTCAAAAGATTAGTAGATGAACTCAGTAAATCACAAAAATTGAATTACTTTTCGAAAATTAATTTCTCAGTTATTTCACGTTATACGTTTTATCATGTTTATGTATTCACAGGTACAGTTCATATTATGTTCGTAAAAGTTTGATGCTGTTAATATGTACATATGTAATTATACTAACTGGCCTGGATTTTTTAAACTTGTCTTTATTTCAATTTAATTTTGATTTTATTTATCTTATCAAGCAATAGATTCTATGTTCAATCTGACTAATCTTAAATTATAAATTTTTTGCAACAGCATATTAGAGATGTACGGATGTAGAAATGTACATGATCATTATTATTAATTGGTAAATGGTACCACAGCCTCTTATAGCTAGGCTTTGATCTCCTCAAGAGTTCTTCGTTCTTTCGTTATTAGCTTTGATCCCAGCACCTTTGTGAGACCAAAATAACTTCTATTTGCCAGTACAAGTCTTCTCTTTAGTCTCTTTTTAAAAAAAAATAAATAGAAAAACATAAAAGTAAATTGATTTGAAATCAACCTATATCAATGTACATAACATTATTTAAGTAAGAATTGCATTAAACAGTATTTATGTGTTGGTGTTATATCATACTTTCCTAGTACAAAAAATATATTCTAGAAATAAACAAACCCTAAAACAAAAAATGTTGCAGGTAACTTCAGTAATTTGAAGATTTAATAAAATGGACTCCAATTTTTAGTCTAAAATTTGCAAAAAAAAAAAAAAATTTGAAAAATATATTAAATGAAAGCACTTATTGGAATCAAATATTTAAAATTACAAACTTATGGCCTTCTCCAATTTCATTAGATATCATAAATATATGAATAAAAATCAAAATTATTTTTGTACATTTTTATTTTTTTGTCCTGAATTTATTAAATTTAAATGAATTTGGAAAGCGCTTTAATTTTTTAGAAGTTTTTTGTTCAACTTCAACGAAAAAATTTGTTTCGTTGGTCAATTTATGCCTCAGATGTCGAAAATAATTGAATTCGTTTTAATATTACTGCATATTAAAAAAAATTTGAAACTCCATGAAAATTATGCAATTGTAATTTTCGAATATGTTTATCAGTCTTATACACATATGTACCTATTCATTTCATATTATTTTTTATGTATATTCTATTATATAATATATAATTTTTAAAAGTATTGGGAAGAATATACAAATAAGTAACACCAACGTAATTATCTCGAAACTTTTACGAAAATGTGCCTAAAAAGACACATGTATTGACACATTTACGTCCTGACAACTACTTACCTTGTTTCCTGTTTGCTTCAATATGAGCAAGTAACATTTTAGGCATTATGACGTCGCTAGTCCTACAATGCTTTGGTCCAATTCCGTAACATAAAAGACCCTGCAACGTCGTCATGTCGTAACACAGGTTACTTTATTGACACAGCTGTAGCAAAATAACGTAACGGCAACCAGTATGTGTCAAGGAGTGCTAGTTGGGTAATGAATTAAGATTGTATAATATTGTTTTTCCTTTACATTTGCACCAATTATTTTTAATAGAAAAAAATTATTTATATATAAATTTTTTAAAAAATATAACTTCTACCCTGCATCTATACTAGAAAAAACTGTAGAACTATATAAGACGTTCCAAGTTGATAAAAATCGAATAAAGAGTTTTTAGTGGCTACAGTTTTTTTTTTTCAAATGTTATTAACCCAGTCCACTGTGATTCATCTTTCCGGGCCAATTCATTCATTCGAGTAAATTCTAATCTCACTTATTTATGAGCTTCATTTAGCCGAGGCCCAGGATATGTTAGCAGCAGGATTTTCTGGCAGCTTATAAAAACATCCACATAGTCAATTTGAATTGTTCGTGCAAGCCAAATGGTCTGGTGGTCGCAAAATGTTGGCTTGTAAATTTCAAGTTCGTCCGTTTATTCATTTCTACAAAAAAAATAATTCTGTCCATATCCTCCAGGAATTTTTAAAAAAATATTTCGACCAACATTACGAAATCCTTCTTCCACTTAATTGAAAGTAAGAATTTTCACTTTTTTTCACATCTGTAAAATGTTTATTGCGTATGGTATTTTAGCAAAACACAAAATAACCTGTCTTTATTTCAATTTAATTTATAGGTTTTTTATAATTTCATTTTACTCATCATTACACATATTTTTCTTGAACATTTCATATTTTAAAATAATTGGTTACAAATTTTGAAGTTTTAGTGACGTTATAACTATGAAACTTACTACATACATATGTATGTTTTTTAATTTCAGAATTCGATGATATTATAGAATTTGATAAATGAAGTTTCGTATGCATTGTAGGTACAATATTATGCATATTTATTTATTTGCTTAATACAAATAAATTACAATTTATAAATCATTTACAATATGAAGCAGATATATGAATTATTATATGTATTTATATTCCAATTCTACGTTGAGTTTCTAACATTATTTTTTAAGAAAATCTATTGAAGCGTGTTATACATAGATTATAATTTTATTATTAAGTATTTTATTCATTTATGTTCCACGTGAACTAAATTTCGAGGCTTCTTAAGAATTTTTAATTAATTTTATAGAAAAATATATTTAATTTATACAATATAATAGAACAATTATCTTTCATTTTTTATTAACTAAGTAATTGGAATTACACCAGTTTATACTTAATTATAAATACTTTTGCGATTATAATCTTTCCTGTTGCATTCACATATTATTACATACACAATATTCTTATAATTGCTTGTATATGATCATATAAAATAATATTTTCATGTCTGTTTATGCGTGTATTTGTATTACAATTTATGTAATAGGTAATAGCATGCAAGAATTTTTCATTAAAAAAATTTCATGATTAAATTTATAAAAATCAGTTACTGATTATTAATTTATTATAATTTTTGATTCTTTCTCAATTCAAACATGAGATATACTCGTACATAAATATACAAGTAACTACAAGTACATGATATTATAAATATTCAAAAATACTAATTTATTATATGGTCTAATTTTTCACAATCAAAATGAGAATAAAAAAAGGAGTGTTTCAAAAATAATTTTATACTGATCGCATCATAACCATTTTTTATCGACTTAAAAAAAATGAATAAAACAAAATTTTTGTATCGTGGATACAATTTTGTAATGTTTTCAAGCGAACACACATTGTTTTATATAATGTACATTTAGTCTATGTACATTATGTACGTATGTTATTAACACGTAAAGTATTCAATCAAATATAATAATAATATTAATATTGATACAAAATATATCGTTTTGGTACTTTGAAATTGCATGTATATAATCAGATATGATGTTCAGCTAATGAAAAAAAAATCATGTAAGCCTATAGATTAGATATAGTGTATGCTATATATGTACATAGATATCTACGAATATGTGCAAGTACATATATTATGTAATAAGTAAAAAATGTATATATTTTATATTTTTAAAAATATGTTATTAATTATTCACACGAAAGTTTATTAACGCTTGAATCACTTAAACACACTTTAAATATCTTATTGTATCGAAATGATATCTATTGAAATTTAAAACTCAGTGAAATGGACTTTATGTCTCTTTTTGTGCTCTATATTAAGGAATTTTTAAAAATTAGTTTTGCTCACTGTGTATAGGTATTTTAGTATGAATAGTAGAGAAATAAATCATTTTTATTAATTGTATAGAATTGTATAAGAATCTCTAAGAATATTTTCGATGTTATCCATTAGACAAATAATGATTTATGATATATTAAGTATGTACCTATATACAAAGTGGTCACCCGAACCGAACAGTAATTCTTTATTATGGTAAATGTTGGGCAACAAGTTTATTACACGAAAACACATTCAAGGTTAACTACATGAAAATGATATAACGGATGAATGGTGCTAACAACCTGGATAGAATTAAAAACTATTATTTAAGAGGTTCTTTTAAAATAAGATCTATTGACGAGAAGGGAGGACTCTATAATAGTTTTAAATATTGCTAAGAGTTAGGGATTACGTATGGTATACCACACTTAACATGGAAGAAAAAATCTTTAGCCTCTCAAAAGTTATAACATTCTTGTGGAGTTAAAAGAATAAAAAATTGGAAAAAAATGTATGTATTGAACATTTAGACGACAAACCTCTTTCGAAGTTTGTTGTGTTTCAAAGCTTTAAAGATATTAATATATTTCTGTTTTTATTTGAAAGATACCTTAAGGACGCATTTTAAAAAAAAAAGAAATAATATCCTTACTAGTTCATTCAAAAAGTTCGCAGCCTTATAATGAAGCAGTATGAATTTATGAACCAAAAAAAAATTAATCTTCAATATATTCCCCCCTAAGCTCAATGCATTTTTTTCAGCGATTTTCCAATTCATTTATCACTTGCCTGAAGTGATTTTCCCCGAGACCTCCAAAGTACTCTTCGACAGCCGTTATGACTCCTTTATTTGATGAATAATTCTTACCACGTAAGAATTTTTTGAGATTTGGAAATAAATGAAAGTCAGACGGAGTCAGATCTGGTGAATATGGTGAATGCTCCAACAATTCGTTGTGCAGTTCCTTCAATTTGGCCATTGCAAGGACACCTTTGTGTGCTGGTGCATTGTCTTGGTGGTAAATGATTTTTTTCCTTTGTAATCCTGGTCTCTTGTCCCGAATTTTTGTGTCTTATTGGCCTAAAAGATTTGAATAATATTCTCCTGTTATCGTTTTACTCGTCTGAAGGTAATCAATTAGTAAAATCCCCTTTGCATCTCAAAAAACTGATGCCAAAACCTTCTTTGAAGATTTTGAGAGCTTTGCCTGCTTTGGGGCCGAACAGCCGGGCTCGGTCCACTCCGCTGTTTGTTGTCGCAATTCAGGATCATAGTAATAAATCCAGGTCTCGTCCATGGTTACAAATCGACGCACAAAATCAATTCTATCCTTTTGAAAATGACCCAAAAGTTGTTGAGAAAGTTTCACTCGAATGCGTTTTTGGTCAGCATTCAACGAATGCGGCACCCATCTTGTCAATAACTTACTCATACCTAATTCACTAGTTAAGATACTATGCATTGATCCAGATACCTGTGGCCCCAGCTAAATCAACCACAGTTATTCGGCGGTCTTCCAAAACCAAATCATGAACCTTGTCGATAATTTCTGGCGTGGCTGCTGCTTTTGGACGTCCTGAACGTGGATCATCATTGATGTCTGTACGGCGTGTTTAAATAGAGCAACTAATTTTTTTACAGTTAACATTCAAATAGGAATTGTAACGTTTTATATGAGCTCACCTCCCTGTACAGACGAAAAAATTTCAACCGTTAAAAAAAGGGTGAAGGAGGGATTTTTCGGAAAAATGCCTAATCGTAAACGCTGATCACAACACTTCAATAAATTGATTGGTGTATGTTGGAAAACTTAATTGCGAATCATCCTGTATAAAAACTTTGATATACATATTATTTTTGACAAACTATTGCACCAAAATACAACATGAAGATTGTAGTTCATGATTTAAACAGACAATATTGGGGAAACAAAATGAAAATAAACATGTAGGAATACATAATAGTATTCACGATAAATCTAATGATGACAATAGAAATTGATTGATTTCACAGTTGAAAAAAGATTGGCGGCGTCATCTTCATAGTGCCAACATAAGAACGATTTATTTTATTTTATTTTTTTTATCATACTTATATATTTGTACTGTTTTTTTACTGTTTTGGGTAATCTTACTCATATTCGCTGAATTGAGTTCAGTTCTGTTCGTACATTTAGTGTAAGTGTACAATGGTGACATTCTGTTCGTTGCAACCGCGTGCAGCGCTTCAAGATAATCAAGCTATTACTTGCAACAGCTGTAAATACAGCTACACATTCTCTTCCAGCATTGCCAGCAGTAAGTAAATATCGTATAAAGCAAATGAAATTTAAATAATTTTTTCAACTTTTTTGTAAGGATAGAACATAATGAAAAAAAAATATTATTTCCATATTATTTTGCAATTGCATATTTCAAAGATATTTGAAATGTTATATTTTAATAAGTAAGGACTGCAGAGGAAAATTATATGTATATTCCACAACAAAAATATATGTATGTACAACAAAAATATATACTTATATACAATTATCATTTACCACAATTTCTCAAGGAATCATTTCATTAAACATTTTTATAGTTTAATTTGACTTACTATTATACAGGATGTTTTGTTTTCTAAGTACAAATAGGTATACCACGATATTTTTCAGACTATTTCATGAAAAATCTGTACTGACAAAACTTTCTATTTATCTCATTTCCAACGCCAGAGAGCGCTGTAAATTTTGAGTTTTTTGCAAGATCTTGTAATGGAAAATTACGTGTAACATTTTGTACACCCTTTGTGCGTAGTTGTATGAAAAGTCCACGATTAAACCTTAGTTTATTCATTTATACAATTAATCATATACGAAACATAAACATAAAAACATATAATATAAGTTAATTAATTAATTCACGCAGTCTAAATAATAGAACTTTCCAGGTGTATACCAAATGTATATATTTCAAACACAACTCAAATAAAAAAGCAAACCGTACGTATCAATAGTCAAAAGCAAAGTGAAATAGTATGAAAGAAAAGAAATCAACATATAAAATTGAGTGTTGCTAATACGAATAAACTCTGAACACCCTTCATAGCAAAATACAATGTTCTAGTTAATTACTGAAAACAAAATTACCTTTTTAATTACCTACCTGTTTTGTATTCTGTTCTAAATGAAAAAACATTATAATTTCAAAATTTATGATGAATTTTTTAAAAAATGTTTAATAAAAATTGGGGTGCTGAAAAAAAATTGCACTAAAAGAGAATATTAGAAGGTTAAAATATCCTCTTTCAAACATAAAAAGTCTGAGGTAGATTGTAAGATTAGTTACCAAGGTTTTAAAGATCAAAAGTTTTGCAAAAAGGGTCAAAAGTGTGCAGCTAATTATTTAATATATCCGAATAAGAATTGTTGATAACTGAGAATAATAATAAAGGCTAAGTTCTAAAATGCATCGATGCGTTTTAAATGAAAAGTAACTAGTTTCTAAATGTTTAAAATAAAAACATTTTTATTTTCTTAGCGTCCATGCTTTTCTTATTTTTTTATTTCCTTAGCGTCCATGCTTCACAAGCATACGTATACACTGGTCTTACTAATGTTTTGTAAATATCTTTATCTTAGATACTTTCATGATGCAACTAGATCTTAATAGCTTGTATAATGTAGCAAAACATTTATTCCCTGCTTTTAATCTTTCTCTTATCTCTTCACCACAGGTTCCCTTAGTATTCACTTTAACTCCCAAATATTTGAAGAATTGCACAGATTCAAAATTATGCTCACCAATTGTTACATTCTGTGATTCTGTCTATTATTTCTCACATTATGACTGGGCATGTATAGTTTGTTAAAAATTAAAAGCGAATGGTATAATTGCGCAGTGAGTAATTTTGGTCGAATTTGCATTAGTATTGGTTACACTGAAAAAAATTCGTTATTTCATCTTGTATTTTTGATACAATAAAAATGTTTAATATGTATGATTTAAATTATAATTTGTTATTAAGAATTATTTTTAAAAAAAAATATGTTATTTCTATAACATTTGTAATTTTATTGTTTTTCTTCTCCAGACATTTAAAGATTTATTTTTTTAAGCTAACAAATTCACTTTGTTATCTAGTTTTATATATAAGCATACATACGTCTGCGAATATAGACGGTAGAGTTATAAAATAACATTTTTTACAGGACATAATATATCATAATAAAGGATTATTTTTATAGAAATTGAAATCCTTACTATTTACTAAAAACGCAAAATTAAATACATGTAATAAAATGGGCGTAATATGTACACTTTATTATATTGCCGAATACAACAAAAAATAGTCATTATACAGGCCAACAGGTAGATAAAACCAAATTAAAACAAACTAAAGAGAAATATGCGGTTAAGTAGGTACAAAAATAAGCCTTTATATTTAAAAATATTTTTTAAATAAATAATTCATATTCTGTTCTAATTAAGAATAGGTGTGAAACAGAGGTTAGAAATAATTGTGTTTTTAATAAAATATTTTAAAACAAATTGAAATTCTAGTTTTCTTAATTTTAGCATGTTTTCAATTTCACCATCGGTTAAACAAACACTTCCTGAAATTTTCTAATAGTGTAGCATTTTACTCATCATTTTCGTTGCTTTCTATTGATTAATGCTACGACCATTTTCAAACAATTGGTATAATCGTCTAAATTATTATACATATCGTCTAAAAAGCATTTTTAATGTGAGTGTTCTATTTTTAATTTCTCAGTCAGTCATCAACCACGGTGGTTGGCGATTGAGGTGGATAAAAAATGTAATGCGCGGGGGGATATGCGTCTTTTCATTATTTTTTTTTCTTTTTGTTTTGAGAATAAAATGAGAGGAATACACAAATACAATGTAACATTTTGTGTAAACATATTATTTTATTCTCAACATGCGCAGTCCATTCGCTTTTAATTTTTAACAAACTATATTTGAGCTTTAGATCATTAATTGATAATCCTATCTCTTGTGCCTTTTCTTCAAGGTTGACGAACAATTCTTTGACCGCCAAGAATGATCTTTCAATTATATTGACATCATCCGCAAAGGCTAATACCTGATTCGATTTATTCCTTATAGTCCCTCCTTTATATTCTTTTGATTATCGCAGTAGAGTAGATACATATTTTTTCCCACCCGAGGCGGGCACCTTGTATGTTGTGTATTTTATGGTTGATTTTTAACATGTTTATGATATATGTATAACTGAATGATGTGTAGAAGTTACAATTTTTAAATTTTAAGAAAAACATGAAAAAATAAAAGGCAAGAAAGTTATATATAAAATAATGAAATTGAAAAAAATATTTAAATTTTGTATAGTCCAAATAAACAAAATAAATTAAACATATTTTTTTTCTTTTGTAATTTATATAAGGTGATGTATTTACGAAAAGTTTTCGTGTACAGGGTATGCACCTAAGGAAATAAATTTGAATGTCAACTAAAATATAAATAAATGTACATATAATTATCACATATATGTATAGAGTATATATATATATACACCAGATCGTAATTTATTATACATATTTATTTATTTTTTGTTTTTAATTCATAATTTTAAAGTGAAAATCATTACTTAAAAACATTTTTCATTATACGAATGTTATTTTTTTTTTTAATTTTGTCTATTACGTAAATGCATGCATTTGATTTTATTCATATGAATAAGCTTATTTAATACTTAGTATATTTTTCGTATTTACATAATATTTGAACGTTATATATTTAATTTATTATTATTCATATATGGTACATATTTATACAGGTTGTATATGGATTATACGAATGAATATTATATTTAAAATTTATAAATGTAATGGAAGTAAATATTAAAAATTTGTACATTACATATACTTACGTAAGTAGTATAAGTAGTATGTACGAATTTTGTTCGAAGAGAAGATTATGTTCAGAATCGAATAAATTAACTCTTTTTATGTATATTAGATACACTATTATACGAGTATAAATTGTCTCAAATACAATAATGTATTATATAATAAATTAAAGAATGAAAATGTATCTGTTATGTATGTACATGTTTAAATATATAGGTGTTAAAATTGCACACGATTTTATTTAATATAAATAACAAATTTTTATTAATATTGTATACCAGTTTATTTTAAAAGATAATATGCAGTAATATGCACTTATGTGAGAAGTATCATGGAATTTTTCTTTATCATGTTTGTGTATATATGTGTACACCAATATTTTATAGATTTCCAGTTTCAAAATTATTTTGAATATACAGTCTTCTACTGTGACACTTTAACTAATTTTCAGATTTTGCTTTAAATGTAATTTTTATCTTAAATTTTATATACATTTGTTGAATATGTACACGTTATACATATACATATTTACATATTTGTCTACATATATATGTATGTATGTGAGTATTTATGCTTATATATTACACATTTAGTATCTGTTTGTGCTTGGTTTTTATTTACTTGGAGGCTATATGAAGTGATTTAAATATTGTTCAATTTACTTTTGTTTTTATTTGAATGAATTTGGAATTTACATATCTTATATGATTTATTTAATAAAAATTATATAATTTTAATTGTATAACAGTCATTTAAAATCGTACAGAGATAGGCATATGTAACTACATATTTGATATATTTTTGTCACTCTACTGAAAAATAATAATCGTAATGTACATAATATTATAATCATATATCAATATAATTTATGTTATAAGCGTTAATAATTTGGTACAAAAAAAATCAGGAGTTCAACCCAAATAATATTTTTCCTACATTCAAAAACGGTGATGGAGTAGGTACTAATGGGATTGAGCAATTTTGGATTAATTGATAAACTTATGAATAAGTGGCATATTTGGAAATTAGCAAGGCTAATCTTCCATTTGAAGCTTCCAGATTGGGTCGTGCTGGTAATTTCAAGTATTAAAGACAATGACCCAAAACATACGGGTTGTCAAGACAAAATGACCCAAACATACATAGACTCTGATGTCTTTATAAATAATTACCCTGAAGGCCTCAAGTTATCTCACCTCAATCTTATGATGCCAATGTTATTGAGAATTTTTGAATTGATTTGGAAAAATAATAAAATATATAACAAATAACACCATAACAACAATTGAACCTTTCAAGGAATCTTTAGCTTTAGAATGATATTCAATGACGCTATTTATACGAGAAAGTAAAGTATAAATAAGTCGAATTTACACCAAGACGAATTAAAATGGGTCACAAAAAATAAAGGATATCCTACTAAACAATAAAAGTAAGATACTATCACACCAAAAATATAATCAATATCTTTATTAAAAGTTATAAACTGATCAGTTTTTAATAATCTACATGATTTTAATTGTGAGCTAAATTTCGTTGTTATTGTTTTCTTTTTTCTAATTAATAGTTATTGATTTGAAATATATTTCGCAAATAAGTTTGTTACCCATGTTCTGTATTCCACTTTTTCGAAATTCCACTTGCCAAAGTGGAATTGGGTGTTCTACATTCCACTTCCGCTCATTTTTAGTGAATTTAATTCCCTCAAATTTTTGTAAGAGGAAAAAATTGAATTTATATTGAAATCAAGTATGGTTTGAATTTTTTTTTTGTGCTACATACATGTAAGTATATCATTTCAAATTTAACAATTTTAATATAAACTTTGACACTTGAAGAAAGGCTAACTAAAATAAAAATAAAAAATTTTGACGCTTTTTATATACAAATTACGTCAAAAGATTTCGAAATTAATTTTCGAGCTCCATAATTCCACATGGAATGCAGAACATCAATTTTCATTCGGCGTGGAATTGAATTCGTATTCCACTTTCATTTTTTGCGGAATCCAGAACATGGGTATATATAATGCATTAATATAAAATAGAGAGTTAAAAATATACGAACTTTATTAGTCGCGTCAATAAAGTTTTTTCATAGGAAGTCCTCAGAAAAAGTTTCGATTTTGATGATTTTTTTAAAATTTTTGTTTTTTTATATTATTTAAAATCGCAAACCTTTCACAGGTGGAAAATAATTATTTATATTGTTTAAGCAATATTTATGCGATTTATACAGGGTAGGGTGTCCGGCCTCGAATGGTCAATTCGCAAACAGTAGATAGGTCAAATCAAGACAAACAAAAAATCGTGCCACAGAGCGGGTGAGTAGGTCTCTGATTTTAAATAATAAAAAGAAAACAAAGATTAAAAAAAAGAATCATCAAAATCGGAGTTGTATCTGACTGCCTGAAATTGCCTCTTTTCTGTATTCATTGACTGCACTATATCTACATTTATGTATAAGATTTTGACCAAGAACTGAGAATTTTCTTTGAACCTACGATTGTCATTTATTATACATAATTCTTTATTTTTTAACATAATTTATGTGAGATGCGTATACCTATATAATATAATACAATTTACATACAGGGTGATTCTATTCAACATAAGAATATTAGTACCACGCGATTCTTTGATGTGTTTTATGAAAAAAATTGTACTAGCAAAAATTTACGTGAAGCCTGGTTTCGACGTTAGAGGGCGTTTTGAATTTAGATTTTTGTAAGACCTTTGAATACAAAAACACGTGTTACTTTTTTTACACCCTGTATATCAAAATTTTTCTTTTTGCAAATTATAGGTAACAAAATTACCTTTCTTTTCATATGCTACAACATGTGTTTTAAAACATGATTCTGGCCAAGAAAAAGTAATAAATTCAAAATTCACACATTTTTTTTAAAAAACATGTTTTGAGAAATTGGGTTCCTGAAAAACAAATTCTCTACCAAAAAAAATTTTATTATTTTAAATTCTGGCCTATGGTGTGCACTATCAAACAAAAAAAATTTGAACTCGATATCGCAATTCGTTATGAAGTTATTAAGGATCAAAGCATATATGAAGGGTTCAAAAACGAGAAGAACTACTATTATCTTTGCTTTATACCTTCTTATACCATGGCTGCCACCTAACTTTAGTGAGAAGATGAAGTTATGATTATTTATTTAGGTGTGACCTAACTCGACACTATCGCCGACCAGCTGTCTAATACGATGTCCTCATTAGAAGCAGCATCTCTAGATATCGTACATCCCAAATGGCAAAAGCTGCTAACATCTTCGAGTGGTTGATTAATTATTTATCAGCAAATTTTATCTGTTGTTTATACTAATTCGTATGAATTTAGTTTTCTTTATGTTTATCCTAAGCTCGATTTAATTTGGAGTGAGTTAAAATGACATCATCATTTCAATAATTCACCAACCTTCTCTACTTGTTTTGTTCAAGTTTGCCAAGCATTCTATCAAGAATTAATGTGAAGAGGAAGGACTATAGTAGACATTCCTGTCTTGCACCGTTAATATTTCTGAAACTGTCGCTCAATTTTCCTAGATGTGGAAATGCATTGAATCATTTCTTATTACCAACTCATCCCAAATACTGTTATCATTATGGATTCTGTGGTGAATACAATTTTTGGTATGTAATATATAAAATTGAATTATCTATAAAAAGTTCATTTTTATACTTAGTTTAAATACTGGGTAATAATTTGTGTACAATATAGTTATGTGCTTACCTGCAAAATTAAATACGGTGACACAGCAAGTATATTATTACAATTATTTATTATGATAGTTGTTTTTTTTCTTCAATTCTTTCTTTTTATTGAAGATACGGAATGCAATCTACGTCAAAATTGATGCCATTTCAATATGTTACACATTAATTAGTACCTATAGTATGAAATACGAGATACAACTAATTTTTACAAACACAACTAAAACTTGTTCTGGTGCAATAAACATATAACATTTTTTAAAATTCATTAAGTTTAAAAATATACAGTGGTGGAAATTCCATTAAAACACTTAAAAATCTTCAAATTTTTCATAAATTTCTATGTGAACATACCCGAACATTTACACATAATATTTAAAGCAATGAAGAAAGCAGTAAATAACGATTTTTTGAATTAATATTTTTTAATTTTTACAAAAGACTAAAAAAAATAATTTTTTTTTTTGTGGAAATACCATTAAACACATAATATTTACTATGGCTTATTGCTATTATTATTAAATTGTGTATAAAACTAACTTTTCGAATAAAATTGAAAGTTGAACCTCCTGTGTTATAAATAACATCATAAAGCTTTTCAGGTATTGAATTTACTAATTTATGTAAGAGATCTGCTGTGATTGTTGACCATGCTCTTTGAATCAAGTGTTTTTAATCGAACTTCCAATTTCAAAGAGCTTCTAAAACGCACTATGAAATGCAGCAATCAATAAAACAAAAGCAAACGATATTGATTGTATATAAACTAATAGTATTAATAAAAACTAGTTTCAGACATAGTTGTTGTTGTTGTTGTTTGTTAGGGGGGAGGTATGAAACCAGAGCACTCAGACATAACGTTGTCCATTGTACTCGAAGCCCCCGTCTAGTCAAACTTCCTCGTCGCTCTCAGATAGCGAAGAAGTTCTACTCGACTTTCAGGCCCAATTTGTTCGGGTCTAATGACATCAGTGCCGAAAATGCGCATTCTAATAGCGGAGAAGGCCAAGCACTCACACAAGAAGTGTTCCGTGGTGTCCTCCTCCTCTCCACAAGAAGCACACAGTGCATCACTGATGATTCCTATGGTAGCGAGATGCTTTCCACAGGAATTATGCCCTGTAAGAGCGTTGACCATAGCTCTGCAATCCTTTCTTCCCTGTTTGAGTAGGAAAGCTGCTAGGGCCCGGTTTGGCTTTTTAATAAAGCGCTTGGTCTGCCTGCACATTGGGAGATTTTGCCATAGACTCTCATGCAGATTACCTGTGAGTGCATCTATAGCATTTTTCACCACCGTCGAGGGCACACCAATTACTGGTTCAGGGCCTATGAAACGCATTCCGGCGCCTTCTTTAGCAATGCTATTTGCTGCCTCATTGCCTTCAAAGCCCTGATGTCCTGGTATCCAAATGAGATCCACGGAATTATGTCTTGCAACATAATTCAACTTAGATCTACATTCGAGAACAATTTTTGAGGAGTCGATTGGGCTGCTCAATGCTTTCAGCGCAGCTTGACTGTTCAGACATAGTAGTAAAAAATTTAATTGTACCACCTGTACTGTATATCAAGCATTATGTTTAAAAACAAGTAGTGTTGTTAATGGAATTTCTAGCACATGTGTATATATGTGTTTAAATGAATTTAGTAATATGCAAACAAAAAAATGTGTATTGTTAAGTATTATTTATTTTTTATTTCAGTACTTAACATTTCATATGCACATAATGCATTCTGTAGACAATATGGACATGGGTTTGTTTATACAGTGAACGCGTCAAAATTCTTTATATACTTATCTCCAAATTTTTGTGAAATTCTCTCTTTTCTTATTAAACTCTTGGCATGTAAAGATGTGTTTTTTACAGATTTAATTTTTGAGAGCGAGAAAAAAAAGAGTCATAAATTAAATTGCATATGAAGGTCCAAAGTTTGTCTGCGTTGAGTATGCTAAGCTCGAAAAATATTTTTTACGAAAAAGAGATTTTTGTAACATTATCCAGAAGACAGTATAAAACTTTATATGGGATTATACAGGTATACACAAACACTTTCGACTCTTAATTTTAGAACTTGTTTTTATTTTTCTATAACTAAAGAATAAACAGATTTTCATTTGTGGAAAAAATGGAAAGATGTGTTCATTTAATTTTGACTTACATGTATCCACAGCTAAAATTTGGAACTGTAAAAAATCTTTTGATGTACACTATACATTTATATAATTTTTCATCATCATTTTTAATGTTTATGACTTTTCAGTTTCTTCATTTTTAATTTTATTCATTAGTGATAAAATTATCAAGATAAAAATCGCATTATACGAATATTAGTTACTTTAATGAGGAGTACAACTGAAAAATTTTGACAAAGAATTCAATGTGGAATAAAAATGGTATCATTAAGTAAATTTTCGAATTATGATTTTTGTTTTTAGTTTCTTTTAATTTGGTTATCAATTTGTAATTTAGACAGTTATTTATGAACGGTGAAAATATTTTTAAATTAAAAATTTCATATTTTAATGAATATCATCAATAAATAAAAAAGTATTGATTTCGTTATCCACTAATTTTTTTTCTTAAATTTATCGTGAAAATATTTCACATTATATTTCAGTATATCTATTCTAAAATCTCTTTAAATTGCTACGCATACACGTAAACGTTCATTACGAAATGGTAGGTAACACTTTTAAAAAGTTCTTGATTACGGTAGGTAGGTATCTGCCAGCATACATTTGGAAACAAATTTTAAACTATAATTTAATAGTAATTTAAGAAAAATTGTTTTTCTTCACGAAATGCCTCAATGATTAAAATTGTACCTAATTCTCTTTTGACATATGATAATTACTTTCCCGAAAAATTCATGTAAAAAAGATATTGGCTAATGGAAAAATAGTAGATCGGTCTTACGCATAAAAAAACCAACTCAAAAGTAAAATAACTAGATATATTAAAAATTCTTGTTAGAGTTCACTTAAGAATGTATTTTACATGCTCACACTTAATTCATTAAAAGTATATTATAAAAACAAAATATGATTTGAAAAGAAAAAGAAAATATTTGAAATTCATTAATATAGAAAAAGTAAAAAATATAAGGATAATGCATTGTCACTTTTTGACAATAAACGCATACGTTTGCGCAAAACTGCAATATCACTAGAAATATTTTATACACCATCTTGTAAAATTCTTTCTATTATCTCTAGTTTTTAGAAAGAAATTAGTTATTAAAGTTTGTGTTTGATTTCGTGATAAACCATTATAAAGCTCCCTGTAAGATGCCATTAATGATTTCAGTTTGCTTTGAAAATTTGTATATAACGATTATAACTGACATAATCTAACATTAATTGTCAAAAATATAACGCTAGGTAAAAATGAATATTTTGTGAGTACTGAGAATAAAATAATTCATAGAACATAAAAAAATTTATAGAATATTGAAAATCGTGTTAAAACAAAACAATTCGTGTAAAAAGAAATTTTTTTTTCTTTTTAATTCGTGTTAAATCAAATTCGCACGAAAAAATCGTGTAAAAAGAGAAACAAGTGTATTACTTATATTATTCTGACGGGACAGTGATTCACTCTATTTATTTTATAAGTTCAACTAAACCACAAACAATCAACATACGTATGTTGATTGTTTGTGACTAAACATACACTCCGTCGATGGAATATGGGCTGTCTTGAGTGTATGGGGACAGGCTGTTATAAAAGTGAATTATGATTGTGACTATCCCATAACTTCCAATTATTGGACAGAATTTCAGTTCAGTTTTAGTATAATAATTACATATTATTGATTGATTAAATTATATTAAGTATGTACATTTATGTATATTCATTTTTAATGGCAATCAATTAATTATTATCAAAATGTTCTACTTCTCATATTCACATATAGCTGTTGCATTAGTTCCAGTATGTTCTAGTTCTAACCATTTAACTCTAAAACATGTTTGAAATCTGTGAGGCTTGTATATAAAGCATGTTTTATCCGCTTAGTGTATTACATATTATATCATAAATACATGAAAACAAAATTACATTACAAACTTATCAAGCATTTCGAATATTTGATTAAACATTTTTCGTTTAATTTTTAAAGATTTGTTTCAATCTTTTCTGTCATTTGAAAACAGAGAATCAATACTGCGTGGAAAACTTTTTATAAAAAATCTAAAAGAAAATTCAAATATACAAAAAAAAAGAAAAATATCAGAAATTAATATTCTTAATCCCATTTTTGTATCTCATTGTGTGTCATTTAAAAATAAATTTTTGAAGTAAAATTTGCATGGCATCAAGAAAAACTTATTAATAAATAAAGTTTACAAAATATAAAAGCTAAGACTGAAAAAACTTTTAGAAAATATAGAATATTTATTTTCTCGTTAGTTTTATAAGGAAAAACAGTAGATAAATAGGTCGTATAATATATACTGTGTGCATACATAAATGCATGTGTAATTTATTACAGCCCACACCCTTTTCTGAATTTATTTAAATAAAATAAATAAGTTTTAACAAAAACGAAAATATTCTCGAGTATTGTACGCTACATATTACTTACATATAAATCGTATATGATACATCACGGTAATGAACATTTTAAATCTAAATATTTTTGTCACTATTTTATACATATAAGTATGTATACGTATAGTAAAATGTAATGTTAAGGCGTGACAACATTAATTCACTACAGTTATTACTGTTGTGTTTTTTTTTATCAAAACATGTTTTTAGATATATGTATGTATAATGCACATAGAAGTAGAACATAGGTATTTAAAATTAATCCTTTTGTGAAAACAAATAGTCGTAGGTATGTATGGTATGTATGTATATATCTTTGTAAAATCTAGGTACATATTTTATGTAACAAAGCTAACATTTGAATAGATAATGACAAATACGATTTAAGTAATATGTATGTAAGTAAGCATGCAAATACATACCTTAATATGTAAATACTTAGTAGTAATAGATCATTGATTGCAGTTTGTTTGTTAATCACATCAAAATATACGTATCTATCTTGACTAATGTGATCGCATTAACATCACCTTACAAAAATAACGAATAACAGAAAATATAAAACATTTTTAACTTATGTTTGAGCTCTTGTATATGTATATATTATGTGTGTGTATGTATGATATATATTTTTTGTACACATTTTAATATTCTGTGTATACAAATGTATCGTGTAAGTATGTGACTGGAGAATATTTGGAAAACAAATAGACAAAAGTCGACATTTAGATAAAACACAATTTAGATATTGTCTGTAGTATGAATGTCACATTTGGAATTATGTCGTAGCACCAAAAATATTATATAGGGGTTATCAATTGGAACGTCAGAAACTTCAACGGCCACAACGATTACACTAATCGTAAAGTCAAACTCAAACTTTAGTGCTGTTCTCAGTATTGTATGTGTGGCCAACGATCATGAAAATATACATTATTCACGATTTTCATTTGAAGGCTTATAAAGTTCAACAGTTCAACTGACTTGAGAACTCAAACCAACTGATCATTTTCATCGAACTTTCGTTGGTTGAGCTTTGGAGCCGTTGAAATTTGGAAACCGATCCAAATTTCATATGAGTAATGATAAAAAATCCTTTTTCTAACTTATAATGTGCGGCTTATCAAAAACGGCTCATGCAATCGCCGTCAGATTTTTTTTATTTGAAAGAGGAAACTTTCTCACAGTTTTATTTTTCAGGTTTGGAACATTTGTCGTATCGTAATTTTTTTCAGATAAACTATATAGAAAAAAAGCGTTTTTTAAAATTGCATAATAAATTTTGATTTCAGGATGTTTTTTTGCTACGAATCAAATTCTTAATTACCTGTTATAATATATTAAAAGAAAGGTAATTTTGTTTTCTGTCATTCGCTAGAACATTAAATTTTGATACGTAGGGTGTGCAAAAAGTTACAAGTGATTTTGTGTTTAAAGGTCATGATAAAAACTCAAAATTTTAAACGACCTCTAGTGTCGAAAATAAAACGCAAACGATAAAATATCACATAACATTTTCGACTGCAAATGAATTCTAATTTTACCTTTTTAAATATTATTCACCAATTCCTGTATACACAATTGCAAAAATTAAGACGACTAGATTCTTAAGTTATTTTGTATATAGAGATTTAAATTGAACATAATGCAGTTATACATCCACATTGAATACATTTCTATTTCTATTTCAAAAAGCTTTGAAACACAATAAATTTCGTAAAAGATTTGCCGTTTAAATATTAATAATAGAAATTTTTTTCAATTTTGTGTTATTTTGACTCCCCGAAAATGTTAATAACTTTTGAAGGACTAAAGATATTGACATAACTCTTTTTTTTATTAGAAAGATGTCTTAAAGGTTCATATTTAAAAAAAAAACATATCTTCATTATGGAATTTTCTAATGACGAAGGATGAAAAGGTAAATTTTCCAGCAAAAGTTTTGCAGCAAAATTTTTCCAAATTTTAAGTTTTAAAGTTTATATCTGCACCCATTGCTAACTGATTGGGACATGTAAGATATATTTGGAAAGTTCATAATGCATAATTTTTATCGATTTTTATCTCACCTCTCTGCACAAAAGAAAACATTTGAACCCTTAAAAAAGGGGTGAAGGAGGGAGTTTTCGTAAAAATGTCTAATCGTAAACGCTGATCACAACACTTCAAGGAATTGACTGGTACATATTGGAACACGTTATTACGAATCACCCTGTATATCTGTATAACCAATAATAATGAGCGTATTTTTACGAGCCTTCGTAACATTTTCCTTTGTTTTGAAAATTACGAGCTCTGCATAAATAAACGAAACCTTTTAGTTGCCTAGATCAACCTCCTAAAATTTTGAGTAAACCATAAGGTTTAACAACTTGTCATTTTTACCAGCTGAAATTTGAAAAATGAATTAGTGGTTATAATTTTGAAAAAAATTTCTAATTAATGTGACAAACCAAAATAAGAATTTTTGACGCATTATTTCACGTTTGCATTTTGAATATCGAACAAGTTTAATTTTTATAAATATAAAAATTAATTAAGCATAATGTAACATTAATTTTTTTTTTAAAAACAAAAATTACACCATATTACATTTTTTTTATTATTACAAAAATAGTTTTTTTTTTTTTTTAAATATACATATTACATACAATGTATATAGTATATATTAAGTGCACGCGGATACTCAGACCATTATGGCACCGCCGATCAGTAATTTATGTCAGATATATCATCCAGTTTATCATCAGTAATCAGTTACTGGTGTACATTGCTGATAGGAAAAATTAATGATCGACTTGGGCAAGAGTTAGTGCGCTGGCTGGGGTTCGAACCGTGATCTCAAGATCACAAGACCGACACTCAACCATCGAGCTATTCAAGCCCCTGTACAAAAATAGTGATCGTATTCATAATCGAGAATGCATAAAACAGATCCTCATATTAGATAAATTATATTCTGATTTTAAATGTTGAAGATATGAGAAAATTTATAAATCAAAATTCACATTGAAGAAGATATAACACCGAAACATAAGCTGACATTTTTCTAGAAATTCTTATATTTGTGTGTAATTATTATGCTGATCCTGATATCTCCATTTACATAGATCGCGTGTACATACCATGTGTTTTGATATTGTGAATTATTATACAATGTAAAAATTTTGTTATGAATGAAAATAGGAAATTTATTTCTATTATTCATTTTATAGAAGATTGAATTATTATTATCTCGAAACAAAACATCACCATTTGTATGCATGTATATAATGTAACAACCGTAACACAACACAAAATATATTCACTCTAAGTGCTAATATAAGCATACAAACACTATTAAATATTTAAAATCTATTTAATCATATATTTTTGTCCTTTCAAAGTGATCCCCCTCAGATATAATACACATGCGCTTTTTCCAAAGTGTACTTAACTTTTTGGTTTATGGTTCTCTTCGGGTTTTGGAATAGAAAGCAGTAACAGAGAGGACCATGTCCGGCATAACTTAATGGTGTTGTTTTCAGTCAAAAATTCATGAAAAAAATTTTATGTGTGAGCGATTGAATTATCGTGGTGCAATTTTTACATACCGATTGGTCACAATTCCAGTAATTTTCTTCTGATCTCTTCATTCAAATGACACATACTCATAATATCCAGATAATTATACGACAATACCAACAAACTCTCTATCACCTCCTTGTGGCTCTTTCGAGAAAGTTTGTGAAACTCAAAACCTCTGGTTTTATTCATAGTAAAAGTCCTTGCCATTTCGAACGCAGTATACTACACTTGTTCTTGTTATTGATCAATTTTTTCCGGAAGTAATGAATCTCAATGTGAATGCAAACACGTAATACTGTTTTCAATTATCAAAAATAAGCTATATACATTCAAAACGGTTGCAATTATGAGAATAAGTAAGTAAAATAGGTGTATCAACAATACGAAAACCGGATTCTCAAAGCACGCGAATTTTCAAAATTCCGATTATTTTTTTTAACAAAAACCACGTACCTACATGTATGTTATTTAAAATATTTGGAAAAATTACAAGAAAAGTGATAAGTTATGCGTTGTACCTACTGATGTACATACTTCTAATGAATTTTTAAATAATACTAGCTGTACCCTGCGCGCGTTGCTACGCTACCAACTAAAATATATTTGAAAGAAAGACATTATAAAAATATTCAATTCATTTTAAGTCATTTTATTGATTTTGTTCATTTTGTTCAAAAAATTGTGACATTGCAGCTCTTCCTTTCAATTCGATATTTATTAGTGTTCTGTGCATATACAATATTTCTTGTTTTTCGATCTGGTGCGTAAACGAATAAATCAGAAGGTTTTCCGACGCGTGAGCAGGCCACATAGAACTACTCATGTGAGAAGCATGGATTCTCCAAATTCAATCCACATACTTGCAACGATTGTCCTTGTGCTTTGTTGATAGTTATTGTGAAAGCGAGTCGCACCGGGAAATGTAAACGTTTGAATTTGAATGACATATCTGTCGGGACCATTGGGATACGTGGCAACAGTACGTCTTCACCTTTGAATTTTCCAGTCAAAATTGTTACCTAATTAACTACGAAATATAAAATTTAGAAAATGAGAACCATTTTACCTTCGCAGTTTTTCAAAAGTTTAGTAGTTCACAAATGTATGGAAATGAACTACGAAAACTGAAAAACTACGAAGATATTACTAAGTTTACGACATGAAATGAATCCCCTTATTGTCTGTTCAATGTGAGCCTGACATGAATTTCACAATTTATATAAATTATTATGTCACCCACAACTCTAAACGTCATCATTCGTACGCTGTAATATAAACTTTGACACTTACAAGGCTAACTAAAATAAAAATAAAAAAATTTGACACTTTGATTATATACAAAGTTTATATTATATATTTGATTTTTTTCACACAGTTGTCAAACTCAAGCTAATAAGTTAATACCACTAATAACTTGTATTACGACTGTTAGTAAAATCAAAACTAATACGCGAATTATATAATTATATACTTCAGTATATAAAAAAAAAAATATACACAATTTATATTTTAATATAAATTGATAAAAACAATTATATATTCACAAATTATATACTTTGGTATATAACACAAATACACAATTTAACAAATTATATTTTCACTAACTTAAGTTAGAGGAATTAAAACAAATTTTAATTTGTTTAAATGAACTTTATTTAGATACTAAATAATTTACAATAATATTCTTTAGAACACTTTACAAACTATACAAAGTTCTTCAGAACTTTCTTTAATAATCTGAATCTTAAGACTAAAATAATCTTTCGTTTTTTACGGTATTTATACAAAAATATTGAATGTGAAAATATTATTTTCCCATCGAACTAGAAAGCTGATCATGCAAAAAATATATTTTGATAGTTATTATAGTAAGTAATATATTATGAGAACGGTAAAGTTATTAATAAGCATTTCTCGGAATTTTGCTTTCGCTGGGAAAGAATATGTATAAGAAAATTCACATTAAGTTTTTCTTAGAATTATTCTTTCGCTGAGAAAGAATATGTATAGGAAAATTTACGTTGACGGATGCATATTTGTTGATCATATTATATATTTGTTAAAATTTTGTTGATCGCGATTTTGTTGAGGGTCATATTTAGTTACCGATGTAACACCTCCCTCCTTTTTTCTAGGACTCTCCTGAGTCCTGATTTTAATATTCAGCTTTCTATTTTTACGAGAAAATATTACAATTAATGAAATTATTATTATAATTACTAAAGTTAAACTTCCAATACCTCCTAAAATATAATTAGTTTTCCTTTGGTATTTTATTTCGTTTATTCTATTAATGTTCTCTATTTGTTTCAAAACAATATCATCAAATATTAATTCTTTATTTAGATCTTCAGTGTTTTTTAAATAATTTTGCACAGTAAAACTTTGTTTGAATTCTTTTTTGTTTGTTTTGTATGGTATGATTATTAATTATTATTGAACAGTTATTAAAGTTTATCAAATAATTCCCATTCATTACAAATTTACGTTCATCGCAATTACTATTAAAGTTTACATTTTTTTGATTTTTTGCTATGACAATACCTTGTTTTATTTCTAATATTTCAGATACATTATTAAATATTTTTATACAATTTTTCTTTATAATACAATTATTACATAACTTTAAATTTTTTAAATTAGTATTGCTAACATAATTATAAGTTTTATTTTCATATTTAACTATTTCTTGTGCTGTAAACATCAATTCTTTATTATACTTATCTCCTATCGGAATTAATAATGATTTTTGTAAATTAAGTATTTCTTTTGGAATTTTAATTACAAAAATGATGTTTTTATGATTATCAATTATAGTTCCTAGTTTTATATTCTGTAATTTTACAAAATCTATTTTATATTCTTCAATTTCGTCATTTGTTAATATATTACTATGTAAAATACCTAGTCTTGCTGATGCTATATTGTCCTGTATATGTTCTACATTGTCTTGTAATATTTTTAGTTTTAGTATAAAGTCTGTATACATTGTTTGTCTGTATAAGATGTTGTAATGGTTTTTAATTTCATTTAAATTTTCTGTAATTACTTTCCTATCTTTTTCTATTATTTCTTTTAATTTTGTAAATGTTTCATTAAAATTGCGATTTATTTTTACTTGTGAGTTTAAATTTTCTATTACATTATGGGTATTAATATCTATAACGCTGAGATGCTCTTCAATGTCTTGTCTATCGGTTTCATCCATCGTTCCCCAAAGCCATTTATGTATAGTACCTACAAAGTTTACTAACCCTCGCTTTTGTTTATGTGGGATTAACATTTTGATTTTATTTCGAATGGTTTTTATTTGATATTCTAAAGTTATAATATCGTCTGTTAGTTTTGATTGTTTTATGTTATTTTCTAAATCATCTAATATACTTTCAATTTCTGTTGGGTTAATTATGTGTATTATGGTATCGTAATTTTTAACAATATTTACGTCGTCTAACTTTATTTCAGCGTATCCAAAATCAGTGTCAATTTTCTCGATTACGAGATGGGCCTGGGTTATTACAATTATCCACATCATCAGGAATGTTTTGAAGATCCAGTTGACCTGAAAATTTAGTTTTTCGTTTAATGTTAGAGGTATGTACATTATCGAGTTTAGATTTGATAAATTTGGGTTCTTCTTTATGTCTAACACTTTTGTAGTTTTTTATATATCCCATAGATCTATTTTCTAAATAATTTTCTCTGTTTTTATTAAATTTGTTAATGTACTTAGTTTTCTCATTCTGTAGATTCTTTAAAACAACGTTTTTATCACATTTTCCTTCTTGTACATTAATAGGTTTTTCTTTAGTGGTACTGTGGTAACTATTATTATACCACTCTATTGCTTTGCACATTTTCTCTCTAATGCTTAAATATTTATTTTCAATACCAAGTGTTCTAATCTTTTCACTAATTGTACTGTGTAAACGTTCAATATCTGAATTTCCGGTGTGACTATTGGATTTTACTAGATGCAATTCTATTTCTTCATTTCTCAAGAAATCTTTAATATTTATACTTCGAAATTCATTATCTGTAATTAATTTTTAAAATGACCTCTTTGTGATTTATATTCTCTTAGTTTTTCAATAATAGTTTGATTTGTTTTGTCTTCGAGATAATATGCTGTGGCTAACTTAGAGAATCTATCGATAAACGTTAGAAAATTTGCTTTTGAATTTACATAAATATCCATATGTACTATTTGTTTGATGTCTGTCGGAGTTTCAGTCAATTTGAATTTTTCCTTTATAGGGTTTCTATCATATTTTACTCTATTGCAAGTGTCGCAATTGTTTATATACTTCTGTATTAGTAATTTCAGATTAGGAAAATATATAAGTCTTTTTAAACCATCATAATTCTCATTTATACCAGTATGTCCTGTCTCATATTTATGATATTTCTGTATTTGTTTATATGTTTCATTTTCGTCAGTCATATCTTTTGCATGATAGGAACACCGAACAAATTTTATATTATTTATATTATCAAACAATTCAATAATTTTTTGTTGTAGCATGTTGTATTTTCCATCACTTAATTCAGAATATATACCAATTTTTCCTGGTTGAATGTATCGTCTGAGAATATCTGATAAGTTATTCTCTAAATCACTTGAATTAATATATATTTTTCTATTTCCAAACTTGGTTTCAATTTCTTTTTCTTTGTTATCTGTTAATATAATTTGGGTTTTGAACCTATTTACAATGGTATCTAGTATTGGTATATGATTTTGGAAATTTTCTTCTTGAGAGTGTTTTGTACCAATGCTCTCTTCATCTATATTATTGTCCATTGACCAATCGGAAAATTCTTCAGAATTCTCTGTTTCAGGATTTATTTGATCTGTCTCTCTCTCTAACAAGTTTATTTCATTGGTATTGGTATCAATTCTACTAAGAAAATCAGCTACTTTGTTTTCTTTCCCCTTTATATAATCAACATTAAAATTATATTCACCTAGTTTGAGTAACCATCTGTAAAGTCTAGGATTTACGTCCTTTCCTTTTGTTTTAGTGTGAAGCCACTTGAGTGGTTGATGATCAGTCAAGAGGTCAAATTGTACACCATAAAGGTACGGTCTGAAATAGTTAATGGACCACACTATCGCTAGCAGTTCTTTTTCTGTTGTGGAGTAATTTCTTTCATGTTCGTTTAATGTTCTACTAGCAAAGCAAATTGGATGGTTGTCTTGTTGGAGAACGGCTCCAATCGCAAATGTACTAGCATCGGTTACTAGTTTAAACCTTTTCTTGAAATCTGGGTATTTCAAAACAGGGGCTTCTGTTATTATCTTTTTCAGTTTGTCAAAAGCGTTGATATAATTTGAATCATTAATATTTATTTTGACATTCTTTTTAAGGTATTTAGTCATTGGTTGTGCGACTTTCGCATAATCTTTTATAAATTTTCGATAGAAACCAGTTATACCAAGGAAGGATTTTATCTGTTTCGGGGATGTTGGTAATTTAAGTTTAAGAATATCTTCAACCTTTTTTGGATTTGGTTTAACACCTTCTGATGTCAAAATATGACCCAGATATTCCGTTTCTTTTGCAAAAAATTTACATTTGTCAATTTGAATTTTGAGATTATGGGATCGCAATCTATCAAAAATTTTTTGTATACTATTAATATGTTCATCTAAGGTTGTACTAAAAATTAGAATATCATCTAAATAGACGACACAAATTTTGTTTATATAGTCTTTTAGTACAAGATTCATGAGTCGTTGAAATGTCGAAGGGGCATTTTTAAGACCAAATGGCATTCGTATATATTCATAGTGTCCTAGAGGCGTGGAAAAGGCTGTCTTTTTTCGATCTTCTTCTTTAACTAAGATCTGATGGAAACCTTTTGCCAAGTCTAGGGTTGTGAAATATTGTGCCCTGCCTAGTTTATCCAAAATATTTTCGATATTTGGGATCGGAAATTTATCGTCAATAGTCACTTCATTTAACTTCCTGTAGTCAATGACTATTCTCCACTTTTTTATTCCAGAATTGTCTAATTTTTTTGGAACGATCCATAAGGGACTATTGTACGGTGAATTGCTTTCTTTAATAATCCCTTGCCTTAACATTTCTTCAATTTGTCTAGAAATTTCCTGTTCGTGAACGTGAGGATATCTATATATTTTTGAATAGATAGGACTATCTGTTGTGGTTACTATTTGATGTTGGATACCAGATGTGCTAGTTAATTCGTCGCCTTCTTTGAAAAACAGATTTTTATAAGATTTTAACAGCTTACTTAAATGTTTACTTTCTTCAGTGTTCAATGATTCAAAGAGACTTTGAAAGTTTTCGTTTTGTTCATTCATGGATTCAAGCTGGTGAATTTCATCAGGTTTGTACGGACAACTCGTAATAAATTTTATATTGTTGTTATTAATTTTTAAGATCTCATTCTCCATGTCTATTACAGCGTTTAATGGTTTGAGTAAATTTTGGCCTATTATTGCATCAAAATTTTTATTACGAAATTTGGTTAATTTCCAAATCATATATGCATCTTCTTTGAATTCGTCGGGTAAATTTGTCTTTATTTCTTTATTAACAACAGTTGTTGTATTTAGTGTGTTAAATCTGATAGGTTTTTCTAAATATTTTCTTTTAAAATTGGGTAATTTGTTTTCATCTAAAAGAGAGGTGGATGATCCAGTGTCTAACAAACATTTTAACTTATTATTATTTATTGTTAATTCTACTATTGGTAAGTAGACTTGTGAGGCGTTGATTGAAAATTTGCTTCACTTTGGATGTGATCTACATCCATAGGTTCTGGTACATTCTGTGAATTTTGTGTTGTATTATTATTATATTGTCGGTATTGTCCCGAAAATTGTCTTGGTCTGTTGTTATTATAAGAACCGTTATTATAATTTTGTCTGTACTGTCCAGAATTTTGTCTGTATTGTCCAGAATTTTGTCTAAATGTATTCTGTCCTGTATCTTGCCTAAAATTTTGTTTATAACTGTTTGGAGTAATATTATTCGGTTTGAATTTTCGATCTTGTCCAAAATTTTTGTTATTGGACAAATTATTATTATTTAATTTGGCTTTTTCTTTAATTAATCCTAAATTATCTAAGGTATTGAAAGCATCTCGTAAATTTTTTATATCTTTATTTATAATTACAGAGGCAAGGTTAATATCTATGTTATTTAGAAATGTACTTAAAATTATTGATTCGTTAGTTGCTGGTTCGAATTCTTTTGGTTTATTATTATCGTATTCATATTTTTCATTTAACTTATTTAATATGTTTCTTAAACCTAAATAATAATCTCTTACTTGGTAATTCCTTAAGGATAGTGCTTTTTGGTATAATTGATGATATGTTTCCTTAATGCCGAAATTGTTGATTAATGCAGATTTTACATCATTCCAAGAGGATCCAGTACCCAATGTCCTAATTACGTCCAACGCTGGCCCTTGGATTTTGTTGATTATTGTACGTTGGTAAATATACAATTTCATTTGTGGGCAGTTGTCAAGAAGTGGTAATATTGTATCTACTTCTCTGAGAAAAGAAGTAAGTGCATAATTTCCATCACCACGAAATTCATGTATTCGTTGGGCATCTTTCATAACGTCATTTACAGAAAATGTAAATGGAGTTGCTTGCACTGTATTGTTTGAATCGTTGGCCATATTTTCTCGGATATTTTCTTCACTTTCTTCACAATGTTGTTTATTATAAAATGGTTCTCTTTTTATGAGGTTCGTTATATGTTTCACTTTATCTTTTGGCATGAAACAGTTTATATTATCACTGTTTTATTGGAAGTATTTTTTAATTCACGATTATTTAATAATCTACTGTATCGTCTTCACTGTCACAAATTAACAATTATTTTTTCAAATATTCACTATGTTTTTGGTCAACTATGTTTTTTATTACTATTAATTGTTTATTTATTATTATATGATTCACCAGATCTATGTCAATATCACTGTCTAATAAACGAAGGATTTCATTTAGTTTATTTTTAATTTTTTGAGCTTCCTTCGTCTGTCTTCTTGTAAGCACCATAATAATTTTAAACAGTAATGGTTCGAGAAAAGAAATCCAAGGATTGCAATACTTTTGACTGCAATCCTACCGACTGCGCCAATTATATAATTATATACTTCAGTATATAAAAAAAAAAATATACACAATTTATATTTTAATATAAATTGATAAAAACAATTATATATTCACAAATTATATACTTTGGTATATAACACAAATACACAATTTAACAAATTATATTTTCACTAACTTAAGTTAGAGGAATTAAAACAAATTTTAATTTGTTTAAATGAACTTTATTTAGATACTAAATAATTTACAATAATATTCTTTAGAACACTTTACAAACTATACAAAGTTCTTCAGAACTTTCTTTAATAATCTGAATCTTAAGACTAAAATAATCTTTCGTTTTTTACGGTATTTATACAAAAATATTGAATGTGAAAATATTATTTTCCCATCGAACTAGAAAGCTGATCATGCAAAAAATATATTTTGATAGTTATTATAGTAAGTAATATATTATGAGAACGGTAAAGTTATTAATAAGCATTTCTCGGAATTTTGCTTTCGCTGGGAAAGAATATGTATAAGAAAATTCACATTAAGTTTTTCTTAGAATTATTCTTTCGCTGAGAAAGAATATGTATAGGAAAATTTACGTTGACGGATGCATATTTGTTGATCATATTATATATTTGTTAAAATTTTGTTGATCGCGATTTTGTTGAGGGTCATATTTAGTTACCGATGTAACACGCGCATGTGAACATACATACAATTAAGACTAAGTTCATCTAATACCTATGTGAACATACGGCTTAAATGTTATTTTGATATTTTTGGGATATTTGTTCTGTATAACCCCAACCCTGATTTTAAAAAAAATTTTCAAAAACGTTCCCTGGATATATCTAATAATTTTCCAAATTTTCAAGACGATTGGATGTATGGTTTTTGATTCTATAAAGGACATACAGACAAACATTCATTTTTATATGTATAGATAATTCGAAAAATTGAGTATAGTAGATATTTGAATATTTTGAATAACAAACAATCAAAACTACGTGTCCTCTCGTATATATTTTTGTGTGTGTATATAATAGTGTACATATTATGATGGATATTTTATTTATATTCATTTTATATATTTTAACACTACTCACTCACTACGTTTATACACAGATCAATGAGTGCTGAGACTAACTACTAAAACAACAGTTTTTTGGAAATTTTTTTCTTTCCCTTTCGATCCGATTGGAACACATACGAGTATGTCCAGGAAAAAATTTATTGGTTGTAATATTGAAAATACTTGTCATAAACCATTGCAACGTATCATTTTTCGTAATTTATGATCAGTTAAACGATATTCAATAAATTACGTTTGAAATAGTTCGTCTGCTTTTGTTCTGTTCAGTGTTGTTCAGTAGTGCGCTCAGATGTTTCGTACGTTCACTTCCAATGCAAGTTTTTTTCTAAAAATTTTAGTGCAAGTATTTAACTATTTAGTTTGAACTAAAGAAAAAGTAAATTTAAATATATATATCACAAATAAAGTGATTGTTACTTCTTTACTTTTCACAGTTTATTTCTTATAAATTCAAAAAACGGACGTATGTGTCCCAACAGGTTTTTTTGATGGGACATATGTTTCCCGTTAGGCTTTTTTGCAATCTTTTTTTATTTGTATCAAAAAGTTCGTATACATATAAATCTTTTTTCTAAAAACAGTAGAAATAAACTATAATGCAACGCCCATCGTCCTGAGGACTACATCAGCAATAAAAACTTTTCAAGAAAAATGCAGAAATGGGACGCAAGTAGTCCTATATTGTCCACAAATGGTTTCCTTCTATAGAAGCATAATGGGTGGTGTTGATCTCTCCGATCAAATGTCTGGAGTCTGGACTATAAAGTGAACCGTAAAAGTAACAAATGATGGAAAAAGGTTTTTTATTGGCTAATGATGATAACAACCATGAATTCATTGATTATTCACACGGAGTTACGTCGGGAAAAATGTCCATTAATTGATTTTTTAATTATATCGGCTGAAGATCTGATTGATGAAGGAAGAAAAAAAGCTGTAATTATACGTAGCATCAGAACTGGTTATCCATCAAGGAAGACTTGTCTGTAGAAGCTTCACCTAGGAGTAGATGTACTGTTTGTCAATTGAATGGTACTGAAAGACGTACAAGAACCATTTGTGAAAAATGTGAAGTTCCTTTATGCAAAACTTGTTTTACACCGTAATACAAATAATTTTTTTTATAATCAACACGTTATTTTCATTAGTTGTCAGTTGTCATGTAAAATATTTTTTGTTTTTGTTTCGTTTTTGTATATATCGAGTGAATGATTTTGTTTATTTTTTCTAAATATGGATTTGTAGTTTTTGAAGCGTAGATGACTAACGGGACATATATGTCCTGTATAAAAAGCCGAATTGGACATACATGTCCCACCTCCCATCCCCTCCTCTGGTGAAAAATTTATATCTTTTCTAGCACAATCTTCTTTTCTGCCCCATTTTATATCAAGGAAACACGAAATCGACATCCAAATTTCAAAATCTGACTTCCTAATCGAAAGGGTTAATCACTAACATACTCTCCAGCAAGTGAAATACATTAACTTAAAACGTTTTTCTAATTTTTCTCAAAATAAGATGTCAGCTACCGGAAGCAACTTCAATTTGCGATTATATATTACGATATTCAGTTCTTCTCTGCAGCAATAGACTCATTTGGTTGGCCAAAGCATTCAGCAGTTATTGTATCGTATGATACAGCGTACCACTTACAAACTGTTGTTCTTGAAGAAGCAAAATCAGTTTAATACATTCGCAAGCCATTGTCAAGTTTGAAACAATATTTTGTCCAGTTAAAAAGCAATGTTTTATCAATATATGAAATTTAGATTTTTCCTTGTTTTGGAAATTTTAAAAGTTGTATCACAAAAACCCCCGTAGCTTCAATGAAAATGATCGAAACGTTCTAAAATTTTGAGACATGTCTAACACTGACTTTTATAATTATATATAAAGGAAAACATTTTAAAGAAATCATTAATTTGGTAGTTAGTATACCGGGACATTATTAATCTATTTAATATTACTAGTCTTATTTTATCTAATTTTTTATGGAATTTGTTTGTTGTTTTCAAAACTCTTTGAAATTTGTTTCATTTTGGATCACGAAATGCGTGTTAAATTTTTTTAACATCTAAGCCCATCCAAAATCTGTGTTGTAATTAATTTTTGAAAATGCAATAATAATATGTAATATTATTTTATCGTTCAAATTCTATAAAGAAACTTGCATATTTATTAGTTGATTTTGGTTGTGTAATGTTAGGCTTTAAAATATATATTATATAAAATAAAGAAAATTTTATTTATAGAAATATATTTATAGAGGACTAGGATGGCTAATCTGTATGTCCAAAAAAAGTACAGATCTTGATGTGATTATTAGAATTTATTAGCTAGCTTTCGAACAAAAGAAGATTTTTTATTGATTTCTTTTTTTTTGAACATTTCTCGTTCCAGACTAACAAAGAACAAAATTTTTCTTATTCTGGACATACATATGTATACTTTACCATAAAAAGCAGTTTATAGATATTCCATTGATTACCTTTAAATATGATAATAAGTAATTTCTTAACTTTAAAGTTTGTTTCTTTGGATTGATCCAGAATTCAATACAATATCAACTGCATTACTCATCGTGTAGAGAAATGAACTGTGTATTTATATTTATGTTAATTATATATTTAATTGGATTATAAATGTCTAATTAAAAACAAAGTCGACAACAAAAGAAAAACAAAAAAATATACGAGTATGTACACCTAAAATGAAATTAAAATGAATTTAGGACAATTTAAAATTCAATAAATCATTTTTATAATGTGACATGTATTCTGATCACGTTATTAATATCGATCTTATAAATACATATAATAAATATACAATAGTTGTATTGTACGTGGTTATACGTTGTTTATTTCTACAATTTAGCTACATCATTTTATTTATTTTGTTTTAGTTATTTTTTTTTTCATTATAGTTTATTTTTATACCATAACTTTGTACTTTAGTTTAAAATTATAAAATCTTTTGTAAAGTGTATCACGAATTAATATATAAAATAAAAAATGTACATATACATACATACATGTACAATATAATTGTGTATGCAATGCAAAATTTGTTTTTGTTTGCAAAAGTAAAATAATATACATTTATGTATACAGTTAACTGATAAGAGTATTTCCTTTTTTTATTACTTAGTTTTAAAAAAATATATTATTTTTAAACATGTGTTTACAAAATGTGTTTACATTGTTTTTATAAAATCAATCAAACTTTTCAAAAATATTTACAGAAATTAAATTAACTTTAGTGTACTTTTCAAAAGACAAATTAAATAATATAATTTTATTGGTCTTTTTATTTTGCCGGTCACCAGTAGAGAAGAGCTAACTGTTTTTTTAATTATCACAAAATTACATAATGTTGTATAGTTGAATATAAACCCTACATATGTATAATGCTCTTGTCCATTTGATGTATTTATGTGTGTTAATATTGGGTCGTATTCTGTAAAATTCTGTTATTTAACAGAATTCCTGTTATCGTTCATAACAGAATTCGACTCATAACAGATCTGTTATATTTGGTATTCTGTGTGCATTTTATTTTCGAATCTGTTATGAAGTTGTCAAATCATTTTCGAAAACAGTTGTTTCTTGTTTTGTTTACAATTAGTAGAAAGTAAAAAAATAAAAGTGGGTGACAGTGATAGGAATTTAAATTAAAATTTTATAAATTAATGATATTATAGTATACAACATTTTTTTTTAAATTTATAAACTAACATTGAGAAAAATGTCAGAAAAATGTAAGTACATATATACTATACACAGTGAAAAATTTGTATTAAAATTTTCAATTATCAAAACATATATGTAATCATTTTTTTTGTTAGTTCTTAAAATATTTCTTATTTCCTTTATTTATTTTTTTTATTTTTTATAATTTTTTTATTAAAATTCATTTTTCACAATTTTTTTTCACTCAATACATCAAATACATGAAATTTCACATTAACTTTATCGTAACAGAGTTAAAAATGAGCCTGTTATCGTAACAGATTCATAACAGAATTATAACAGAGTTTTGTGCACGCAGAATACCAATTTTGAACGTAACAGAGTCTGTTATGAAATTTCGAACTTTTATATGAAGAATAACAGACTGTCAAAATAACAGAATCTGTTATCCGTGTACAGAATACCACCCATTATTTTCAAAATATGTATGTATATTATCAAAAATTATAATTTAATCTAATTACTATATCAAATTGAAAAATGTAGAAATTTGAAAAAAACGTGAACTAAAATCAAATAAAATTCAAAAATTCGATATATATTCGAATAGAATTATGCTCAGATTTGTTTTGATTTTTCTCTAACCTTGTGAATAGTTTTTTGATTTACTGTATATCATCGTGAACATTTTTATTAAATCTCAATAATTTAAGTATACAATATATCGTGTTTTTTGAATTAATAATATAATATATAGTAGTGTAATAGTTAAGTATACGTACATATTTATGTGTGCATAAGCCATGATATTATTCATATATGCATGAAGTGTATTTGAAGATTCATTCATTCATATCATCAATTTCAATAATAATGCAAGAATAATAATAATCAATGACGGTCAAAAATATGCGGAAAGTAATTATTATTTTCGTTTCTATATAACATTATATATGATATTATCTTGGTGCTATCATCTTATAAATAAATTTGTTGCGTCTGTCTGTATGTATGTATGTATGTATGTATTTATGTATGTTCCGGGTAATCTCGAAAACGGCTGAACCAATCTTGATGGAATGTTTTTTATCTTAAAGAGTGATTCCTCCCACAAATAATAGGCTAATTTTTTTTTCAAATTTAATTATTTAAAACAATAAAAATTTGGATTAAACAGATGAAGGTCTGAAAAAAATCTATAAAATGTATGAAAAGCTTTTTCTTCTAAATGAACTGATAATCGTGGTTGATCGTGGGAATTGAAAATTGAATTACAAACTCGATAGAAATGACGTAATAACATAAAGCTTTACAAAGAGCTTCTTCGCTCGGGATCACCTTATTCTGTACATCGTGGTTCGTTTTATAGCTCTATGACAATGCGGACGAAGTCGCAGGCACACACTAGTATTAAATATAAATACACGCGTACTTGTACTTTTTCAATTTTCACCTTTACTTTTCATTTCATTTCATTTCATTTCATTTTGTAAGTTGGGAAAACTAAAATTGCGAAATGTAGCTATATTACATAATGTAAATGTATATACATTATGTTAGTTGTTTTTAATGTATTTGTGCATCAATCTGTGTATTTAATTATAAATCTTTTATTTACATTTCGTTTTTATAGTTTTTTTTTTATAAATTATTACATTAGATTGCATCTTGAAACACTCATGAAAGATGATTATGATGACATTTACTTTTGCGTATGACATAATTTCATAACCACTTATCTAATTATTGCAAGTAAAATTATTTTATGAAAATGATTTTATACACACATACTCGTACATAATAAAATATTGTTGAGTCTTGCAGATAGTTTTAAGATCACATTGAAATTCTGGTGAATAACAAACTTCAATACTATATGTTTCCAATGTGTTACAAACGATCTAATTAAAATTTTGCATAAAAAGTCTTGAAGTGTTTACAATATTACAGCGTATGTTAGTTTTTAACATTTAATAAAGAAAATATTACTTTTTCCCACTTTATGCAGTGCAATATACACGCGACTCTATTTTCGTAATCACCCCAATCAATCCTTACTTGTTGAAATCAAAAACACTAGTGATTTTTTTTAAACTAGAGGCATGTAACATTTCAACAGTAATTCAAAAATTTCTTAGACTTATCTGGACACTTGCTACCTGAAAAACAAGCAAGCAAAAAGCAGACAGTTCCCGAATTACTTTTCCTACCATAGAAGAATTACACAGATGCATTTAAGACGGTATGACGTACAGGCTTGGCTGTCGTAAACGATAAGGGCTCATTTCTGCGTAGATAGTTTCTAACAGAATGGAGTTCTATCTTCACAGCTGAGGCCTGTGCGATAACGGAGGCGTGTAGGATAGCGCCTGATCTCAATCAGCCAACGTTGATTTTGGAAGATTCCTTATCTGTGATAAGAGCTACCACCAAGCCTGTCAACAGCACACCAATAATTGTCCCCAATAAAAATATACTTAATCAAAGCCGCCTGATTAAGTTAGTTTGGTGCCCAGCTCACTGTGGCATCAAAGGCAATAAACAGGAAGCAAAATTAGCTTTCCAGTCGTCGTTGTTACTGTTGACACCACCAGACATCAAGTCTGCCAGAAAGTGGTCTCAAAATATAATGCGCAATAAATATATAGATTCTATTAAAATATCAGAACAATTCTTTTTCTCCCACTTTAATCCTAACAATCACACTCCTATATTCCTGTAGAGCCATAGGTGTTCCTATAAATAGACTAAGACTAGGACACTTTCTGACGGTTAAGAGACACCTATTTCAGAATAACCGCTCCCGAATGTCTACATTGCCCCAGACAGATCCTGGCTGCAAAAACATATACATGGCTAATAGAACCAAACACTAAAAATTGACAACTAGCTCATAAGATCATGATCATGAATTGTACGGTAATGAGTAAAGTAAGATACATAAGACTAGAATTAGAACATGGTGCTGGGTAGACCATAGAACTAGAATTAGTCAGCCTATAAAGGCCTTGTAGCCTTTGGCTTAGTATTAAGCATAGTTAGTAGGACTATCTATGTTTAATTTAGTATAATAATAATAATAATAATAATAATAATAATAATAATAATGTTTGCCTTTTCATATTTCTCCAATGTTGTAGCACTTCTAATTATATAAAAGTTAACTAGAAAATCTTATGAATCAAAATTAATTGTTTCAATACAAAGTAAAATACTTATCTTTGATTCATACAAGATGTCACATTGTAACTTTGTAACTTTGTGTTGGGTATACTTATTATCATATTCAAAAAGAGCACTGTGTAGTCATTGACAGACATATAATATACAGTATCAATACTATGGTATTGTATCGTATCAAGTCTCTGTCACCTTATACCAGCGAAAAATATTTATGCAGATTATAGGTAGTACTGCTGTTAATTATATACTTGTATTTACGAAAAACTCCAACTCGAGTTCAAAATAGTTGGACTTATCAGTGTCAATTACTTGCAAGAACGAATAAAAGAAATATAAGCATATAATTACGTATATGCACATAATGTCCAAGTATATACAGGGTGTCTCGCCTCGGGTAGTCAACCGGCAAATAGCAGATAGGTCTCACTGAGACAAACAAAAAGTCGAAAGAGGGCGATGAAGATTTTTCGCACTTTCTCTACGAAACACCCTATAACAACTCCGATGTACTAGCTAGAAGAAAGTAATCTAAAAAAAATCTGTAGAAAACTCCCCCTTCTCTCTAATGATATGTTACATGTCACTCTGCGTTCTTTCTTTCAAGAGTTATTGTGTTTCAAATTCAGAACTTAATAGATTTTTGCCATTTTTTTCATAAAAAATACAGGCTGTGGAAGTGCAGCGCCCTCTATTATAATATTTACTTAAATAAGCAGATAGCCCAGAATGTCCGCTTCATTTTAGTACTGTACAGTAAATTTCTATCATTGGGGTTACAATTTTGTGATATAATTAAGGTATTCAATTCAAAAATTGTTCATGTCTTTTTATGCCTAATTTCACACTGAAAGCTTACGATTAAAAAAGGTTTAAACTTCCTTTGATTTTACAGTAATACATGGTAATACTTAGTTTAACTCTTAAACTTAGCTTAAAAACAGACTTGAACCATAGTTCAGGCCTTTTATGTAGGCTTATTTAAACTCAGGTTAACCTTGTGAATGCTGATTGGCCCTTAAATAATGACAACTGCAAATTATATATGCACTATTTTTTTAAAATGTTAGGTGGACAAACTTCATTTGAAGTTAAAAAGAAAAGACGATCGCATTCTATCATTGAAGCGGAGTGTATAGCGTTGGCTAGAGACGACATTTTTTGTGTGAAATGAAGATTCGAAACATGAAGCAATCACCTTATTATAATAACTAAAATCCTAGTAGTAGATAATAGGAGCAAGCAAAATGGCATCAGTTACCATTTTATTCGAGATGCATCTGAATTTAGGATAATTAAGCTGACCTCTAAAATAGATACAGATAAAATGCCTGCTGATGTGCTGGAGCAACCATTGGCCATATCAAAATTTGAACGGTGTCGTTAATAAACACTGATATTATTTTCACATTACAGCAATGACGTTAGTTTAACTCCTTCTTCGTAATAAGTGAATATATTGTGAATATCATATCATATCATAACACATATTATCATATAAGTGAATATCTTCTGGTATACATAATCGAAATTGTATGTTTTGATATAAGCGAAATTAGAAGTTTTCATAATTTCCAGATGCTTTTTTTGAATTTTTTTTAATATTCTTACTTGTGAATGTTTTGATTTTAAACCACAAATGTATTTGACACAATGGTTTATTCATTGATAAATATCTCAATTAAAGTAAAAATGAAAAGGACTGTTAAAATTATGTGGAGCTTTTTTAAAAATTGTGTGCAACATTAGTTTAAAAAACTACTAATAGGCTATAGCTGTAGTGGATTCATAATTTCAAAACATAAAGAAATTCGAAAGTGAAATAAAATTCATTTTCATTTTGAATAGATAATAGATTTACTTAAACTTTTCATTGAAGATGAAAAAAAATATTGCTTTTTATTTTCTTGTTAAATTCATTTCTCTTATAAAAGATCGGAAATTCAAAATCAGATAAGAATTGATTATTAAAAGATTTTCAATGTCGATTTTACTTAAACATAAATTATTATATTTACTGTAACTAATTACAATCTCATTTCACTTTTCCTTTTTATTTCATAATCTGACAGTTTTTGTTTAATTTCAATCAGCTTCCCTACATTTTATTAAATACCTCTGTAAATGTGCAGTCGTTGTATAATAAACATACGGTTTTATTTTTATTTCTAAAGATATTTTTGTATAGTTTTTATTCTTTTTAATTTATCATTTTTTTCTTGAAAATATATTGTCAATTATAAGAAGAAGAAAAATTTTTTTGTTTGGGCGCGTTCAGTTCCACGCAGCGATGTAAAATTTTCCATCGCTGCAATAATTTCTCTTACTGAACGGCTTCGCTGCATAATCGCTACTTTGCAGCGATGTAAATATTTTGCAGCTGAAAAAAAGTTCGCTTTAAAAGTCATCGTAAACAAATTTTGACATATTTTAATTGTACAACAGACAAAGCCAACTATCAACTGTTTGCAGCGGGGTTTTCCGCTGTAAACAGTTCAGTAAATTGTATACAGCGATTATCTAAACATCGCTGACTTGCATCGCTGCATTGAACTGAACGCACCCTTTGTATAAAAATATATGCGCACGAATAAAGCTGTCTTATGTAACATCAAAACAAGTAACATAATTTCATTATAGCTTGTTAAAATGTTACTTTGAAATTCAATCAATTTAAGGCCAAAACCAAATGCATACCTCAAGACTCATACCTCATACTTCAAAAAGTGTACTTCAAGACTCTGAATCTTAGCAAAACCAAATGCTTACCTCAGCTTCAAACTGTTGCCAATATTATGAAAACAAAAATTATATACATGTAAATATAATATACAGTGGTTACCAAAATTATTTGTAAGTAACAAATTTTTTTTTTCTTTTTGTCCCTCTTCAAGCTCTATTTTGTACAATTCCTTAATTATTTTTCTTCAGGACTTAATATAGAATGGTATTTCTGTGAACTTTACACTTTTTAACTAAATCTTTTAAACAATAACAGGAATGCCATTTGTTATATTCAGCAACTATAGCAGCTCTTTTTTCTATCGATAATTCACTTTTTCGTTGCATTTTTACTTCCAATACTCACTAAACGCACTTGAAAATTAAATTAAATGAATTATTTTCATCTTAGTATTCGTATTATTGACCAAAATCAATAAATAAATAATTCAAGTTACTCCTCAGAACACTCAGTTACTCCATATACATACAAATAATTTTCGTTAGCACTGTATAATCTTTGTACATATATTACAAATATAAATGATAGTTGTCAAAAAGCATATTTTGTATTATAGATGTTGGCATTATTGTTACCTCAGACTCAAAATTCTAAATTTTCAGAATCTCGGATTCAGCTTCATTTGCGGCTGAAGTCGTGAAGTACGCATTTGGATTGCTTCAATACATTTTCATTTATCAGAATCAATTTTGACATTTAAATTTTGAGGTATGAGTCTTGAGGTATGCATTTGGTTTTGGCCTTTAAATTGTGAGATTAAGAAGGTACATGTATATACATGCTACATTAAATGCATATAAAATGCATGTATATATACATATATACATATAATATAATGTATATCTAATATGTACATATACTATTTATAAAAAAATATATATACACTTACATTATGATAGCATACGTGGGGATTAACAAAAATTCTTAGAAACAACCTTTTGTAACAAACAGATATTTTCGAGGAGTGTAAAGCTGCTTTTGGGAATAATGCGCCAAGTCTAGCGAGCATTTATAACTGGTACTCGAGGTTCCAAACTGGGTACTTCGGTTGTGAAAGACGATCCTCGTGAAGGTCGACCGAAAACTTCTACAGATGACGCAAGTGTTAGTGCTGTAAAAGCTATAATTGATCGTGATCCTAGATTGACCCAAGAATTGATAGCGAAGGAAGTAGGAATAAGTGACATGGCTGTTTCTCGGATTTTGAATGACTCCTTAGGATACAGTAGAAAATCAGCCAGATGGGTACCGAGGATTTTAAACGACGAGCAAAAAGCAGAGCGTGTGAGATTCGCTCGGTTTTTCCTGGAAAAATTTCAAAATGGTCAGTGCAGCACGTTTAAACGTCTTATTACAGGTGATGAAGCATGGTTCTATAAGTATGATCCAGAAACTAAGCAACAATCAATGGTATGGAGTGAAAAAGGAACATCGCCACCTGTAAATGCAATTCGAAAAAAATCAGCAGTAAAAACCATGTTCGCGATTTTCTTCAGTAGCGCAGAAATTGTTGCAGCTATTCCATTAGAAATAGGAACTACTGTTACTGCTCAGTGGTATTCAGAGTCATGCTTACCAAAAGTTTTTGAAAACCTTTTGAAAGTTCGCCCTAAAGATGAACTTCGACGGTATTATCTTCACCACGACAACGCACCGGCACATACTGCAGAACAGACTTCTAATTTCATTGCACTTTCTGGCATCAACGAAGTGAAACCACCACCGTATTCACCAGACCTAGCACCTTGCGACTTCTGGTTGTTTCCAAAATTGAAAGAGCCGTTGAGGGGAAAAGTGTTTGAGACTCGCCAGGACATCATACAAGTCGTGAATGAACAACTCTCAAAGTTGCAAAAAAGCGATTTTGAGCAATGTTTCATTAAATGGATAAAACGGCTTCAAAAATGTATTGAAATAGACGGAAATTATGTAGAAAAAACTTAAATCGAATAAAAAATAAATTTATAATTTGAAAAACTATTTAGCTTTTTTCTTTAAACTCAATTCTAAGAACTTTTGTTAGTCCACTCGTATATAGCAATAGAAATTTAAATTTAAAACAATTTTAAATCTACATTATCAATGATTTCAGTTTATTGATAAATTGGCCATCTTTAAGAATTTATCTTTATAACTCTCTTTTCCAATATATCATCACATAGGAAAAACGATGAACAAAATGAAAAAAGGAAACAAAATACAAAACAACATGAAAATCTATTAATATTCTGTAAGGTACTCGTCCACGATGCAATTTTTCTTGCATGCAATACGATTTTGATATATAAAATTGCACGAAATATTTATTTCGAAGTGTACGCTGCCTAGAAAGATGAAATATTGCACAGAAAACGTATTTCATGCAATATTTCTTATTGCAAGCAATTTTTTTTATTGCATAGTGTACGCAGAAAGATATGCAATATTTCGCGCAAGAAAAATTTATTTCAATAAATATTTCTCTTGCATATGCAATAAAATCAGTTGAGTAAAATGTAATGGGTTGCTGTGTTATCTATCATTCGTTTGTTTATGTTGTGTTGTGCTGTGACTTTTTGTGAATTTGGTATGTATTTTCTATTATTATTATTATTATTATTATTATTAGAAAGGTAGGCCTTTCATTTCTTAAAATATTGAAAAAATAAAAAAATATTTAATATTTGACATATAATGCATAGGCAAGAAAATGAGAATTTCGTGTAAGTGCTCGTGCAATAAAAATTTCTTGCAAAGATATTTTTTTCTTGCATGATAGAAAAATTGCATATTTTTCATGAAATATTGCGTCGTGTGTACGAAGTACTGCAAGTTTTCTTGCACGCAAGAAAAATTTCGCGCAAGAAAACTTGCATCGTGGACAAGTACCTTAAATTTTAGATTCTAGTTAATGATTCAAATATTTTTGCAATTTCTTGTACCTATTCCATCTCTTTCATTATTTTCATTTATTTTTATTTATTAAGTTTCTTTTTACTTTTTATTGACTATTCTTTATTTATAATATTAAAAATGAATAATGTTCTTCCATATATAAAAAATTTAAGACATAATTTAAAAATACATATAGCTAAAGCAATTACCAAAAAAAAAAAAAAAAAAAAAACGTACTTTAAATAACCACTTATATGTATCTTTTTTACGATCATATTTTGATCTCCTGATAATATTAAATTTTGTTCAAGATGTTTACGCAATGCTTGATATTCATGTAAGTAAGTATATAATTAAGAATAATGTATTTATTTTATTTAAAACGAACAAAAGTAGATATCGATTTTGAAAAAGCATCATAAGAAAAAAATAAATTAAACAGATTACAGAATGTGCACATCATTTTACACAAATATGTAACATACATTACATATTAGATATTTTTATTGCATTAGGTCGTAATTGCATTATTTTTCATACATTTAATCGGTTGTTTGGTTTGACTGGTTGGAATGTTAATGTAAGTTGGTAACAGATCATATTGTCAGTATTTTTGTTGTTAGATACAAGTATTTTTATAGAAGATGATGTTAAGTATTTGTATCATCATTTAGCATAAAGCAATAACTAGAATGAAATCTTCAAAAATATATTTTGAAAAACTATGCCAAAAGATTTTAAAATTCAATTAAATTGATCTTTTTTATAGAGCTCAATCTTACGAATATTTACATACATGTCTCTTATGCGATACAAATGCAAAATTATACGCACATGCATATTTACAGTAAGTATAAAAATGTGCGTACGTACTTGTTTAATTCATATAATATTATACATGAATAATTTTTGACATATTTATGTGTGTATCGTATTATTTCATTTTAATACTGGGGGCTGTTTTCAGAGGAGATTTTCATGTCATAAAATGAACAGAATTATTATGTCTTACAATTTTGCTTTGTGAAGTGGACACGAATTTAATTTATACTCGTATATGTGAATATAAAAATGAATCATGTTTTTGTGTGTAATCTGTGTTTGAAAATTTGGCTGTATGAAATGACTGATTGAGAGTTTTTTTGTGTTAGAAAACCTCAAACCTCAATACCAATGTTTATAGGTATGGTTTTCGAGATTATATGTGATTTGTAATGGCGATATTCCTAAGATGGACGTGTGTTTTCTGATATTTCTCTCTGCAGCCAAAACTAGACATTGGAGACAAATGGTTTATTGTTTGTTTGTGGTAGTAGCATCAAGTTTGCAATCGTCCACTATGTTAGTCGTGCGTCGATAGTTATAAGGATGTGAAAGATAGCAGATAGTTTAAAGTTGTCAAGTAAGGCCGGTGTATTATTGGTTTTCTTTGAAATTATTTATCTAAGACAGGTAGCCATTTGTTATATTTCTTCGAAAGTATAATCACAAAAAGGCTGGTATAATCACCATCATCAGTGCTACATGCTTTAGGTTTTTAGTGAAATCAAGGCTTTTACTGAAGTAATCTCTAGATTTTATTACGAGCATGAATGCACCTAGAGTTTAACCACAGAATATAAAGGATATATTAGTGTATGTGTACAATGGTATAACGTGGATTAGGAACCACTGAGTTGCTGATAAAAAAGCAAGCTGTTTTACATGATACTCATTCTTGAACTTTGTAGGTAATGAAAATTGTAAATATAGGTAATGAAAAATTGAACCTGCACCTCGAGATCAGAAGCTAATTGATTTACTATTTGCTCCACGAGGCTGGTATAACATTGATACATTCTTAATTTTCATGTACAAAAATAATCGTGATCTGCACCTTAAACTCTTTGAGTTTTTACTATTTGTATATATACATATATATATATGTAAGTACATATAAATTTTAATCTAATTAATATTTATCGTTATAACATGTCTTGACTGTATTTTATGGTGTGCATATACCCCTAGAACCGTGTACGTTCTAAATTACCCATTACCGTGTTAAGGGGCACTCAACGCCCCAGTACTGATTACCATACAAATAAAAAGTTTTTATTTTAATTGTATGCAAATTTATGTTTATTTGATATAAATTGCAAATCGACAAAAATTCATAACATCATCAATTCATAATATATTTTCTTTTACACTAATGAGTTTTTCCTCTTTCAAGATTTTCTTGATCTTGTTGTAGATGATGATGGATTATTAATCTCGTATTTAGCTTCATCATTATCTGCTTCTTGAGATCCTGATGGCAACATGTAACATTTCTCACAAACCCTGATGTAGTGGTTGGAGCATGTGGGTGTGTGGCATATATCACAAACAGCTGTTGTTTTTGTGTCACCTTTTAATCCTTTGCGGAAGCTTTTGCACGATTCACAACGTCTCGCGATTTTATTTTTATACATTTGAGGAATGATTTTAATATGATATTGATGATGATGTTTGGTTTACGTTACGTATAAAAGATCATTTTGAAGATGATAAATTATTTTTTATTTTTATTGTGTGCATATTATAAAGCATATTATGATTATTATGTAATATACATTTATAATATGTAGATACTTATATAAATAAATTGCAAGGATTCAATGAAACTGAAATTAAATTGAGTTAGTATTTAAATTTTTAGTATTCACGTATTGTGAATTGTTGATAAATTCAATCCAATGAATCACTGTAATTGCATATAATATTATGTACAGTTTGTCAAAGTAAAAATATTTTAGGAAACCAAGAACGAAACATAATTGATGGTATAGCAAAATTAAATACAATAAATTTATTAATATATAAAATAATAAAAAACTTAAAGAAAACTTAAATTTTCATTGTTAAAATATAACATAAATTAAGTCTGTGATATTGTTTATCTGTATGCTGATAGAGATATTAATCATTTTTCTTTGAAATGTACAAGCGTTATTTTCACATATTTATTCTAAAGTAGCAATTTCCTAAACAAATATCCGGAATTAACACTATTATGGATATAAGTTTATTTTTTAAAAATTAATTTATTAAACATTTTTGTGCTTGTGATGTTTAGTATAAAGTTATAACACTTCAAATATAAGTACATAGTAGATATCAATTTATTTTGAAACAATTCCCCATAAATTATCCTACGAAGACAATATTTATACTCAATTCAATGCATTTTACTATTAATAATCACCTTGGGGTTTTATTTGTATTTAACAGCTATTTAATTTTTTATTACTGAAAATACAATGCAAAAATTTAAAACGAAAGATTAAATACAAAAAAAGGATAACAGAATGTATAATACACAGATCTATATGAACGAACATATTTTCATTTCATATTGAATATTATACAATGAAATAAATTTTTCTTCGTGCACATTATTTAAAACTTTTGAAAATTTGATTTTTTTTTATTGTGTAATATACTTGCAAAACTTAAATATACATTATATCTTAAGTACTTTTTATATACTTTTTGATTGAAATCACAATTATCGCAATCGCAAATACTAAGTATATGCATTCATTACCAGAGAGAACATTACATTATGTATTGAAGATTGATTAATCAGAAAAATCAATGAATCTTTTAATACATTTTTGTTTATTATATTCCTTTTTGCATTGTAGTTTCTTATTTTCATTATCGTTTTGTTTTACTCGCTATGGTTTTAGATTTATTTTTCGATATAAAAATTGAATTGAATGAATAATGCCTCGTGAAATGCGATCTTCTGTAAAATTATTACATATTTATTTCATGTAAATATTTATTGTTCTTTTAGGTGATAAATTCATGTTGTTGTTGTTGTTGTTTGTTAAGGGGGATGTATGAAAACAGAGCACTCAGACATAACGCTGTCCAGTGTACTCGAAGCCTTCGTCTAGTCAAACTTCTTCGTTGCTCTCAGATAACGGAGGAGTTCCACTCGACTTTCAGGCCCAATTTTTTCGGGTCTAATGACATCAGTGCCGAAAATGCGCATTCTAATAGAGGAGAAAGCCAAGCGCTCACACAAGAAGTGTTCCGTGGTATCCTCCTCCTCTCCGCAAGAAGCACACAGTGCATCACTGATGACTCCTATGGTAGCGAGATGATTTCCACAGGATTTATGCCCTGTAAGGGCGTTGACCATAGCTCTGCAGTCCTTCCTTCTTTGTTGATAAATTCATGTAAGTGACGTATATTATAAACGATATTTATAATTCGAATATACAAACCTAAAGTTAATTATAGTTAATAAATATGAATGTTTTTGTAGATTTAAAATGTTTACAACGCACTCTTGAGTATTATATATAAAATTTCAACTATTTATCCAGCTAACCAACCATCGAAACTTACCAAAAAGTAATAACGACCGCCAAAAAATGAGTATATTCTAAAAATGAAAAAATATTTTGTCGTGATATTTTTTGCTTTACTTAACTAATCTGTACTCTCGGAATAGTTAATAATTAATAACGCTGCCATTATTTTTGTCATCACCTTCATCTCAATTACTATATTTTTCTAGATAATGTTTTATGGAGCCATCATAAGAAAACATTTTCACAAATTTAAAACGCAAATAGTAATCAAATAATGTCAAATTTACTTCAAAATGTACTACGTCTACGACTAAATTATTGCTGACATTAATTATTAACATATTTTGTGTTCCAATTACTGTTACTTTTAAAACATATCTTACACTTGTTTTTTTCTATTTTTTTTTGTATTCCTCCTTTTAAAAACTATAAAATATTTATTATAATCAAAATTAATGTAATCTGCATTTGCTGACAGTTTTAGATAAAAATAATATCTACTTACATAATCGTGCGTGATTTACCTAAAAATAAAAGGAAAAAATTGAATAAATTTTCATTTTGACAACATTTAATTTAATTCAAATCCTTATAAATGTAATTGTTTACAGAAATTAAAATTAGCCTTGTATAGTAAAAACAAAAGATTTAAGCGCCAAACTTTGAAATTTTGAACAACCTGAAAAAAAAATTATTATTTTGGCATTCCTTTTGTGCAATTGAATATCAACTATCGAGAAGAACGACGCATTATAAGTAAGTTTTATCGAACCTTATAAGCTTCATTATCATTGGTTTTTTTTTCGATTAGAATGAGATTTATTTTTATAGTACTATAGACTAAACTCGTTTGAAGAATTTTGATGAACAGTTTATGTCAATTTAAAATAAATCAATGAGAAATCTTCTTGATTTTAATTTTGTTTCGCAAATTCTTTTTGTTTTCTATATAAAAAAACATCGATTAATTATCGAATTTCAAAATACTGAAATCCAGAATTTAAAATGAAATTGAAAAAGGAAATAAAATATAATGTTTCGAAATAAAAATTGAATTGTTGATTTTATCAATAAAGATCGCAAGGCATATTAAAAAGAAGAAATTATAAAAAACTTAACACAAATTATGTAATTAAAAAAAAACTAGAATTATGCAGGACCATATCTTAGAGTCATATCAAAAAGAAAATATTACATGTAAACTCTTTTTTATATTGCAGTGGGTACATGCTGAAACAGAAGTAATTTACACTCTAAAGGAAGTAAATAACAATTTTCGTATTTAGTATTATGTATTACAATTGATATAATCACTGAATGGAGTTATTTGACTTATTAAAATTCATGTGGTGTTACACACTATATAAACAAACACTATTTGTTATGTTACTCACTACAAACAGCTTTAAGTGAGCCAAGGCTTTTTACTTTATTACTATCATCATGAATGCACCTACAGCTTAACGTGAATTGCGAGCCACTGAGTTCTATTGAATATATTAGAAAATGTATACAATAAAATGTATACAAGAAAATGTATAACAACACAATAATAATTATCATTATCAATTATATATGAATTGTATTTGTTATTTTTATGTTTTATGAATTATAATAACTAATCTATTATTTTGTTACTTCTTTTGTTATAAATTGAAACTCTCTTATCAGTTTGTAAAATTCCAAAAATAGCAAAATTTGTATTCGCTATTGTATTGTAATATAAAAATTAGTTTTTAGTAGTTAAAATAAACTCATGAAGTAAATTTGAAAATCGTTTATTTTTATTTAAATCTAACAAGGGTTATGGGCCCAGTCTCGCGTTAAACGAAATAAATAAAAAATTTGAATTTAAAGAAGTAGCTATATTGTGCATATATTTTATTGGGGTTTGAATTTAAAGTATATTGTGTATATACGGGTGAAAATAAAATAAAATAAAGTGATTCTAAAATAATTTTTATAAAGATAAGTTCTTTATATCAAATTGAAAAATTAGATGACAATAACTACGATAGTTGGAAAGTGCAAATGAAGAGTGTACTTCTTCATAGTGAACTATGGGATTATGTGTGTGGTAAAGTAGATAAATTAGAATCTGCGACTGCTGAGGAAAAAATAGAGTGGAACAACAAGGATGAAAAGGCTCTGGCAACAATTTTACTGAGTGTAAAATCGTCCCAGATTAATTCCATTGAAAATTGTAAAACGTCTTCAGAGGCATGGACAAAATTAGAATCGATTCATCGTCCGAGCGGTCCTGGAAGGAAGGTGACACTGTTTAAACAACTGCTACATCTTAAGATGCATGAGGGTCAAACAATGTCATCACATTTGAATAGTTTCTTCGATACATTGGAAAAATTAGTGGAAATTGAAGTAACTCTAGTTGATGAATTGGTTGCTATTCTTCTATTATCGAGTTTACCACAAAGTTATGAAAATTTTGTAGTAGCTATAGAAGTAAGAGATAATTTGCCGAGTGCACAAGTACTTAAAACAAAATTATTAGAGGAAGAACAAAGAAGGTCAAATGACGGTCATGAAAAATCTGAAGAACGTGCATTTTTTTTCAAATCAAAAGACAAAGAGAGAAAATTAGGAAAACAAAATCAAAGTAAAACTAATAACGGAAAATGCTATATTTGTCGGAAAAAAGGTCATTATGCCGCCAACTGCAGATCGAAAAAGGAAAAAGACAAAGAAAATTTAAAAACTACTTCAGCCTTTGCTCTTCTTCATGCTACAAACATCAACATGATAGATAAATACACTTGGATATTTGATAGTGGAGCCACAAGTCACATGTGTTGTGATATTAATTTATTCAGTAAAATAGAAAAACATAAAGAACAAACCAAGTTAGCAGCAAATAATTTTGTCGAATCATTATAGGAATTGGTGAAGTCATTATTAATACAAATTTTTCAAAAATTAAACTTTGCGATGTTTTATTTGTTCCAGACTTGAAAAGTAATTTTATATCTATTAGTAAAGTAGCAAAGAAAAATTATTTTGTTGAATTTGACACTGAAAAAGTAAAAATTAGGAATCAAAGTGGAACTATATTATTGTGCGGTAATAGGTTGGCAAATTTATTTATATTTCAAAATAAACATAAAAATGCACTATGGTCCTTGACGGAAAAAGAACTTGATGATGATTTTCTGAAGTGGCATGAACGTTTCGGACACTTGAACGCGAAAAGCTTAAGTTTATTATATAAAAATAATATGGTACACGGTTTAAAATTAAGAAATACATTTGAAACTATTGATTGTGAAACATGCTTGAAAGGGAAAATATGTGTTCAACCTTTTCCAAAACATTCAAAATCACGTGCTAAAAAACCTCTAGAATTAATTCATAGTGATTTGTGTGGTCCTATGAGAGTATGTTCCGTTGGAGGAGCAAAATATTTTCTCACATTCATCGATGACTATTCCAGAAAAATTTTTGTGTATTTTCTCAAAAGGAAAGATGATATTTTCGAAACATTTAAAATATTTAAATCATTAGTTGAACGTCAAACCTCGTGCAAAATTAAAGGAATAAGGACGGATAATGCCTGTGAGTACATTTGTAATGTTTTTTCAATTTTTTTAGCAGAAAACGGTATCCGTCGCCAACTAACCACAGAATACACACCACAACAAAATGGTGTAGCAGAACGTGCGAATAGGACCATTGTCGAAATGGCCAGATGCATGCTGATAAGTTCAGGACTGAAAGAATCATTTTGGGCTGAAGCTGTTAACACAGCTGTGTACTTGGGAAATAGATGTCCAACGAAAATTCTAGGAAATAAAACACCATACGAAATGTGGTTTAACACCAAACCTGATGTTTCACACCTGAGAACCTGAGAAAAACAACCTGTTAAATCAAAATTCAAACCTAAAGGAATTGAATGTATTATGGTAGGATATTCAAGCGAATCGAAGGCTTTTCGTTTATATGTACCTGAAAATGAAAAAATCGTCAAAAGTAGAGATGTCATTTTCCGAGAAAACGCAGGTAAATTCAATCAAAGTAGCAACAAAAGTGATATTACTATTTTAGAACCTGAAGCCACGAACATCTTAGTTTCAACACAAGAAATGGAAGATTCAAAGGAACTTCTCAATCAAGGTGCTGAATCGGAGTCAACAGATACAAATCAAGATGATGTTTTTGAAGATGCTGTAGATACAGAAGATGTAACTTTGCAATCGGAAGATATTCAAGTTCAACCAACTCCCACTATTGAAATGGAACAAGGTAACAAAATATGTACTGATAATCTTAATACTGATATTGATTTTAGTTCCACGCGAATGACTCGAAGCAGAGCAAAGCTTTTAAATGAAAAACCTAAAGAAAATAACTTTATTATGTGTGAAAATGAAGAATTTGAGCAAAATCCCAAAACTGTATCTGAAGCACTATCAAGAAAAGATTCAGATAAATGGATTGAAGCAATGAGAACGGAATATAACACTTTAATGTCTAAAAACACATGGGAGTTGGTTGATCCACCGAAAAATCGTCACGTCATTAAAAATAAATGGGTGTTTAACATTAAAAGAGGTAAGAACGGTGACATTGAACGATATAAGGCACGGCTAGTTGCAAAAGGCTGTAGTCAACATTATGGAGTGGACTATGAGGAAACGTTTTCACCTGCTACGAGATACTATACAATTAGATTGATTTTAGCATTATCCGTAGAGTATAATTTAATAGTTCATCAAATGGATGTTATATCCGCATATTTAAATGGTGAATTACAAGAGAACATTTATATGGCACAACCTGAGTTTTTCATTGATCCTTTACATCCGAACAAAGTTTGTAGACTTAAAAGAGCACTATATGGTTTAAAACAATCTGGCAGGAAGTGGAACGAGAAATTAGATGAAGTCTTAAAATCTATTGGACTTAAACAGTGTAATTCAGATACATGTGTTTACGTAATGCACATGAATGATGAGATAAACATTATAGCGGTTTATGTGGATGATCTTATTTTAGCTTGTTCAACTCTAAATTCGCTACATAAATTGAAAGAGGAAATATGTTCTAAATTCGATGTAGTAGACAAAGGTCTTATAGAATATTTCCTTGGAATGGAAATAGAGACTAACTAAACAAATGATAAAATAAGAGTTTCACAAAAACAATTCATCAAGAATTTGTTAAAAGAAAATAACATGGAGAACTCTCGAAAGTGCTGTACACCTTTAGATCCCGGACAGAAATTTAAAAATTGTGAAGATTGTGACAGTTGCAACAAAATCAATCCAAAGTTCTATCAATCCTTAATAGGATATTTAATGTACATTGCACTGGTTTCTAGACCAGATATTCTTCATTCAGTAAGCAAACTATCGCAATTTAATGTCAACCCACATCAATAGCATTTAGCAGCAATAAAGCATTTATTAAGGTACTTAAATACAACAATTAATTTGTGTTTAGTTTACAGTAAAACTGGTGAGAAGCTGGTAGGATACTCTGATGCAGACTGGGCAGGAAGCTGCGACGATAGAAAATCATACACTGGTTTTGCATTCATGTTGGGTGGTGCGGCTGTGTCATGGCAGTCAAAGAAGCAATCATCAGTGGCGTTATCTACCACCGAGGCCGAATATATGGCACTTTCTGATACGACAAAAGAAGCTGTTTACATGAAAAATTTAATCGATGAAATGGGCTTTGGAAATATGGTTAATCATCAAATCTTAATATATTGTGATAACTTTAGTACTTTACAACTAGTAAAAAATCCTACTTTACATAGTAGAAGTAAACATATCGATATACGTGTGCACTACGTGAGAGATGTTTATCAAAAGGGTGTAATCGCTGTAACTTATATTTCAACTGATGACATGATCGCCGATATTCTTACAAAAAACTTAAATAAAATGAAACAAATGAAATTGTTAAAAATGTTAGGATTACAAACTGAATAAAATAAAATTAGTATTGTGTTGAGGGAAGGTATTGAATATATTAGAAAATGTATACAAGAAAATGTATAACAACACAATAATAATTATCATTATCAATTATATATGAATTGTATTTGTTATTTTTATGTTTTATGAATTATAATAACTGATCTATTATTTTGTTACTTCTTTTGTTATAAATTGAAACTCTCTTATCAGTTTGTAAAATTCCAAAAATAGCAAAATTTGTATTCGCTATTGTATTGTAATATAAAAATTAGTTTTTAGTAGTTAAAATAAACTCATGAAGTAAATTTGAAAATCGTTTATTTTTATTTAAATCTAACAAGTTCCTTATATAGAACCAAGCTCATTTACGTGATAGGGCTTATTCTAATGAACATGCAATCCTACGAGCAATTTTGCCTGATGTAAATTTCATTACTTATTTTTATTTTACATTTTTTTGTTTATTTCTCCATTTCTAAATATTCAACATGTTTCATTTTGAACCAACAGATACAAAGTCATTAGAGGCTTAAAACTAGCTTTATTCTACCCACCAGCATGTAAGTACTTACTTAATAATTCTATTTAGCTTATTGTACTTATCACCTTCTTGTGTACTCAATATACCTTACTTAATAGATTTTTAATGGTTATTTATTCAATTTAATAACTAACTTTATTCTTTTGTTTTTTAATAATAATACATGAGCAATACCATACATATTTTTAAATTTTACGATTGTGGATGTTAAAAACGATTTGATCAATGAATTTGAAGATAGATGAATTTTAAATTTGATATTGTTGTCCTGTAAATGTTCAAGACACTTTGACAGTAGTTCAGTATGTGTTTCTTTTAGTTTTTCTAGCAAGTATCCACCATTCGTAACACCGGCGATAATAAATATTCTAGCTTTGATTTTTTTTTCTAATCTATTTATAAAAGAAATTAAAACTAGAAAAATAAATATGGTAAAGTGTGTAGTGAAAATGGCAATAGGTTCCATTATATTTTCTTTAATTCACTTTGCAAGTTGTTGAAAATACTTGCTGATCTTGCGAAATTTATTGCTTTAATTAATCAAAAATACAATATTAGGCAATGTTAAAAAACTCAATTGCTGAATATTTAAATGATTGTGCAATGAAATTAAACTCTAATTACACCGTAATATTTCAGATTCGTGTATTTATTTAATTTTTGTTAATTTTTACTTACAACATTTTTAACAAACTTTGCTTTGAACGTTATTTCGGAAAAATATTTAATTCCAGTTTTTTTTTTTATTGATTAGAAATTATCCTTGAAAATTCTCTCTCTTCAGTGGCAAAATAATGCATTCAACATAATCGTGTTTCCATATAATACAAAAAAATGACAAAAATTAAATATGAATTGGATTAGATGTTTCCAACTTTACTCTGCAATCTTACACAATACGAATATATCTATTGATTTGATTTACCTTTCTCGTTTGTTACATTAAATTTATTTTCGAACAATTAAATACACGAGTAGGTTCTTTTTAGTTTTCTTCCTTTCGTTATTCGTTTTTTCTTTCTGCTATTAAAATGCGATTAAATGTTAACCTTTAAGGTCACGTCTATAAGTGATCGCCTTTGTCTACTTGTACTCGAGCTCGAAAATAAAATTATAGTTCTTTTATTACTGTTTTTTTATTTCATTTTTTTTTTTTTCATTTAACCAATTGAAAACCCACCTGCTATTTACCTGATCTATTTTTCACATTGCATTTATAAAAAACGAAAAAGAAGAAAAAACATTTTTGCTTATTATATGTACTCTATCAGGTATACTATAAATAAATGTATAGTGTATAGTGCATACTAAAATCGTGCCAGCTATAATTTAACCGATAGAATTCTATTTTTAGTGTTTGTTTTTTCATTTCAACATATTATCATCGTTTTATTGCAGAAATTAAATCGGATTAATCTGTAATAATATAAAATATAAGGACTGATGAATTGTTTTTAATTGGTGTATACATACTCATTCACTGTGTGTATAATGAAAAAAGTCGAAACAAAAAAGAAATCGACAGACTAACAGGAATCTGATCAAAAAATTTTGTTTGAAATTTAATTAATTAAATTTAATTAACTGCTGAAATTGTATACATTATGTACGTACCTTAGTACATATCATTTAAATGAAATCATCATCATTTTAATTATCATCTTCATTATCGTAGTCAGTATCATTTGAAAGTTCATTTAGCCATCGACGAGTATAGATTTACGTTTAGGAAATCGTAGACTAATAAAAAACAACAAAACAAATCTTTAAAAAAATTACATACAATCACAGAAGTTGAATTAAATGTTACAAAAAAGGAAAAATAATATCTAAAATATTTATCTCTTTATTAAACGAAATCTATATTTGCACGTTTTTAATTGTGGCAATATTGACCACAAGGCACGAGATCTTTATGGTATGGATTACGGACATTAAAAATCGAAATATGGCTGTAAGGCTTTATTATATTTATGTACATATATTTAAGTATAAAATTTCTAAACGCCAAAGGAATAATATTTATAGAAGATTACTTAAAAGAAAATATTTTCCATTTTGCGAAAAATAAATAAATAAATGAATAAAAAAATAAAAGAGAAAAAGAAAGAAGAAAACAAATAGAAACAAGAATGTGTATGGTGATGTGAGCATCGATTATAAAATTTTTCAATTGTTAAAAATATTTAAAAAGTTTTCAATAATAATCACTTCAACCAGTATTGCATATTGTATTTTATACTACCATAGGTTTAACAACAGGGGCATTAGAACTTTCAACGGCAACAACGATAACACTGACCGAAAAGTCAATCTAAACTTTATGATGTGTTCAGTATTGTGTGACAACTGACAAGTGATCATGTAAAAGTACTCGATTCAACAACGCTTAGAAGTAATTTCAATTTATTATCAAAACGCAAAATTATTTAGAATATGAAAAATTTTGCATTATAATTATGAACTCCATTAAAATGCTTTCAAAGTTTAACTGTCTCAAGGGTTGAAACCAAATGATCACGGTTTGTTTGCGTCGAACTTTGGCTTATTGGTCTTTGCACTTTGCAGCAGTTGGAAGCCGATTCTGGGGCCTTATTGTTATAGACGAAAACGAAACGTTTCGTATCGTCTTGTTAAAATTGCGATCGTGATAGTCGAAACGTTATCCAAATTAAAACGATTATCATCGTTTATTCTTTCGATAGCATTTTGTTCATAGTTTACATATAAATTTTTTCTCTTTTTGATTTTTTAATAGATTTTTTTTATTCAAAGCCTACTACTACTACTGATATTTGTGTATATTAATATATTAAATTAATTTTATTAAAAAAATGGAAATTATTGTCAAAAATGATACCGATTTTAAAACAACAATAGAATAACAGAAAGTTGAAGATAGAAACTTGAAGATAACTAGAAACGATGAAGTTAAACAATAGGAATTTTATATCGTTTCGTTTCATTGTTTCGATTGTAATCGTCTGTCGTCTATGAAGTGATAGAAAAAAGAAAAAGAAGAAAAAGAAAATCATCTTTCCGGATGAAGCGCATTTATTATCAGAAGGTCTTATAATCGATTATCCTTCAAAATAATAGATAAACCACGTGAATATCTCTCGTAGTTATCATTGTGTTTCATTTTAAAGTTATGACGCTCTTATTGGTAAACCCTATATATCATGTGTGCATGCAACAAGAGCTCTGTAACTTTGTACTTTATTCATTCACATTACAATTAATTTTAGGCATTGATTTGATTTACAACCTTATACTATACGTTACACCTTACACAAAATTGTGGCGATGATGGTATCTGTTGTTTGTAAATGTGGTGCAAATAATATCTATCTTCTTAAGCAAAAATTTAGACAAGTGTGGCAAATTTTTCGTTTAGGTAAGATTTACACAATTAACATCGAAAACAAATTTACTGTCATAAGTGGTAACAGTTTATGATGCAGAAGTTTGTGATTTAATGTAAATTGTACAGATGGAGTTCGGCAATATTATAGGTGATTATTAAAAATTTAGTGAGAAAAATATAATAAATTCATTTAAAAAAGTATAAAAATTACTATTTTATTTCACGATCACTATTATTATTATTATTATTATTTATTAAGTAGAGAGGTCAGTGAACTGCCTCCCTACTGCCCACACCACGACCCTCCAGGGCCTTTTGGCGGTCACCTACATCTTTTCTTAAACTAACAATGAAAACAACTTAACATATAAAAACTTATTGCAGAAGGCATGAACTTAATGACTACCCTTACACCTTACTTATAATAATACCCAAAATAAAACTTCTGGCAGAAGGCCTATCTAATTTAATTACAACTTATGGCTGGAGGCCTAACTACTTTAATAGCAACTTATGGCTGAGGGCCTAACTTCTGATTAACTTAATACTATTGAACAAATAAGAAAGATAAAGCTAGTCTACGAACTCCACACCACCCCGTCCGTAGCATAGCTACGAAAAGGGTGGTGAAGGGTTTATAGACCAGCTAATTACAATAACATAAAAAACCTGAAAACAAATGTATTTTGTAATGTCCAGTATGGTTGAAAAGTACGTAATGTAAGGTCCAGTATTGTATGTAGAGTCACAATAAAAAGAAATAAACTTGAAAAAACACTGGTACGGGCTCATAGTTCTAAATATGTTTGTATAAGTCGAGGTCCGTTAGTAACTTGAACAGAGGGGAGTTCCGGTCCTGAGACGGATCCAGAAGCTCTGCCCTATTCAAGGTCGAGTGTCCTAGTGCTGCTAGTCTATTTCTAATGGTCGAGCAGTCAAGCAGTAAATTTGTCGCGTTTCTATGTCGAAAGCAGTTACAATAAGGGCAAGTTGAGCCAACTCTGCCATTAGATGTGCGGAGATGGGTCAACCTCGTATGCCCAGTTCTCAATCTAATAAGTGAGGTCTGCCAAGTCCTACCTTACAAAGAATTGAATTTCGGAGTAGAGAGATCACGGTTAATCTCCCAATATTCACGTGTAGTGTCTGAGCCAATATCAAGGAAGGCAGCCAGCCTTTTCTTTGTCAATTGGCCCATACCTATCCTGAAAATAGCATTAGGGCTAGGAGGAACGAAAAGAAAATACTCGCTATTCACACCAATGGCTGCTTTGGCGGCCTGGTCTGCCATTTCATTACCTACAATACCCACATGCCCAGGTATCCAACAAACACGGATGTCATATTGGCAAATGATACTTCTTACTAAGTGTAATAAGTAATCATCATTTCCGAGATTTTTTAGCGCATGGATGACAGACAGAGAATCAGTAAAGATCACCAGACCTCTGCCTTTTTCTGCTTCCCTAGCTGCAGCAAACCACACTGCAACTAGTTCAGCATCAAAGACTTGAGTGTCTATTGGAAAACCCCTACTTATCACCGTCTTCCATCCATGCGAACCATGTTTTCGGATTACTGCTATACCAACGCCAGCAGAAGTTTTACTGGCATCAGTGTAAATCTGCAATCTATCTCTATACTACTCACAAAGCTCAGCATGCAGAGCTCGGAAGACCTCAGGACTGCAAGCATCCCTACTGTACCTACTCAGGTCGTCCGTAATGCAATTCTGTAAAAGGCTGGGATTGGGGATTTACGATCACTAATTTATACAAAATTTAAATAGAGGCACTTTGCTTTCAATAACAAATCAATTTTTTTTTTAATTTTTAACATTTATTTCTTTCATGCTGAATTGCTTATTCCGTCACTCCTGATTTTTTGTTGCGAATATTTATCGCATATTATAGCAATATACAAAAACTTGTCAATGCGATAAAAAAATATTATTATATTCTTATTCCCGTGTTTGCTGGGTCGTAAAGTAAGACAGGTTAGTATGATATATGATATGCTTTTATTTATGCTTTGTATTTTTAATCCGTTTATTGTATTGAATTTATTATATTTGTGAGGTATTTTGTGCGTTTAAAATTTAGATCATTCATTTTTGTCTGCACATTTGGAATAATATTAATAGCAAATTTTTTAGGTGTCTCGATATCGTCTTCATAAAAAATCATGAGCTACAAAGTTTAAATGCTAAAATTTAAATAACAAAATAATGCATTACGGATTATTTGATTTTTTTGATATATGAACAAAGATGTTTCCTTTTCGATGTACAGAAACAGAAGAAAGTAAAATTCAATGTGCACAGATAGTATCTAGATAAAACTTTGAAAAACGCTTTGAAATTCGAAATGAAAGTCAAGGAGACAAACTATCATGCCTTGTTTCCAATATCACAATGGACCAAGCAGTGAAGCGATCCAGCCCAATCAACAGCACAATTTTTGAAAGTCAACCTAAATTCTGGCTTATATGCAAACGATATGGATTTAATACGTCGTTCAATAGTTGATGTCACGGAAGATTTCCAAAATTTATAATGCATTTGAGATGAGACCAATCATCAATGAGGCAAACATTAAATTTATGGTAATGTCACGAACAATGAAACATGGGACGTGTCAAAATATCGGGTTGGGTGAACACAAGTTTGAAGTGGAATCAGAATTTAAGTCAAACAAAGAGCCATACTAATCAACCAAACAAGAAAAAAATATTATATACATATATCCAATTTTATTCAAGGCGTGTTTATTTTGAAAACTGCAATTATTCTTGACCATTAAAATTACAAATTTTGAATTACAAAAATTGAAAACATTGTAATAATACCGGAACAACAAAATTATTTTATATGCAATATACAAATTGTGTTCATACCATACCATATTCCCATTTATAAATAGAATATTTTTAAAACATTTCGCTTTTCTTGTAAGAAAAACAAAACCATAATAAATAATATTCACGCTTTGCCTGATATATTTTTAAGATTATCAACTCAGTAATTTAGTTGTCAAAGTAAAACTGTAGGCTACCTTTAAAGAATTCAGATTTTTCATTTCGCAAATTTTTTAAAATTTTCATAATTAGCTTTTTTTATTTTCGTTTTGTTTTTATTTCTTCTCCATAGTCAAAATTAATTTTTTTGTTACACATTTTTATACTCGTACATATTATTACTGTCCATTTTGATGTGGTATTTATTAATGAAATATAATTATACCATGATACTGAAGTGGGTCACTTAATTTTTCCCGCATTTAAAAAAATAAAAAATAAATCGTTTCTGGTGTTTCACGTTTGGTTTGTATTTTTTAAAAATTTGATTCCTGTGACAAGAAAAAGTTGCGAAAAAATGCGAAAAAGTTATACACGTATGTATGTATATAAGGTATGTATACAGCACACATCTGGTTAGATGATGTTCAAAGGCAAAAATAAAAAAAATAATATTCAATGTTTCGTTGCCTATTTCTAACTCACATTACCCCCAAGCAACATGATAACAATGTCTTTGAATCAATAAATTTAAATTTAAATTAAAATAGGAGTTTAATTTTTCATGTTTCATGTCCTTGTGAGGTGCCTTGAATTTCACGAACGTTCATGGCTTCCACTTATGTCGCTCTTCTACACGTCTCTACCGAAATTTATCACGTGACGTTCATGATTTCAATATAGTGTAAATGCAAAGTCATATACGAATTTTATCGTGATTCGCCACCTAATTTAATCAGCTTCTTCTTCTCCTACAGTAGGTACTATAGTCCTAGGCGAACCAGGGCTTTTACAGAAGTGATCTCTAGACTTATGACAATCATTAATTTACATAGTAATTTGCAGAGTAGTAATTTGCAAACTCTTTTGCATGATAGAGTTAGGACCGATCTGTAATTAGAATTGTGTAATGTTCTTCGTGTTACTTTACTTTAAGTGTCAACAAGTAGGCTTATCGGCATTTCTAAGCTCTTTTTCCCAACAATCCGGTACTCATTCAAGACCGAGTGAACTTTGGGGGCTAAATGGAAGTTGGAAATAGGATGCGAAAAATTAAAAATTAGTGGGCAGGAATCGAACGTAGCTGTTCTTTGAAATTAGTAGGCCAGTTGCTCTATTACTTGCAGCACTGAGCCTCAATTTAATCAGCTATATGGACACAAGAAACAATATGACATATACCATACCATCTTTTTACCATTGTATATTACTTACAATCCAAATTTGGTGGTCCAATTAATTATTCGAATTGATGAGATCATATGATCTATTTATCAAACTTTTACCTAATAATTCAACTCTCAAAACAAAAATTTACAAAGAAAAAAAAAAAAGAAATTTAAAAGAAAAATTTCCAAAAAATCTAATATTCCAGCGATTAAGAAATAAATTAATCAGTTCTTATTGTATCGCGTAGCGATGGTTGCCTCTGTATTGTCGCATAATCACACGAACCATATATTTCTTGTAAAAAATATCAGAAAAATTTGAACTCAGTTTTTTACTTTATGAAATGAAGCTTTTACATTCAATAATTATTTCGTACTTTATGCGTGGCACAATAAGTATTTCCGTCAGTCCTACATTTCTTATTCTGTTTCATTGTATATTACACATTTATACACGTTTCAACTTTTCCTTTATTTAATTTTTTTTAATCGTGTTAAAATTATAATAAATGATCTCTTTACATATTTTCTGTTTTATTACTTTTTTGTTGAAAGCATGTATGCATTTATGAATTATCATTTTGTTTTTTATTTTTAATTTTAGTTTTCTCTTGAGTATAGTATACATCATACATGTAATGTGATTATTCAAATTGCATATAATTATTTGTCTGTGAATTTTAATTTCTTAATTTATATGTTATACATTTTAATGATCATCAAAATCAGATATTATCAGTTGTTCAGTTTGATTTGCACTTTTGTAAATATGATTTGTGTTCAAAATTAAAAAAAAATTAAAAACAATAAGAAAAAGAGCAATATGATAATATGATCAATTATACACTCGACACATGAAAAACAAAAACCAGAAAATAAAACAGCTTCACATATTTATGGAGCTTACATTATAAAATTGCATTATGTATGTATATTAAAAGGATCTCACGTATACATATAGTATATGTTTTTGATGTTGAGAGCAGTAAACGCAAAAGAAAATATTGAAACTTAAAAACTACTATGTAAAAGAAATTATGAATAAAAATTATTAGTAAAACACATAATAAAAAATTACAAAAATAAAAAAATTTAAACATTTTACGGTTTTAAATTTCCATCAGAAAAATATTTGAAGTGGTATAGGCTGAGTTCTAAAATGCATCGATGCGGTTTAAATGTAAAGTAAATAGTTTCTAAATGTTTAAAATAAAAGCAGTTACACTGTCGTAAGTTTCAAAATGCATTATGAATGTATTTTTTACTCATCCTTTAAGCAAACATTGCAAAATCACAATCACTTCCTAATTTCGTTTCAAAATGTCAAATTTAAAATTATGTGTTTTTGATACAATGTAATAATGATACGCATCATATTTGCATCACTACGGTAATACTACCGCATCGATACTTATTTTTTACATTTTAGAACTCATTCATAAGACAATACAAAGTTTATACAAATTTCTTGCGTACACAGACCCTAAACTCGTATTATGTATTATCTTAAGTTACTGTTTGGTCATAATCAGTAATATTGATGACGAAAAATTGTTTAACAACAAAAATTTTTTTTTAAAATCTACGTCTTGATCCAAGGATATTTACTAAATGAAGCATATAATCACTTCAGTCGTCTGTCGAAAATATACTCTTATATTTTATATGTACATAAATCATAAAACATTTACATGCGCCCGGTGCCTGATTTTTTAATCATCAATCGGTTAAAATATTTATGTACATGATTGTGTACATAAATACCTACATACAAATTTACAATAACACATTGGTAAATATATTAATGCTACATATATGCATATGGGCATATATCGTACACGAAACGTCGTAATGATCATCATCAGCGCCAAAATTTATAAGATCGATGAGTTTGTATATTCTCAATTTTTTGAAATTTTTATTTAGTACTTTAGTACATGTACATTATATTAAGATATAGTTTCATATTTACATAAATCATATTTTTATTGAATCAACTGGACAGAAGTTTTCCTTTTTTTTTCTTTTATTTTCGTTCTTTTTTTTCTTGATGGAAACATCACATTTTGTTGAGATATAAAGGTTAAAATTGAAAATAAAAATAAAATTTCATGGCATAATTTTGCGTATCAGAGACATAAATCTGTTTTGGAGCTTCGTGTCTTCTAAAATAAATTTAAGATAAAATAATAAAAAAAGGCCACTCAAATACATAACTCTTTAATTTGAAAATATTCTTCTTGCTTTCTTTTAGATGTTTATCAGAGTATGAACTCATGAATTTATTTTTTTTATCTTTATTTTTACATTTTTTTTTTTTAATAATACCCCCAAATACCTAGCGATTGTTTTGTATTTTTTATTACAGATCATATTACATAAGTATGTACTTGATTTCCTTGTTGTCAAGTTATTGATGTGATAAGTAATTTAACTTAATCAGAACGGACGGTATTTTTTTAACGTTTGGAAGAAACTGAAAATATTTTATTTATGTGTTTAAATATCGATTAGTTATGATGCTTTAACAGCAGTATAAAAAATGTCAAAAAGTTAATGATTTTTCGATGAAAAATCGTCCTTTTTTGTTTTTAAAACAAAATCTAAAAATAATGAACAAACAAGCAGAATTCATGTAGAGGTTTAAATTAAATGAATTTGAAAAATTGTTTTTTGGAGACTTAGTTCGATATACAATCCCACTCTGACTCTTAGATAGGAACATTAAGAATTGGTAAACGAACTTTAAAAACTTTCATTATAATTTTCCCATCACCAGCGTTAGATAAGAAATCGACATAATCTCATTCTAACTCTGGTGAAATCCACACTGGCCAGAAAAAGGTTATCACATGGTCGCCATTTAAAGCTTTTGGTGACGTAGCCGTTTGAGAGCTTTTAGTGTTTATAAACAAATTTTGTTATTATTCATTTAGCTTAGAGCGTTGGAGAAAAAAAATAATTAATTAAATAAAAATTTAAAAAAAATAAATATTATACAGGTACATTTTAATAATGAAAATAATTAAAATTATGTAATAATATAAAAAGTATTGAAATAATATAGTAATAGCAAAAATAGTGTCAAAATAATATAATAATAATAATAATAATAGTATTAGAAATAAAAAAAATTACTTTTGAAATCCAATTTAACATACTAATTTCCATACAATTTATCAAAATTTGTCAAACGATTATACTTAACAGAAAATTAGAGCTTTCAAATTGACTTTACCTTATTAAGAACTTATTTTACCATGGTTCTTTAGAATTTTATTTGTGAAAATGAAGGAGTTATGAAAAATCCACTCCAGCATGAAATCTAATCTACACTGGTTTGTGCACGAGGCTATTTTGGTTTATGAAACAGTAATTTGTTTATTTATTTTTGATTCATGTGTGAAGAATATAACATAATTTAAATACCATCCATTTTTTGTTGAAAAATAATGGCTCGATTCTAAATTTGCAATTTCTGCATAAATATTTTGTTTGATCTCCTGAATAGTTGTCTGTTTCCATAAACTCATCCTTTTAATTAATCAGACAGAAAGAAATCATGCGACGTTAAATCTGGCTACCGGAGAGACTAGCAGCAGAGATCCCCACTTTTTCAGATACTTTGTTCAACAAAAATCTCTCAATGAATCTCAATAGTTGCCCTCGTGACTGTGCTTTAGTTCAATCCTTCTGGAATCATATGTAAGAGTTATTCTAAACTGATGAACCACCTTATTAGGATTATTCGTGGATGTTCATTTTCATCTTAAAAACAATATATGTAATGATGACCCTCTCTGCCCTAACTTTACACAAAACAATGTACATCTAACAAAATGAAATTGACAATGATGTAATATTTTCGGATTCTTCGTACCCCAGATTTAGCAGTTCTGTTCATTTACATAATCATTTAATAGAAATATGCTTCATCGTTCATAATTAAATTGTTGTGACGGAATTTTCTTCACTTTGTAAAAGAGATCTTTGGAAAAAATAATAAAATTCAACAATTTTGAACTGTTCTTGCATTGTCTATGTAACCAATATAAAATAAATAAAAATGAAAAAGAAATTAAAACACAAAAGTTACAAATTTTTGAAAACAGTTAGTCGAAGATAGGAAGTCATGATTAATTTATTTGAAAATTATCAAAATCTGGTAATCTAAAAATCTTTACATCAAAAATATCATTTTAGTTCATTAATGAATAGGACGCGATTTACTAATTAATTATTCTTCACGAACAGACTAATGATTAATTAATTAATCCTAATACAAAATAAATTCGTTTAGCCAAAAACTATGATCTCAGCAGATATCTATAGTTTCACACTCTAACACTATCACTACTATATCTTCAAACTACTTTAAATTTTACATTTTCTATTTAAAAAAATGTTCTCCCTCATTGCACCAAGTACCTACTGCTACACCTTTTCAAATCCAGTATCGAAATGATCATTCCTTTTTTTGATTTTATGTTTTGAACGGCAGATTATAAAAGATTACTATCGCACTCATGGTTAATAAATTTTATTAATTATATATTATTATAAGAATTATTGTTATTTTATTACCTTGATATTGATACCATCAACACAGCTATAGACGTTAGTATATTGATATAATAAAAATTTTATTAAAAAGCTATATTCGGGATAAAATATGTATATATGCATCTGAATATAGTAAAGTGGAAAGTAGTAGCGCAAAATAGAGATGAATGGAGGAATTATAGAAAAATCAACATAATATTGTGAAGCATAGCAAAGGTGCCTATATTTATTATCTAAAATTTTCTTTTCTTAAATGAGAAATTTTTATAAATCGAAAATCTAATGGAATTTTTCTGCTTCCTCATCATCATCATTTTCCTCATTATGTACTCTATCATCAAAAAATTAACTTTATAATAACATATTGTTGGAAAAATGTGACAATAACTTTTCCTACTTTTAACCCCTTTTTCTGTAGAAATTCTACAGAAGTAGAAAAAAACGGCTAAAAGTCTGGTTAAAAGTCTAACCCTTTTTTTCTACTTCTGTAGAATTTCTACAGAAAAAGAGGTTAAAAGTATAGGAAAAGTTATTGTCACATTTTTCCAACAATATTTTATGTACAATACACTAACCAAATACTATACTCTGTTTATCTGCATCTTATATATTAAGGTATCTTATACTCGTATTTTTGGATGAAAACTCTTCTAATTGGTATAATGTTGTGATTTTAAAATTCTAAAGAAAAATGTCTTCGTAATTTAAAAGACTGGATGAATTTGCTCGAAAGCCTTTACTCATTTTTGATTGCCTGTAGAACTTATATTTTTAAAAAGAGAAAAAAGTAAGGTTACTTTTTAAAAATCTTATTCTATATTGAAATTAAAACTAATAACAAGATAGGTCAAATAATTAGTTTTTGAATATTTTCTTCTGTTAATTTTTTACAACCTTTTTACCAGAATTTAATAAAATTTTTGTACCAAAAAAAAAAACAACTGTAAAAAGAATAATCTCTGTGAAAATGTTCATATTCTAATAATATACGAAGAGAAAAAATTCATGGTTCACGACTTAAAAAGTGTCCTATAATGTCGTCTTCCACATACTCGTATATACTCGTATAATAACTATAAATATAAAATGATACACGCACACATTTACTCAGATTTTATTATATACTTTTATTGTGTAGTCTCATTATTTATAGTGATGTCATCGAATGTCACATTTAGTGAAATGTGCTAAATTAAACTAAAAAAAAAGGGACAAATATTATGTAAATGAAATTAATTAAATTAGTATTAGACCTAGATACATACATATGATGAAAAAAATTGAAGTTAAATTACTAAAAACAACATTTTAATTCATATACCCATAAGATTGTTGTGTACTTGAAAAAATATTTTACTCAATTTCATTACTTCTGACGTCACACTCTCTTAGAAAATTTTTTTTTCATACCTTACAGAGTAATTCTATTTATCTTAATTGAAATTATACCCGTGCATACAAGAAAAACTGATAAATATTTTGACAGATATTTTCATTGTTAAAGTACTCTTGAGTATTTGAGGTGCAAAAAGAGAAGTTGAATTAGAAATAGAAAAATTTGAGAATTATAGTTTCTCTTCTCCTTTTTTGAACAAATAAGTTCAAATTCAAATTCAAACTTTGTTTCAACACCATTGTAAAAAGAATAGCTTTGTGTATGTACTGTATTGAGCAAAAACAATAAAACAATATACTCTTCTTCATTTCGAATTATACATATATTGTTTTAATCCTGTTCGATAAAAAAAAAATTATAATAGTTTGTAATTTATTTTAATTTCTAAAAAAACATTTTCTTTAATCAAAAATTTTTAAAACCTATATTATATAAGATCTTCATGGAGTCAAGAACGATTTGTGCAATTGGTACTACTTTCATTATAAATTTTAAGAGATAATATTTTACCAAAATGAAAGCCAGACATGTTTCTTCACTAATATAAAATTCAGTTTTTTTTCTTTCTGTTTTTCTATTCTTTTTATGAGAACCTTTGATATCATTGGATAGATATTATTATTATTATTATTAGTTTAAAGAGTACAGCCTATCAACACTTAAGATTAGGTTATTTAAGGCTATTATACACTTATTTTTTTTTTGAAATTATGTTTGCTTAAATTAATCAAAGAAATGATTTGAGTTTAGATTATGTTATTTTGGGGTTATTGTGTAATTATTTTCTAATTATAGTATTTGTTTGTTGTAGGGGTTTTTGTTTTCAGTTGGTTGATTAGATTTAGATTTTATTATACAATTTTATTTCTTTAAAATATTTGATTATGTTAAAAAGTTTTTCTTTATCTTCGCTTGCAAGGTCTTCTATTCCACGTATATTAAATTTATGTCTGTGGGTTGTAAAGGAGTTGCATTCTTCTATTATATGTTTTATTGTGAGTGGGTTATTGCATTTACATTTTGGTGGTTGGGATTTGTCTATGAGGTGTTTATGAGTTAAATTGGTATGTCCTGTTCTTAGTCGCGTTATGAAAGTTGCGTATTGTCTTGGAAGAAGGTTTATTGTTGTCCATGGTTTTGTATTTTGTTTTATCTGTCTTAATTTGTTGTTTTGGATGTTCTTCCATTTTTCATTCCAATTATTGTAGATTTTGATTTTTGTTATTTTTTTTAAATCTTGGATGTTTAGTTTGGATTCTGAGTCGATTTCAAGATGTATGGCTTCCTTTGCTAGTTTATCAGCTTTTTCATTACCTTTTATACCTATGTGACTAGGTATCCAGATAAAGGTAAAGTTTTGAGAGCTTGTTTGTAGTTCGTTTTTAATCTGCTGTGCAATAGGATTTTTTGGGTGTAAAGAATTAATAGATTGGATGGAGCTGGAAGAATCTGTGCATACTATGAATTGATTGTATGGGAGTTTTCTGGCATTGAGGATGGCTTTTTGTATGGCGTATAGTTCTGCTGTATGTATATTTGTATGATTATTAAGTCTGTATGTTTTTTTGAGTTTATCTGTGTGGAGGGCACACGTTGTTATTTCGTCTTTCACTGATCCATCTGTATATATTTGTATGTAGTTTTTGTAGATGGTGTTTATTTTTTCTGAAAAAATTTGTTTGTATATTTCTGGGTTGGTTTCTTGTTTTTTTAGTTTTTCTATGTCATTGTCGATGTTTATGTCTGTCATTAGCCAATAAGGGTTTTGTAGTGTAGGGTGTTTGTTTATTTTTTTAAAAGGAATTTCGTGGTATTGAGCTAAGGATTGTATTCTGTGCATTAAGGGGAGGTATTTGTATTTAGCTAGTTCTGGTGTGCTTTGAATTAATGGATGATTTTCGAAAGTTTTAATGCGTAGTAGTAAATGTATTGATTGAATGTCTCTTCTGTAGTTGAGTGGAATTTGTCCTGAGTCTGCTAGTAGGCTGTCAGTTGGAGTTGTTCTGAAAGCGCCGATGCTGAGTCTTATTCCTGTATGATGTATTGTGTCGAGTGTCTTGAGTGTATTTGGGTTTGTTGATGAGTAGATTGGGCTACCGTAGTCAAGTATAGGTGATATCATTGTGTTATGAATTTGTAATAGGATTTTTCTATTTGATCCATATTTTCTGTGGTTGAGGATTTTTATAATATTCATTGCTTTTTGGGCTTTAGCTTTTATGTTTTGAATATGTGGTTTCCATTTTAGTTTGTTGTCAAAAATTAGTCCTAGAAATTTGTGTTTTGGTGTTAATTCTATGGTGTTGTTGTTAAGAGTTAGTTGTGGGGTTATTGGAATTTTATATTTTTTTGTGAAGAGCATAAATTTAGTTTTAGTGGTTGAAAAGTTCATTCCGTTTGTGTCAGTCCATTGTGTTAATTGGTTTATTGTGTTTTGTATATTAGAGGTGACTGTTTCTATGTTTTTGTTTGATGATAAGATTACAAGATCGTCTGCGTATATTACGTGTTTTGTTGGGGATTTTATATAGTTGGTTATGTTGTTGATTCCTATTAAAAAGAGGGTTGTACTGAGAACTGAGCCTTGAGGAATACCGTTCACTGCAGTTCTTTTAGTTGAGAATGTGTTGCCTATTGTTACTTGGAAAGATCTTGATTGAAGAAAGTTGTTGATAAAATGTAGTAAATTGCCCTTTATATTTAGTTGGATAGCTTGATCTATAATTATTCTTTTCCATATTCGATCGTAGGCTTTTTCGAAGTCAAAAAAGACTGCGATTGTAAATTCGTTTTTAGAGAAAAATTTCATTATTTCGGATTCTAGGTATCCTAGTGCATCAATTGTTCCTAGATTTTTTCTAAAACCGAATTGCTGTGGATTGATTAATTTGTTTTTTTCTAGATGCCACATAAGTCTTTTATTGATCATTCTTTCCATAATTTTGCAGAGGCAATTTGTGAGAGATATTGGTCTGTAGTTAGTTTGGATTTTAGGGTCAGTTCCTTTTTTTAATATGGGGATTAATAGTGCTTCTTTCCAATTTTCAGGGAATTGTTTGCTTTGCCATGTGTGGTTATAGAAGTCTAATAGATATTTTATTTGTAAATGTGTTAGATGTTTTAGCATGTCGTAGTGTATTAGGTCTGGTCCAGGTGAAGAGCCTTTAACGTCTTTTATTGTTTGCTCTAGTTCTTTTATGGTGAAAGGTTTGTTGTACTCGTCAGTTGTGTTGAAAATTTGGCTTTGTAATGTTAGTGGTGTTGATTCTATTTTGTTTTTGTGTGTTAATACATGTGGTTTGTAGTTGTTGTTGCTAAAAGATTTTTCGTAATGATCGGCTAGGTTGTTGCATTTATAATTTTTTAGTTTTGTTTTTACTTTTTAAGAAGTTTAGAAAATTTTCATGATTCATATTTTTTTTAAATAGTTTTAACATCTTTTTTTTATATTTGATAGCTTCGCGAATTTCTTCGTTCCACCATGGGACAGTTTTTTGTTGATTTTGTGTTTGTGTTAGTATCATAGATTGTTTAGCAGATTTAATTATGTTTGTACGTATGTATGCTTCATAGGAATCGATGTTTTTGAAGTTGTGAGGTGGTTCTGTGAAGTTTATGTTTTTTTGGTATGTGTTCCAATTAGCTTTTTTTGTGTTAAATGTTATTCTTCGATCGGTACTGTTGGTGTTTGTATTAAGTTGTGTTATTATAGGAAAATGGTCGCTGTTATGTAGGTCGTTTTCAATATGCCAGTTGATGAGAGGGTGTAGTTGAGGAGTACATATTGTTAAATCTATAGACGAAAAGCTTTTATATGAAAAATTTAGGTGTGTCGGGTTTCCGTTGTTAAGTATGTTTAATGTATTGTGTGTTATAAAGTGTTCAATTTCTGTACCTTTTTTGTCTCGTTTAGTAGATCCCCATAGTGGGTTGTGTGCATTAAAGTCTCCAACTATTATAAAAGGTTTTGGAATTTGGTTAATTAGGTTTTGTAATTGTTCTTTAGTTAATGTTCTGTCCGAGTATATGTTGAGGATAGTAAAATTTATTGAAGAATGTATTCTTATTGCTATTGCCTGTAAATCTGTGTTTATTGGTATTTCGTGGCTGTAATATTGATCGTCTACTAGGAAAGCAACCCCTCCACAAGCCATAGTATTAGTATTTTTATTTTTATAGTAACATGTGAAATTTCTTACCTTAGGTTTATGTGTGAATTTTAGTTTTGTTTCTTGCAAGCAGAAGATTGGTTTAAAATATTTTTGTTTAAGTAATTTTATTTCGTCGAGGTGATGTGGTAGACTATTTATATTCCATTGTATGATGTTTATAGTTTTGTTAAGGTTATTGTTATTATTTGTTAATGTCATGTTAGTTTAAAGTGTTATTGTTTTTCTTATTACTATTGTTATTATTAGTATTGTTGTTATTATTATTTCTTTTTTATGATAGTTTTATTCCTTTGCTTGTTGGACTAAGTCCCGTATGATGTTTTTTTGGTCTGCCTCTTTTTTTATTCGTCTGGGTCATATGTTGGACTGTTGATAACTGGATTTCATCATCTGTTGAGTCAAATGCTTCTGTAGTACTTTCTTTGTTTATTTGGAGTGATGTTGGTTTTATATTGTTGCTTTGTTTTGATATGTTTGTAAGGTTGATTGGTTTTGTTTGAGTATTTATTGTTTGGTTGAGTGTAGTGATGTTAGTTGTAGGTGTGATTGATGTGTTAATTTGGTTTAATTTCTTCTCGTTTGAATTGATAATTGTGTTTTCGTTTTTGTCATTTGTTGGTTGTATTGTTTTGTTTATATTTGCTATGTTGCTTTTAACTGCCGATGCGTATGTATTTTGAAGGTTTGTAATTATGTATCTTTTGGCATATATTGTTTTTGCTGTTTTTAAGTCTGTTTGATCAATAGTTTTTATTTTCATTATTTCTTTTTGTTTTATAAAGATTGGGCATTGTTTGTTTATTGAGTTATGTGTATTCGATAGGCAATTTGTGCATTTTGTTTCATTTTCACATTTTTGGTTTGTTTGTTTGTCCATTTCAAAATGATAGTTGTTGTCGCAGTTTAGACATTTTTTGTTTTTTTTGCATTTCAGGGTTGAATGGCCAAAATGAAAGCAGTTCCAACATCGTAGGGGAGGTGGAATATAATGTCTAACCTCCAATTTTTCGTATCCGACGTGGATTTTGTTGGGGATAGTTGATGTTGTAAGTGTTAGAAGGAATAGTCCAGTTTGTTGAGTTTCAGTGTTTGTTGTTTTTTTTGTGATTCTTTTAACTGCTACTACGTATTGATCTTGTAATTCTGATAAGATTTCTTCATCACTTAGGTAGGTTAAGTCAAAACTGTATATCACTCCTCTACTGTAATTTAATTTTTCGTGTTCCGTTATTTCAATGTTTATTTCTGGGGTGAGTTTATTCATTTTTATTAAATTGATAGCTTGGTTATAATTTTGTGTTTTAATAAGAATTGTACCATCTTTAAGTTTTTTACACATATCTAAAGTACCTTTTATCATGTTATCAATGCATTTTTTAATAAGAAAAGGCGATACCGTTGTTAAATTTTTTCCGTTGTCTGTTCTTTTCATTAGTAAAAATTTGGCCCTGGTGAGTTATTTTTAAGTATATTATGTCTTTGTTTGATTGCATTGTTATCATGTTTATCTGGTGGTTTCGGAGGCAGGTCAAATTTTTTATTATTGTTCATTTTATTTTAATAAGCGGTAGAGTATAAGAAGAAGAATATAAGTATTATTATTGTTTTTTTTTTTTTTCTTTTTTTTTTTTTTCTCTTTTCTTTCACTTCACTTAGTTATTGGCACTGTTTTCGTTTTGAAATTTGCACAAATCACTTATCGCACTTACTTGTTCAAGTTCTCGATAGAGACTGGAATAGATATTATTTTCTTTATATTTTATAGCCTTCTTGTTGTTTTACAAGTTAGTATTTATCTGTATTTCGGGTCCAGTTCACTGTTATGTTTTAATAATTATGATTTTCGATATTCTCAAGTTTTTTTTTATTTCCTTTCTCTCCCAAAATATTTATATGTCCTTTGCATTAGAGCTATTAGAGAGCCTGAAATTTTCTCTCGTGACGTGAAAAGAATGCAATAATTTTCACCAAAAAAACATAGAAACTGGATTTTTGTACTGTTAGAATAAAAAAAAACAAATTAAAGTTTAAAATAGAAAAGTTTAGCTGGAGGATGAAAAGTTCAAAAGTGTACCCAAGAGACTAAAACCAGCGCTAATCTAACTCTGTGGACGGCAATGTCAGTACTATATAACATAACACATTGCTGTGTGTGGGCATTATGGAAGCAATACTCATTTTGCAGAAATATGAAAAAAAAATATCAACACATATTCAAAGCATATCAACTTAAGAGGATCATTTTCAAATAAATATTGACATATTGGCATACCAGCCGTGAATGACATGAAAAGTCATATGACAAAGTCACATATTCTTAAAGACGATTTAAGAAATATAACCAATGGCATACAAGACACTATGATCACTACTTTCAAAGCAATATCAATTGCACACAGCCAATTAGTTGACCACTTTAAACCCCTGTATCTTCTGACTTTGAAACACAATAACTCTTGAAAGGAAGAGCCTAGAGTATCATTATCCCTAAGATATCATTAGAGAGAAGGGGAAGTTTTCTAGAGATTTCTTTTCAATTACTTTTTTCTAGCCTGTTAACAATAATCTATAGTAACAAAAAATCTTAATCGCCCTCTACCGGCTAAATAGTTGAGAAAAGACCCTTACCCCCCACCCACCGTAGTTCGATGTTTTGTTTGCGGATGTACCATCCGAGGCGGGATACCATGAATATTGGCATGTTTATCACCGTATCACGTGGTATCACACACGTTATTTTCACTTGGATTGTGTGCAAAAACAAATGAATAATATAAAACTGTATATTTTGTATATAAATTGCATGAAAAACTTATAAATAAAACAATATCAACTGATAAAATATCATTTTCCTATTTTTCCTTTAAAACTCCATATCCGTATTCACTAAAAGGAGCTTTGCAATGTGTAATGCTAATGTCATTTTTTTAATATTGAGTTTTACAATAATTGTTTTATTATCGACATTTAACTTTTAAAAAATACTGTTGGTTTCGATAAATCGCGCTGTACAAGTTACAATAATGTAAAAGTGGTGGTTGTTTTATTATTATTTATTGATAAGAATGAATTACAATTACAAAATTATTAAGTAGTTAGCTCTACGAACATTCAAGTGACACTGACTGCTTAGTACTATTTTATTATGTACAGTGCATTATATCAAGAGAGGCTAATCTTAAGTCTACAACAATTCAATGTATATGTATACTAATAAATACTTTAATAATTCATTATACAACAGTGGTAATAGCTAAAATTGACAATAAAAATTAAAAATATATATCACATGATCACTCCGAATGATCATTAAATTTCAAAATGTGTCATGTGCCAGAGGGTTTTTGAATTGTCTCATACACCAATATAGACTGGAAGAATGTCATCCATTCTTGACATTTTTCATTATTGAAAAATTTAGAAATGTTTTAAATATAAACTACTAGAGGATACTGCCGATGTCTATATAATGAGGAGACTAAGGAGAAATGAACAGTCAGTTAATTCATGTGATAAATGATAATCAATTAATTTCGTATTATATACAAGTATGTATGTCACGATTTAGCTGAATTTTGAAAAATATTTTAATATTCGAACTGTTCATTAATAAACCCCTTTTTAGTTGATATTTACTATATGGTCCGGTCCAATTTATTATTATTTATTGTCATCAGCAGTCAAGTCCAATTATGAAACACGTTCATTTTAGTTTTATAATATATATCTACATAGTATTTACCTAATTACAGTGAAACCTGTTTAACTGGGTCCTGGGTATGTGAGAAACTTCTATTATTATCAATATTCTTCTGTTACTGGGAATTTTAAGACCTTTTTAACTGAGATTAGATTTCATTGATTTTTTCGATGTTTACCTCTGTAATTGGGACCATAGCTCAATAACCCGTATAAGTGAGACAATTTATCTGGTTTAGACAAGTTATGGCAGGTTTGTATATAAACAGTCTAATTTCTCCCATAATTCATTTGTTTTTAACTTTAATTTTTTTTAGTTTTTATTTAATTTTTATCTCACATATGTTTGTATTATGTATTAAAATTCCAATCTCTTTAATATATATACATACATTTCGACTTCTCATAGTGGGACTCTCTGTAATTAAGGCAATTGTCATGTTAACCTGTCTATTTGGGAAACTGGGTAAATGAAAAACCTGTATAAGTGATAAATAATTCTAGGTAGATTCCAGTTAAACAGGCTTTACTGTATCTTGTTAATTATGGGTGGGGTAGTGGGGTACAATCGATACTCTTAAGAAATCTAAAAGATTTGCATTTGTCATAAACCTCTTATAACATGCTTAGATACTAATAAAATTGTTTAACCTTTCTTTTTACTGATAATCAAGAGAAATTTATTTTATTTACTTTATTGTAATTATTGAAATAAAAAAGAGAAGTTAATTTTTTCTACTGTTAATTCATTTTAAATAGTTTTCTTTAAATTTGTTATAATGCTTATACCAACATGTACTCGTGTGCATATTATGCGTATATTATTTTTGCATAGATAGCACACGTTATAACCTTCTTTTTACAATTGGAAATTTACAATTTCAATTGAAATTAATTTCAGCAATTTATAGCCTGTAAAGTAAATAAAAATATTAAGTTTTATTAATGAAATTTTTTTTTATTTATATTCTATTGTTTTAACAATAAATTTACAATTTTCTCTGCTTAAATGTACGAGTATACACATAAAATATAATAATTTTATATTGATTTATCTAGTTATTACAAGATAATTTGAAAATTTTCAATTATTTTTATTGTTATTATTATAATTCATATAAATTGTATATGCATAGGTAACTTACATATGTATGTGTACATTACACATTATAGATGTATTACTATATTCTTATAGTATATAGAGAAAAAAAATTCCTTATTTAAAGTTAATAATAAAAATGAGGATAATCATATACATACTATGTACACAATGCATATTATGTAGTACATTATATTTATATAAACTGATTGATCATAACATGTTTTATTATATTGATGAGAACAAGTCAAATATAATAAAATTCTTGATGTACAGATTTATATGTATATTATGTATGTACGTTTGTATGTTTTATTAAGGAGAAATCAATCATAAAAAACGACTACAAAAAAATTATAAGGTGTTTCTTTATTTCAAATTTTGCTTCAAAACAAATGAAACCAATAATAAAATACATTGTTCGATAGTTATTTTGGATCTGAAATAAATTAAAGTAATATCATGTAATATGTAATGCACCTACTCTTGTAATATTTTTATGGAGAGGTTTGTTTTCATATAAAAATATTTTATTGCCCATAATATGTATGTCACGCATATTATTATAACATTCCACATTATGTACAATACATTCAAATATAGTCTTTCGGACATATTCGTATTGGCATAAGTATTAATAATTATTGTATATCATTGATGTATGATTGTATAATAATAGTATAATTCAAGAGTAATGAACAATTATTTATTAACAACAAAAACAAAATCCAATAAATTCCAATCATTCAAAATGATGTTATTATACGATTGAAGCATATTGAAGGTTATTCAAAAATTTTTATTGTACCTATACTGTCTTGAAATTATATTAATTATTGTGTGGGTGTGGTCCAAATTGGTTGACAATTTTCGAGAATGTTTCTTATAAGAATACGACTTTTACCTTGATATAGAAAAATTTGATTTAAAGAAAAAATTTGATATTAAGAAAAATGTTAGAAATTTTTGTAAATCATACATTATATACACTAGTACATTATTATCAATGTATACCAATTTTTCTAACTCTGTCATTATAAGCTTAAAAATAAGCAAGATCATAATAGATAATAGCAAAGTCTACAGAGTCATACGAACACTGAATTTGTTGATCTTATTTAGTTATAGGTACATACTTTTCAATTCTAACAGTTAATCCATAAGATCAAGCACGTAATCATGTGAATATCAATCAACGTTAGAAATTAGTGAACGAATTAAAAAACAGTTTTTGGCAACGATGGTCAAATGAATATTTAAGTCAATTACAAAATCGTTACAAGTAAAAACAACGCTGTGAAAATATTCAACCAGGAATGATGGTGGTGATAAAAGAAGACCACTTACCTCCTTTGAAATGGCAACTAGGATGTATCGTCAAAGCTATACCAGGTAACGATGGATTATGTCAAGTGGCAGATGTAATAACATCTTCTGGAACAATACGCAGGGCAATTCATAGATTATCACCTTTACCTGTCGATTGTAATAAAGACCAAGAAAAACTTCTACCACCGGAAAACGCACACTGCACTACTAGTAGAAGTTGTCAAACTCAAAATGATCCTCAATTACACGAGCCGAAGCCAAAACGTATCAAAACAAATCACATACAATCGGCAGTGACCACGCTCTTATTAGCAACTTCAATTTTACCAACTATAACTGGATTGAAATTTATGCCTTTTTATAAACCACCTTTCATCTATTTTGAAAAAATGGGAGACGTCGACCTTATCATGAGTGAATGGAAATTGATAACCTATCACAATATGACGATGTAAAAATGAGAGGTTCAAATGAGGAGCACTAAACATAGTTGGAAACATAGCTTCATCATTATTTGGGGTATAAGACTCAGAATACGCTGAGAAAATCGCAACTATACAATAGAAAATCTTCAGACGAATGATCAGCAGTTGTTATCACTTATTCGAAATCAAACTTCTATTCTAGATGTCACAGCTAACATTATGAAAACCAATCAAATTAATATGGAATTACAAATTAATGAATTCAAAAACATTGTTTATCAAAGTGTCACTCAACTTCACGTTATTCATAGAGAAGTATATGAAGAACTAGCTTTGCAACATTTTAATCTAGTAGCATTCAAATCATCATGATGTTAACTCATTATCAAGAGGTTCAATCATCAATTTTAGAAATAATGATAGACACCCACCATCAGAAGGTCAACCCTCTTACTTATATCACCAACACAGTTGCGAAACAAATTAACAAAAATTAGGGACAGATTATCATCAGCATTTAGACTTCCTATAAAAAATCACAATTTATTGCAATTATATGGTCTTATCACAAGTGAAGGACGTCTGCTGGAAAACCATACTATTTTTCAATTCAAATTACCCCTCAGTTCTCAAGAAAATTTTGAGCTTATGCACATTATCCCAGTTCACATGCTCATAAACGAAACTGTCGCAGCTATAAAACCATGGAGAAATTATATTATTATCAACCTACATCGAGATCAATATTATCCATTAACAGAAGCTGAAGTATCAACCTATACAATATCAAACGATGGAACATATTTATGCAAGAAACTTCATCCATTATATCACCTACAAAGTAACGTGAGTTCATGTGAAATAAATTTCATCAGCCATTTTCCAATGATGCAGAAATGTCAAGTTAAACCAGTGTTTAACCCGCTTCGCTACACACAATTATTAAATCCTAATCAATGGATTTATTTTGTAACTAAAGGTACACCAATTAACACAGTATGTGGCACTAACATCTCACAAATTACGCTAACTGGATCCGGAATCTTGCAGTTACAAGAAGGATGTTCCATGAAAGATGAATCAGTAACTATTCAAGGTTTTTCGGTACATCCAAGCTCATTTAAAACTTCGTCTTTAACAAAATTAGTGACGAAGCAGTTGCAATTGCATCAAGGTATAATTATGAAAATTTGAATCAAACCATCAATTACGTGCAACTACAAATCCAAACATTGAAGGATGCGGAATTATTACCACTGAAGAATAACACTCATATTATGCATCAATTCAGTATCAGCTATCTAGCAATAATTTTTATTGTCATGTTAATATCTTACATAATCTATAAGAATTGTAATAAAATAAAACATCGAATACGTCATAGCCCTGAACCAACAGTAGTTGTAACTACTCCTATTACTCATTCAACATCATTACCAAAACTCAACTTCAACATTGAACCAATATAATTATCAATATTAGATCAACGTGGGGAGCATGTTAAAATTCCTAATTTAAAATATTTTACTAAAATTAATCACATTGTTAAATTTTCCAATTTTAATACACTTATATAGATAAGTAAGCCAAATCAAGTAGTATACAGGTAATTAAACTTTTAGATACATTGTCAGCTTAATTTTCTTAGAATAGCATATTATTCATAGTAGTTAAATTGCATAAATGTAATAATTTATTTTAATGTTAATGTGATTGTTTTGAAATTTGATCATGTATTTTGTTCTTAGTAATTATATTAAAGAAAGTATGTATGAAAATTGTATGTATATAATATTAAGCAAACTACATATTGACCTACATTCAATTAATTATAAGTTTGAAAATTTGTTATATATTCTAATTTTTATTGTTGTAATTTATTAGTCGATTTAAAATAAGTTTAGTATATACGTGATGATTTTAATTAATAAAAGAAACTGTTTTGTTCTAACATTCAAGACGGTGTTTTAATTAACATATTGAAATTTTACATAGGTTTATGTACCAAGGTAAAATTATTAAAAAAACTTTAAATATTATCGATGTGCAGGTTAAAGTACCTCCATACCAATTCATCAGTGGCTAGGTATCAAGAACCTTTGCCAAGTCTCTATCGTTCGCGGTATAGTAAAATAACATATCGCGTAATAAACAATATAAAATAAAAAATATATATATACATTGTATATATATGTAAAATATAATTATGTATGCAATGCAAAATTTGTTTTTGTTTGCAAAAGTAAAATAATATACATTTATGTATACACTTAACTGATAAGAGTATTTGCTTTTTTTTATTATTTACTTTTAAAAAAAATATATTATTTTTAAACATGTGTTTACAAAATGTGTTTACATTGTTTTTATAAAATCAATCAAACTTTTCAAAAATATTTACAGAAATTAAATTAACTTTAGTGTACTTTTCAAAAGACAAATTAAATAATATACTTTTATTGGTCTTTTTATTTTGCCGGTCACCAGTAGAGAAGAGCTAACGGTTTTTTTAATTATCATAAAATTACATAATGTTGTATAGTTGAATATAAACCCTACATATGATGCTCTTGTCCATTTGATGTATTTATGTGTGTTAATATTATTTTCAAAATATGTATATTATCAAAAATTATAATTTAATCTAATTACTATATCAATATTACAAAATTATGCGTTAATAAATAATGTAATCGTTGATGGTTGTTTGGTTTTATTATTTACGAGTATCATTATATACAGAGAAATCTGGCTCTAAATAATTTTAATACATGTGTCATGTGTGTTTGTATTAATGTTATATACCTATATAAACAATATAAAATTAATATACAGGGTGTTTTTTTCTTCGTGACGCTGGGTATAGAATATTCATGAAAATAATTTTACTAGCAAAACTTTCTATCAACCTTGTTGTCGAAGATAGAGGGGGCTGAAAATGTTGAGTTTTTTGTAAGATCATCGAACAATAAATTTTGTGTAACTTTTTGTACTAAATCCTGTGTAACTTTTCAATTGGAATGCTGAAATTCATTTTCCCGAAAAATGTATGTGGCACTACTCAATATTCGAAACAGATTCTTATAACAAATTCTAGTTCATCCTAGATACTTAGCTACTAAACTTTTCACGCTTAACACCTAAGCTTTAAATTAATTTGCTTTTGTTCCCTAAATTTATCTTTCAACCGTTGAATCTCTTTTATAAATTTTGTCTCTTTTACAGAATTAACATTAATTTCTTCAGTGGTTTGTATACTTTTTATCGAAGATGATTTCAACAGAGCCTTATCCAAATTTACATTCAGGGTACTTTCGTCTACACTCTCTACTGCAGATTTAGAATTTGTCAGAGATAAAATATCTTCTTCAGATAAAGATACTTGCAGATCAGAAATAATGTTAATTTTATTACTACTTACATTTTCTTTATTTTCCTCTAAGTCGTCATCATGATACTCCTATGATTAAAAAAAATTATACTTCAATAAAAAGAAGTGGAAATTCTTCAAAAATGGAGATTTGAATGTATGAATGGAAAGGAAATCCAACTCATCTAATATATTTTATTCCACATCATTGTGTACTTAATTCACACAATTCACTCGTCTATGTATTGATACCAGGGTTGGGAATTTCAGTACAATCGTACTTTTTCTAGTACTTTTTACTTGAATTGATACGAAAGTACAACTTAAATAAAATTCTGTTATTTTTAGTACTTTTTACAGCTCATTAACTCTAGTTCACTAAACATTGCTTTAAATTCAGATTCAGACTAAACTTGGTTTTGTAAACTCTGCCTTTCCAGTTTCCACCATGTATGCATATAATGTATTTATTATTCTACAAAGTTGGTTGTACTGATTACATAATTTGGTGTCTTTTACTCTTTCACACTCGTCTTGTTTTTAATTGCATATTAATAATATCGAAATTAATGCGTCTCTCTCTACGCAGCAAATAACAAATTGTTGAACATAGAATGTTGAACATAGATTAGAAATTTAGTGCAAGACAAGAAGAAGAAATGTAATTGACAGCTTGTGCTTGTGCCTTGTGATGTGATATATAGGTAAAAGGTAAACTTCGCTGAACTGTGAATAGAATTAATAAAATGTAAGTAGAATATATATATAATAATAATAATAATAATAATAATAATATTTCATATCATCATTATAATATTTTATATTACTATAATTATTTTATATTCGAAATGTTCATATTTGTGTACATATATATAGTACAGTGTTGAGTAGCGTGCACGTGTCGAATGAGATACTATAACCTATTTTTAAAAAATTGGTTCTTTTGATAATGGATATAACAAAATATTTTAATAAAAAACCAAAGCTTGACATTAAAGAAAGGAATGAAAATATAAATAATGACAATTCAATTGGTTCTGTTCATCTAAATGCTGAAGCAATGCCAATCAATGCAGAAAACAAAAATATACCTGACGATGACGATACTGACAGTGAATGCACTATAAAAACACAAGAGACCACAACCAACAACGATTTGAATTCCACCTCTACGGTAAATAAACCATATATATATAACCAAAAATTTAGGCAGGAATGGTTAGAAGATGACCGATTTAAAAGTTGGTTAATTTGTTCAAAGAACTCCGATAATGAAAAATGTTGTAAACTTTGTAAAAGAAATATCAAGGGTGGTGCTTCTCATCTAGAAAGACATGCTCAAACAGAACTACATAAACAAAACGAAAAAATTGCCAAAAATACCGTAGTTATTACTGATTTCAGCAAGAAAGATTCAGAAGAAGATCGTATAAAAAATAGAGCAAAATACGCAGAAATTATGTTATGTGTTTTTTTATGCGAGCATAATTTGCCATTCACTGTAGTGGAACATTTGGTCGAAGTGCTGAAAAATTGTTTTCCAGATTCTAAAATATTAAAAAATGTTTTATTGAATCGAAAGAAAGCAACTAAATATATTACAGATATTGTTGGTGAAGATTTTGAAAATCAAATCGCTGATGATTTAAAAATGAATAAATTTAGTTTTACTGTTGACGAAAGTACAGATATTGCAACACAGAAATCATTGGCGCTTACTGTGAGATATTTTGACTACAGGATGGGAAAGGTTTCAGATAGATTTTTTGGACTTCTACCTATTACCGATTCTAACTCAGATACAATTTATAAAACTGTTTGTGAACATTTTGAAAAGCATAAGATTTCTTTAAAAAACGTAATTGGCTTTGCTTCAGACAATTGTAACACCATGATGGGTAAAAAAAATGGATTCCAGGCAAAATTAACAAACGATTTCAACACGAATACTGATATATTTATCCAAGGCTGTGTATGTCATCTTTTACATCTTTGTGCTGAATCTGCATTTTCAAAATTACCTAATGAAATTGAGGATTTTGTGGATATCGTAACATCATACTTTAACTCAAGTCCAAAACGATTGCATGATCTTCAGGAATTTCAAAACTATTTTTCAATCAAAGTCCACAAATTATTGAAGCGTTCTAAAACTAGATGGTTATCACTTGAGGTAAATAAATATTTTATTATTAGTTAAGAAGAAATCCTAATTTATATTACGTTTAAATTACAGAGTTGTGTAAATCGATTATTGGAACAATGGCAAGCTATTTCACATTTTATCATCAAAGCAGAATTTGATCAGTCACTTTCAAAAAATCAGAGTAATAAGCTTAAATTTATGAGTAGATTTTTTAGAAACAAAGAATTTAAATTATATTTCTTTTTTCTTTCATACATACTAGAATTAATCAATAAAGTGAACAAAGAATTTCAGTCAAGCGGTACAAAAATAACAATTCTACTTCCAAAAATCAAAAGTTTATTCAAGCAAATAATTAGAAACTTTATTAAAACAGAATATATATCACAAAATTTGTTAGAAATTAATTTTAAAAACACTGATTATTATTTACCAACATCTCAGATGTTCTTTGGTGGAAGATTTTCGATGCAAATATCAGACGATAACATTAATGAAAATAAGGTCAGAACTGACTGTCTACATTTTTATGTTGAGTTTTGCGATGAAATTATTAAAAGATTCAATTTTGAAAGTGAAATTTTAAATTTTTTTCCAAATCTTGTACCAGATCGCATTCTTTCCGGTAGTAATATACCCGATATAAAACCTCTTTTGAAATATTTTGAATTAGAGGAAAAAGAATATGAAAAAATATATAATGAATGGCGTTCACTTTTTGATTGTTCTGAACTAGATAAATTTAAAGATTGTAATGTTGAAGAATTTTGGTTTAATATTACAAAGTTAAAAAATACTTTGAATGAACACGTTTTTATGAATATTGGAAGAATTGTTTGTTCTGCACTTGCTTTTCCACATTCTTCAGCTGATGTTGAAAGAATGTTTTCATTTCAAAATCATATTAAAACAAAAGAGAGAAATAAACTAAAAATAGAAACTTGTTCTAAAATAATTTTTGTTAAAGACGGATTAATTTCAAATAATTCCAAATGTTTTAATTGGAATCCTTCTGCAAAACTATTACTCAAAAATATTTCATATAAAGATTTAAAAGAAGACGAATGCATTTCTTAATTTGTATTAAGACAAATTCAGAAATACATTCGTCTTCTTTTAAATCTTTATATTAGTATTATGATATTATGAAATATAATGAAATATTTTTTATTTGAAAATACGAATATGTGTAATAATATATACATACATATACGTATGTTATATGAATTTTTTTTATTATTTTTGAATTTTTTTTTATTGAATTTTTATATTATTTTTTTTACATAATGAGCAATTTTTTTACTTATAATTTTTGTTCCTTTTTTATATTTTGTTGTTATATTTTTTATTTTGTTAAATAAAGTGGAATTTAAATATATAAGAGTTTGATTTAGAGGTATATTTAAAAAGATTATGTCAAAGCATTCTATGCATGAAATTTATATACATAATATAACTTGTATAAATTTATCTTTTGAATTCTGATAGAATGGAAAAGTAAAAACTTATTAAACTAAATATGAAACAGCGCCTTCATATCAAAATTTAAGTAATTTTCACATTAGTACGTTATTTTTGAGTTTAGTACTTTTGTAATAGTTAATCCAGTACTTTTTCAACAAAGTCCATTCCCAACCCTGATTGATACAGGGATTGATTTTTGTGGTACAATTATAGTTAAATTGAGCAGATAATTATAAATTAATTACATAAACAAAAGACACTTACATTAACCGTTTGTACGAAATGCATGAATAAATCCACATCGTCATTTTTACAAGTACCTGGTATTTCCACAACAGGTATGGTAGATTGGTTTAACTATGCTTTCCACTAATTGTAAACATCTGCTCCGTGAAATGTAAACTCACGACTGTCATCAGACATTTTTTATCCATCAAATACTCCTTTCCAACTTCTTTCAACCATAAACGTTTTCTTAAATAAAAACAAAATAATAAACGACAAAACAATGAAAAAATGTAAATTATTTTTCCTACTGAAATTTGTTATATGCACATACATATCTTTGTTTCATTTATAAAAAAAGTAAACATTTAATAAAACAAAGACTATTTTTAAAATTTTTGAATATTCTTATAATTATAATTTGAATAACTTGCTTACATCTCAAGGTTTTTCGGAAAATTGAAAAACTTTTTTTTGTCTCCAGCAGGCTTTTCTCCACAAATCACACATCTGCAAAAATATTTTGTAACATTTACACTCACTTTTCCATTTTAATTGTTATTGTAAACACTTATTATTTTTATTAATAAATTTTTCACTGATAAAACATATTTGTTTTATATATTTTATAGTTTTTCTTTTATTTTAATTGTTTTTACATATTATTATACTTTTAATATATAAGCATAGACTAAATATAGATTGGAAATGACCGTATAAATTTTTAATACACTTTTGAAATCGATCATAGCTGGCAGAAACTTGAAGAATGGCTGGCAGGAGCTTTTACTGAGAGGAGAGATAATTTTTCGCTCACGAATTTCCATATACCATATATTACATATTTTGTAGATTTCAATATTTCAATAGCTGGCAATGAAAATACATGCATATTTATTTAAAAAACAATACACAATACATGTTCATTGCAATAGCTGGCAATAGTACTGTGTTATATGTTATGTTGTTATACTTGAATCATGAATATAGAATATTTATCACTGATCAACAAAGCAATAAGATGTGACACTCTTTTTTTTTTTTTAATTTACTAGCACACATAAATACTTATTTTAAAATAATAAAAAAAATCAAAATTCAATTTACAAAAACAGTACAGAATTAATGTACTTATTTCAAATCCATATTTCCTTATAAACCGCCGTAATGAAGAAAAGATACAAAACAATATATACATGTGAGCAATACAATCATATTGTACATGTATACGATTTTTTCACAATGCATTTTTAAAGGCGATCTGGAACTTTTTCACTGTGTTAGTACTGGTTAGTACTGGTTAAGGCCGAATGAATAACGGGACAAAGGTCATGAGAAATTTTTGCTAACACGTGTTTAGTGTCACATCTATTTCTAGAGGTTGATCAGTGATATTTATATTCATGTAGCCAACAATACAGATTGCATAGTATCAAAGAATATATAACTAACGTAACGTAGATATATATTCTTCGATAGTATATGCATGCACACATGTGTTAGATACTTTCAAAACCAGTTTTAATTGTATATAATATCACAGTTAAGGATATTTACCTGTGATCATATATATTATTATATTCATTGCCAGTCATAACATAAATTTGTTGAAAATTTAAATTTCCTTTAAAATATACGATTTTGTACATTTGCCTGTTATTTGATATTTTTTATCATTTCCGATAAGGATATAGCTACATAGATTTTTGATTTTTAAATTTGTTTTTTCTTCAAGATATACAAGATTTCAAAAGATTACAAAAGTTCTCTCATTTATTTTCCTTATTCTGATTTTATAGCTTTTTCAAAATCTCTCAAAAGCTATTTTGATGTTTACTTAATAGTTATGAACACGATTTCTGCCATAAGCATTTCACATCTATATTTAGTCTATGATATAAGTATTTCACTTTACTTTCAAAATTTCACTTCACAGTCTAAAATTATTTTACATTTAATATTCCTTTATCTCTACTTTACCATAAATTACCAGGAATGATGTTATAACATCTGGATAAAACGATAAAACTGAGCACATGGTGTAAAACACGTGTAAAATATAAACAAACAAAAAAGTTATTTATGAGCAATCTTTAACATGCGTTGTAAGGGAAATTATATACAAGATACAAGTTAAAACGAAATACCCTCTGTATGTGAATAAAAGAAGTACTGGCAAAAACAAAAAGAAAAAAACAAAACCTATGAGCAATATAAATCTATGTAGAAAAAAAACGCAATACATTGAAGAAATTACGTCAGTGATATGAAGTTGTTGGTAAGTGTTTTTTCTATCTTGTTTTAACACCTGCATATTTTTCATAAAGAAATTGGTCATAAATCGTGGTCCCTTTTAGATCAATGGCTGAATTTTTTGCTGACAGAGGAAATTTCGTTTTAACTTGTATATAATTTCTCTTACTAACGCATGTTAAAGATTGCACTTCAATTTTTTGTCTGTTTACATTTTACACGTGTTTTACACAATTTGCTCATTTTTAACCAGATTTTTGACAACATTCCTGGTAATTTATGGTAAAGTAGAGATAAAGGAATATTAAATGTAAAATAATTTTATACTGTTAAGTGAAATTAATTGAAAGTGAAGTGAAATACTTATATTTGGTGTTTCAAAAGTAAAATAATTTCATTATATATTAAAAATCTAATAATATTTAAAAACAATTAAAAAAAAAAATTATTAAAAAAAATTTTTTATTAGTGAAAAATATATAATTAATTTGAGTAAATATTAAATATAAATACATAAATAATATAAATTATTTTTGTATTTCATAATTCATAATTTAATTTCATAATTTTATTAATTTTTGTATATTTTTTATGCATGAAATATTATATCTTGAGCTATTGAATCGCATCCATATATGCTGTTTATGTTATTTGCCCCATTTACCCTATAGCAAGCTATATATAAAATAAATTAAAATTGGGGGAGCTTACAAATACTAATAAAATTTTATTTCTCTTTCTAACTAATTTTTAGGTTTCATTTTGATTTTCTGTCTATTTATAGCAAAGTGTCATTGTATTTGTGAGAAAAAGTTTGAAAATTGAAAAATAATTTATATGAACTGTCTTTTCTTTATGTCTATATTCTATGCTATAAGCTAGGAGACATATATCATCCGCATATCCAAGATCCGTGAGGTGACTAGTTAACGTCGACTGAATGTCTTTGTTTCTTATTTCCTATTTCTTTTTGCTTGATCTATGCAGTTTCCGTGTGGTCTGAAACCTGCTTGTTCATCTCTCAATTTATTTTCTGCGATTTCAGGATTTCAATTAATTTGTTACTGCATATATGTATGTAGTTATTCTGTATATTGTGCCCAATAGTGTTATTCCCCTCCATTCGTCGCAATATTGAAAATTACCATTCTTTGGTAATTTAATTATCATTCTTTGCTTCCATTCGCATGGTATATTTTCACTATTCTATACCATTGGAATTACCGGGAGTAGAGCGTCTGCTGAATTTGTAATATTGCATTTTAACAAGTCTGTTTTCATGTTATCTGGACCTGCTGCTTTGAAATTGTTCATCTTGGAGATTACGTTTGCAATTATTGTTTTTTTGGAGCTGCATTATATATTCTTGAAGTTATTATTATTCGTTGATTGTTAATGTTGTCATTATTATTGCTTCGAAGTATTCTTTCCATTTTTGCCTTTGTTCAACTGCTAATGTTATTAGCATTACCTTTTTCGTCTTTTATCGGGTGCTCATTGTATTTGTTTTTTATTTGCTAGTGCATTTGATTGCATTGTATAATTCTTTCAAGTCATGTCTATTTGCTGCATTTTTAGCTTCTGTGGCTATTCTTTCACGATCATTTATTTTTTCATTTCTATAATACTTTTCTTTATTTCTCTTGCAATTTACTTATATTGCTCTAGTAGTTCATTACTATTATTGTCATTATTTATCAATTGGTGGATTCTTCGTCTTCCTTCTATTAATTCTCATGACTTGCCTGATATCCAATACTTTCTTCAAGGCTTTACAAATACAATACATATGAAATGTTATATCATTCAAATAACCTCCAGCTCCACCACAGTGTTTCAATGACTCTGGCACATAAATCGGGCTATATCTTACCAATAACAATTATTATAATATTTGCTTTCAAATTGTCAATAATTTGCTTTGCAGTATATATGCATAAGCAAAGGACTTTTCATGACCCCACAAAAAAAAGTCTAGGAGTGTCAAGTCGCAAGATTGGTGGCCAATTGCCGAAGATGATTTTTTTTGGATCGGTTTCGATCTGCTCTGGAGTCCAATCAGCAAACTCACGACGCGAACAATGGTCAGAAAGTTTCAAGTTTTGTGTTAACTGGATCTTCCAAGGACGAACAGTCAAATTTTTACGCAAAATTTGCCACTCTGAAGTCTGAGCAATACCTAGTTGCTGAGAACGTCATCTGTTTTAAAAAACAAATTGGATTATGATAAAATTTTGATTTCAACTATATGAACCACAAATTTATTTTATTTTTAAATAATTGAAATACTACAAATATTTTAACTGTTGTAGACCTCACTCAATATTCAGCGACACTTTCACTTACTGTAGCAACATTTTCTTCACTCCTTGCACTGCATTGACGTGTTCGACTGTGTTGAACAGCAACTAAACCAGTTTTTTCGGGCTTTTGCGCTAAACGTCTTATTGTGAGTTCCGTTGGTCGATCATAAATCAAACGAAGTGCACGAAATGTTTCTCGAACTAAAAACATTTTAGTAATAAGTTTTAATAATTTTAACCATTTGTTAATATATACTGAACGCAAACATCACTTAGCCCTGACCGTTCACTCACAAACATGGCAGCTGAATGGTATAATACTATTGACACACTGCAGAGATAAACCATGGTTATCTCAAATGGTTTATCGATAATCTGGTATGGGTGACACATTTAAATTGAGGTTAACTAGTTTATGTATTCATACGACACCTGTCGAGAAATAAATTCAAACACTAATTCTTTTTCATCTAGTCAGCATGTTAGCTGAAATTTGGTTTGACAGTTTGTTTAAATATAATATAAAAACAAAAAAAGCACAAACGTCAAATATAACTGAGTTCGAACTTGGTTAACAAGATAACTGAGTTCTAGAAACTCAGTTAACTTAACCGAGTTCTGGAAGTCGGTTATCGCAAAGATAAACTAGAAAACTTTGATAACCATGGTTTATCTCTGCAGTGTGTCAATAGTATAAGTCAACTGAAATTATCCTATTACAATCTGTTTTATCATCATTTAAATTTGCTTTATTTTTGTTTACTTTATTTTAAAAAAATTAACTATAAATCTGTACAGCACTCTTCTCTTCATTTGTATTCGAAATTAATTGCATAAACCATACGATCAATCCAAGTACATATATTTTTTAATGCATTTATTATTTTATTTTCAATTTCTTCCAGAAGAAAATTAAAATAAAATAATCTTTCATACTAGTTTTTTTGAGCATGATATACTACATTGATCAACAGTGTTCGTTACAGAATAAAAATATATTGCAAAAACAAAATATTTCTAACACCCTAAAGGTAATGAGTGTGAAGTAAATCCAAACATATAAAATAAATTTTGATATATTATTAATTTTTACATACTATAAACTATCTACATACATATGTATATGTATACCATTTCATTATAACTTATATGTACATATATATATAAATATTGTATGGAGGTACTTGAAATTTTTAACTGTAGATATACTATTTTGATTATAAACTGCATAAAACCAAACTGAACATTGACAAATTAGACGAATAAAATAGGATTGTATACCACAACTACTTACCTATATTATTACTCACCCGTAAAGGTATTGTGAGTAAATTGATTTCAATAGAAACTTTAAAAATTTACTTATAAAATAAATTATATGCAAATGTAGTGATATATACTGTGTACTATTACTATTATTTTTATTCATTAAAAAAATCTATATTTTTCACTTACCATAACTTCAGTAATATTAGTAATAATCCGAAGTAAGTAGTCTGCATTTTATGGATATTAAAAAATACAAAGCAAAGAAAATTGTTAGGAAAAAACAGGTAAATCGTTTCCATTTCAATAAGAAATGTACTAATATCTGTATAAAATCTGTTTTTAAATTTTTAACCTGCTTTTGCTGCTTGCGATGATGCTGCTATTATTTCGCGATAAAGTGCATGATGTAGGAGTTTTATGATAATATCAATTTCTTTTGAAATTATACTCGACTAAATACAATACGATATAAATAATACCATAATTATACAGTCTACACGCACGTTATATATATACATATCATTTATGTAATATAATATATCTGTGTAGATTGTAGATTCTATACCTCGCGACCTGAGAATTAGAATAAAGGTTCATTCCAGCGAGGCGAGTACTTTCAGCTACTTGTTAATAAATTAAATGCACTTTCTAACTATCATAGTAATAGATAGCATTCATTTGTTGCTATCTTTTACCATTTCCTAATTCTGAAATTTAGAGAACAGTAAAGTTAAAAACAGATAACTTCGTCACCAGCAAATGAGTAAAACAAAAAAACACCAGGACCAACATTAGTACATCAGTAGATGAACAACAAAAAATAAAACACAAATGCATATAATGTTATTCTTTTCTAACCTCAATATTATAAATGTTAAACTCACCGTCACCAGCGAAATTTGAAATAAGTTAAGATCACACCAGTAAATGGCGGCTGAGGACGCTTGTGACACTCGCGTTGATTCATTAAAATATGTATTTGTTTTCAATGTGACCAGCAGTACTAGTTGACGATGTTGGTGCTGTTTAAAGTTTTACACATTTTCTAGGAACACTTTAGCAATAAAGATTTTATGTATTCTCGATGATATTTTGTATAACATAAAAATTATTTAAGTAACATAATATATCGTTACATTACAGTCTATGATGGTTATGTTTTTGATTGAATATCAAAATTTTGTATAGAATTATAGAAATACATATGCCTAAGTATAGTAAAAATAGATTTTGAGAGTTCAATGTGACTATGTTGTTAATTTTCATGTTTTTTATTTTTCAGACACTAAAAACAACATGTCAAGAAAATCATTTCAGCAAAACAAAACAGCATCTTCAGCAATGAGGCCTATTTTTGGATGAACAGATACATACATCAAGAAGCTAAATTGTCGGATTTGGAATGTACCAAACTATGTAGTTGAAGTCCACCATTGACATTGCATTTGCAGAAAATCACATTTTAGTGTGGATTTTAGCCGGTGTCACTATCATTCCGTATTTGATCGAAAACTATGATTTTGTTGCCATCATCATCATTGAAAAGTGCTACTGAAGATGATAATCAATTTATTTTGCCCCAAATTAGATGATATGGATGTGAACGACATGTATATAATAATAGTATTTACAATAATATGTAATTAATTAATTGATAACATATAATTTTGGCTTATCATTTAAATAACATATCATAGGTGTAGTATGTATCTGAGGGCATAAAAAATGTTGTATAAATATTATTTAACATCAGTACTTTTTATACTAAATCAATGCTAGTAATATTTCAGTTAGTCCTTTTAAGAACTAGAAAAAGATGTTCGCAAACATTAAAAAAATTCAACATATACATATTTATATACTTTTAAACAATTATAATAATATATGTATAGATAAAAAATTCAACTACACATAGTATATATTTTATTTATTTTATTTTTTTTTTTACTTTTACATTAATAATAGATTATCTTCATTTAATTCTTCACTTACATACATAATGTATTGTACATATCTATACTTAGTTAAAGAAATATTTATTTGCTATCTTTTATCTATCAAATATTTATTACAAAAACGTTTTAATTTAATCGAAAAGAAAACACATTTTTATGTATACGTATCTATCATGTACCTATCTATCTATTTTTTTTTCAAAAACAAACAAGAAAAAACAAACTAATGCACAAAAAAAAATTATAGATTTGTGAGAAAAATCAAATTGAAATACTGTATTCATATCACTGTAATTCCATACAAATTTTGCAAACAAAAAACAAAAATCATAAAATGAAATTACAAGAAAAAAATATTAAATGATAAAGAGAGAAATTATATAAATAGATTTTTACTGACATTTTAAAAATCTTGATCTTCAACAGATGGATATTGGTAATTTGTTTTATTATTTTTCATTCAACTGTTTTTATTATACAATATACGTTTTAAATTTAAAATACTTATTATATCTTTTTATCTGCTATTTATTTAATGTATTTATTTCGTTTTATGTTTATATTTGTTTGCATGTGTGTGTATAAATATTTTTTTTAATAAATTTAGAAATCAATAGTAATGTTTATATAATGTTTCATATACTGCATTTATTTTATTATTTATGTTTGAATTTTTGTATCATAAATAGTCAATTATTACTATACTCAATATCATAATACAGTCTTATTTCATTTTTATCTCTTTTTTTAAGATTTTTATCAGATTTGTATATATCGATTTAAAATGCTCACATATATGTATATGTATATTCATAACACAAGGAGAAAACGTTACTTTATATTAATAATGTACATATTTAAAAATGTATTTATTGGGTACAAACAACATGATATAATAAATACAAACATATGTGTGTAATGAAATAGTAGTGCTAAAATTATATACATATATAATTTTTAAAATTTTGTTATACTGTTACAACTAAAATAAATGGACGGTATGTTGTCAACATTACTATTGGAAGGTATTTAACAAATCCGCACACTAACAATTTTATAATTACTGGGTTTTCAAGAAACAAAATAGCGAGTTATAGATTTTTGTTATTAATTTATTTTAAGTTTACTTAAAAAAATCAAAGATGATTCATTCGGTTAAAAAAAGAACTAAAAATAAAATCAAATTAACAATTTTTATTAATATTTAGTGGCACATATTTTTGTTTATTATGAGAGAATTGCATCTCTTTTACTTACTATTAATCAAATAATGGCATTTTCGCCTAGGTATTGATCGTCAGTAGCTTTTAATTCTGCTCCAATTTTCTCTAATATTATTTGATTTTCTTTATAAGCCGTTACTTCAACTCTATCCATAATTGCTCAATATTGGGTTCATATCTGGTAATTGAAATGTCCAAAGCATTAAGTTGATGTTGTTTTTTTTTTTCAAATCAATCTTTAGTTTTTCTTGAAATATGTTTTGGATCGTTCTCTTGTATGAACGTCCATGTATCTTATTTCAAATGTTCCTCAATCAGTATTCATTGTGTTCTAAATCCATATTAATGAGCCTACACCGCATTCCAAGAACAACATCTCCACACAAGTATTTATTATTTATTTTATTTATGTATTTTTAGTTTATTTATTTTTCTGTATATATTAAGGATCATATATTTCAGCACTGCTATTTTATTACACACACATGTACATACTTTTATCACAAATAAAATTTATTACTATCATATGTTGCTACAATATATGTAATAAACACAATATAATGTACTACAATATTATGTATTTATATTTTATTTATTTATTTTTCATTTGTATATAAAGCGGTGAGACATTGATTCAATTAATTAAAAAATAAATACATATATCTTAAATATTATTTGAAATTTATATTTTGTGCATATGTACATATATGTATGTATGTATTTGCAGATTTTTGATCCTTTTAGATGATTATTACTTTGTCATATTGATAGTTTTTAAGTTAATGTTTTCTAGATTATAGGTATTATGATATATATTTATAGTACATACTATCATATACGTAATATTATGCACGTCTAAGCCTATGTATTTATTCATTTATATTATATTTATGTATTAAGTGTCATGTTTTTATTCGTTCTAATACAACTCTTATTAGTATTATTAGGATTTTATCTAAATACTGGTCGTAAAAATAACGATGTGTTTTTGTTACATGGATATTGAATACAACTTGACCGTAAAATATATAAAAATGTTTCTGTTTACAAATGATGCCTTCAAAAAAAGAATTCAAAACACCTGAAAAAGATTAAAGTTTTCATATCCAAATATATTCATTTAGGGTATATACATACATAATTATTATAAATTATATAGTATGTATATTATGTGTAGGTATACGTATACATACATGAAAGCACGGTTGTTAGTATTTTCCAAAGTGAAATGTGAAATATGAAATTATGTGCTTACTTGTGCGTATTATCATATTATGTACATGTTTGCATTGATATGCGTATTTTCACATTTCATTAAAAACAAAATACTTACAAGCGAAAGAGTAAATTAAAAATAAACTTGCACACATGTATGCGAATTGCTAAATTGCATGTGTTTTTATGTATGACTGATTGTTTAATTATATCTGTACAATGAATTTGAAAATAAAAAAATTAATTTTAAAATTATATGGCCGATATAAATAATCATAATCTTGAAATTAATTTAAAGATTTAAAAAATTATAGGATTTAGAAAAATTTTGCTTATCATTTTATTTATTCGAAAATGATATAATGTATACGAATAAAATATTTTCTTTTTCAATATCAGTATTCCAAAAACATACTAATGCAGGATATCGTTTCAAAATTTACAAATGTACATTATGAAAAAATTGAATATTAATTTTTTTAATATGCATATTTAAAACACATATTTAATGTACCCACAAGTCGTATAATAATACTTTAATTCAGTGGATTATATATTATAGATAGTAAATTAGATTTTCAGCGTTTAAATTGTAAAACAAATAGTTTTGATAAGTCGGAAAATTATTATTACAATCAACTTTGCCTAAAAATATATATTTTTGACCAAACGAATAATTTAAAAAAAAAATTGTTTTATTTATTTTTTCTACAATTTTTTAATAAATTTTTGATAATTATATGGAAGTTGGATCCTGTATTCGTGAAATTAAAAGTAAATTATGACGTTTTATGTATTTTTTGACGCCACATACGAATCTGAAATTAAAACTTGGCAATCGGCCATCTATTCTATCGGGCAGAATTGACACTTTGCCATTCTTATCGAAATTCTTTTTTTGACAATATCTTCGTAACTGTATACGTTGTACAAATATCAGAAGATGTGTCTTGTGAAGCTCTATATTTTTAACAGAAAGTCTTAGTAGAAGGATAATATAGGGCATTTTGTGATTTTTGATTTCTTTTACGTTTTTGCCATTTTTTCGGAACCGAAAATGACATCGAGTTCAAGCATTTTGCAAATTAAAAAGAGCATCACGAGCAAGTTTTTTCACTTCTTACTTTTATCCTGTGAAGGTAAATATCCTAGAGTTTATTATTTTATAATATTTCATGGAAATATATTTTTTTTTACTGATTCACAGGTGAATCTCTTAACTATAACTAATAATATCATAATAATAATTAAAATAATAATTTAGTCATTTAATTATATAATAAATATATTTTATTTTTATTATTGTTTTTATTAATTATATAATTATTATACTTGGCTGAACTTCCGAATTGGTGCCGCTAGACTTTGAATCGAGATCAACCCAAAATTGATACTTTGGAATGTCCTCTTTAACGTGGTATGTCTCTATTGGCGCAAATTCATCTTAAGGACGTAAACTACCCTTAAATATAGTTGGTCCAAATTGCGTGTTTTACAAAAACCATTATTTCTGCAGATCATAACCTGGATCGAATTATTCAATATACCATTTTAAAAATAACTTCCTGCTCTATTTGTCACAGTTTATTTCACTTTGATTGGATTAGCGGTTCTTGAGATATAACTACTTAAATTCAAAATTTTATGTTTTTGAAAAATCACTTTTTCAACATCTTTTGATGACGGCATAACTTTAAAACTTGAAAGATGACATATATGTTTTATAACATCATTTGAAAGGATTTTTTTTGTCCTCTTTCCAATGATATCACATTTCTGTATGAGATCTGTATAAATAAAAAAAAAATAAATGCACAAATATACATAAATATGCAAAAAAATACAAAGTTTTCATACAAAATAATATTATATTTAAGAAAAAAGTTAGTGATAATTTTTTTCTGAAGTTTTTATATAAATTTTAGTGAAAGGTAAATGAAATATTTTTTTTTAGAATTTAGAGCATATCGAGATCGTTACGCATCTTTTGAACCATAACACAAATATGAATCATTTACCGTTCTGAAGATATTAACAAAAAAATAATTTTAGTAAAAGTGGAAGAGGAAGATGGCCGATCGCCAAGTTTAAATTTCAGATTCGTATTCAGTGTTAAAAATACATATGACGTCATCATTTATTTTTAATTTCAAATATATGACCCAACTTCTATATAATTACCAAAATTTTAATACCAAAAATCTTATACGTATACGGTAAACTCATACATAATATCTTTACTACATTATGAAGAATAAGAAAGATATTTTTTAAATATTAGGTAATCCATATCTATTTCTTTTACAGTTACAGGTAAATACTTATATATAATATTTGATGTATGTTTGCCTATTTTCCACTCTTCACTCAAAATTACACATCGGAGACGTAGTGTGTTCCTGTGTGATAGAAAAAAATACAAAAATACAAAATTGATATTAGCTTTTAAAATTGATAAAAATACAAATTATAATGGCATGAACATTTATAATTTTATTTTTACTTTTTTATTTACAAGTACTCGTACATACGACAAAAATTAAATAAATTTATCTATTAAATATATTTCTTACAATTTGCAATTATTGAAAAAAGTATTTCATTACATCCTTGCCGTATTTAATAGTCATTATTATCGTATAACATGAATGTAAGTATATAACATAAAGGTGTACAATCAATAATTTTTGTTTCGAACTAATATCACTGACAGGCTAAGCATTCCAATCTAGATTAAGTCGTTAATCTAGATAAAAGTGGATGTCTGTCATCACAATAACTAGATGATCCAGTTGTATAACTAGATTATCCTAATTCAGTTCTGAAAACTGGATAACCCACATAAACTGGATTTGCAGTATGAAGAAGAAGACATAAAAATTGACAGTTCAGTTTTCTGGTTCTGATTTATTATGTATTTTGTTTTTTAGCGACTTATTAAAATTGTGTGAAATGAGTGATTTTACAAATTAAACGTTTCTAAAAATAAAAAAGTTAAAAGAATTAAAATATTTCGATATATAAATCGCAAGTAATACGAAAATAATAGCCTTAAAGTAATTTGTGGTTACTGTGTGGTTATAAATAAATTCAACAAATCAGCTGATCGCATTAGGGATGATCTACTTTGCAATCTGCCACGTTCAGCTTTATAAATCCGAATTAGAGATAACCCGGATAAGTTTATCTAGATTAATTTTAGGCCTGTCTCTAGTATAAGTCAGTATAATTATAATTATTTTGGGTGGATCTTTAGTTGCTTATGATATAGTTAATTAATACTAAAGTACAAGATGGTATACAAGCAAGTAATATTGAATGACTGTCTAGACCATGATGCATGGCGTATATAAATTTAAGTACATTATATTTGAAATGATCATTTAAGTGAAAAAGAAGATTTCATTTTGTATCTAGTTGATTGCTTTCGTGTTTCATATGCATTTATGTTAGTGCTAAACTATAAAATGAATCTGAAATAAAAAATACTTAATTAAAATTATCTGTTTCATACATGCATTCTCACTTATGTGAGCATATATGCATTTCATATGATCATGCTCTGTTGTCATAATTATAAGTCAGTATAGTTCATATATAAATTCATAAATATGGATATAATTTAAAATAAATAAAAGTTGAATTAGAAATTGTAATCAGTGTGAGAATTATTTATTTAAGAAAAAATTATTTTACAATTACATTTTTCAATACTTAAGGTACCCATTCACTTACAGTTTTTCGAATGATTTCAAATACAGATCAGTCTAATAAGAATCACATACCTAAAATTAATATCAGACAAATTGGCTTCAGTTAAACAGAAAACTGATGTGTATGTAGGAAAAAGTATAATAATATAGAATTAAGTCAATTCGTTAGTTTTGTTTTGTTTCGCAGGCAGAGTTTTTAAATCGGTTTGATATTTTATGCAACAGTTCTATTTGAGTTATTGTGTCTGGATCTCAGTTAAAAGTTATCAAAAAATTGTAGATGAATGGGTAATTTCAGATAATTTTGACTTTGCACTCTTATGCCTCATTTACAAACCCACGCAGATTTCGTTCCAGAGTAGACTCTATTCAAAATTCAGAGTATATTACCGTATGTTATTTTATAAGAAACATTAAGAATTGGTACACTGCTTTCAAAACTTTTAATATAATTTCATAATCATGGCCAACGTCAGATTAGAAATAGATCTAATTTCACTCTGACTCCGGTGAAATCCCCACTGGACGAAAAAGGATAGCGCTATAGAATTTCTTGTGTGAAAATGAAGAAGGTATGAAAAATTCGCTCTGGCACGAAATCCACTTTGGGATGTAAATCTAACTTTAAACAGAATTGTATTATAAATTTGAATTGACAATTTGGTTACACTGTTAAAATCGTTCGCAAAACTGCAAATGAATAGGTGCCTTAGATTATTCTATATGACGATAATTTCTTATATGATTGAATCATTGTAATTTCATGTAGCAAGAAATTAATTTTTATACAAATTAATTTATTTTGT